>OAMR01000484.1:444593-469237 GCA_900205405.1 Echinochloa crus-galli
ATTTTTTTTTGGGTGTTACACTGCGAGTACCCAGACGTGTTTCCAGAGGAACTCCCAGGGCTACCACCTGACCGAGATGTAGAGTTTGTGATTGAGTTGCAACCAGGCACAGGACCAATTGCCAAGCGGCCATACAGAATGTCGGTAGAAGAGCTGGAAGAACTCAAGAAGTAGTTAAAAGAAATGCTAGAGAGTGGGGTGATCAGACCCAGTGCGTCCCCATGGGGATCGCCGGTACTGTTTGTGAAGAAGAAAGATGGATCCATGCGCATGTGCATAGATTACAGATCCCTGAACGCAGTGACCATCACTCGGGAGAAACAGGGAGGAAAAGCGAGTCTACCTGAGTGGAAGATTTGGTCGGCGGGGTGACGACGCGACGAGCCGACGGTGACCGGCGGGCGGCGGTCGTCGGTGTGCGACGGGGAAGGAGCTCCGGGGCGCGGGGACTAGCGCGGAAAGGCTCAGTGTGCTCCTCGCGGAGCGGCGAAGCTGCTCCGAGGTTCAGCCGGAGCGGGTGGTTGCCGGAGCGGCGAGTTCGTCGCCGAGCTCCAAGCGGCGGCAATGGCGACGGCGCGAGCGGTGGGAAAGGGTGGCGGCTCGGGGCGAGGAGTGTGAGGTTCTGGGGCTCTGGAGGCCTGGCTTGTATAGCCCTGAGGGGACCCTAGGGCTTGGGGAGGGGGCGTAGCGCACACGCCGAGGAACGGGCGGCGGCGATTGACTTCCAATGGTGGGGAAGAGTTTCCTTCGGGGGAGCGGGGCAAGTTAGGAAAGAGGAGGCGGCGAAGCTTCCTCGCAGCTTCGGGTGGGTCCACGCAGCGCGGGAGGCGGTTCGGGGGCTGGGCCGTGGCGGCGACGCGGGCCGAGCGCGACCGAGCTCGCGGGAGGAGGAAGAAGACGATACTGTGCACGCGGGACCCGCATGGCAGCGACTGAGGGGGCGGGTGGCTCAAGTCCGGGCCGTGGTTGGGCTATAATGGTGCTGGGCCGAGCGGCAGGCGGGGCGGGACGGAGCGGTGAGGACGAGGGGCAGGCCGGGCCGGAAGTGAGAGTAGCGCTGGGCCGCAAGCGGTACGCTGGGCCGAGGCGCTGGGTTGGGCCGAGGAGGAGAAGAGCTGGTGTGCTGGGCTGAGGAAAAGAGAGGAGGGGGCAAGGGTGAACTGAGCAAGAGTTCAGGGGGAAGAAGTGAACTCAGGGCCTAGCAACTAATCTAGAGCGCCAAACAAAGTGGTTCAAATTCGAATTCAAATTAGATTTAAATTCTTGTTTGAACCACAAGCAAAACAAAAACCAATGCAGCAGCATGAATGCCACAAAAATGTTTCTATACCTTATATTTGATTTTAATTTCCAGAAATTATTTATTTAACCTATTTTAAGCATGAACATGATAATAATTAATTAATTACTAAAAAAATTTTAAATAGGCTATTTTTGGGTGTTACAAACCTACCCCCCTTAAGATGAATCTCGTCCTCGAGATTCGGATGTGGATGCGAAGAGTTGTGGATAAGCGGCCTTGAGGTCTTCTTCTCTCTCCCAAGTCGCTTCATCCTCTGAACATCGGCTCCACTGAACCTTGCACATCCGAATGACCCTGTTTCTTGTCACCCTCTCAGACTCCTCTAGAATCTTGACTGGATGCTCCTCATAGGTGAGATCCTCTACCTCGGATTGATGATCTGTTAGATCAGTTGAAGAAAGCTAAGTACTTTAGCAAAATAGATCTGAGGTCAGGTTACCATCAGATGAAGATCAGAGAAGGTGACATTCTCAAAACAGCTTTTGTGACTCGGTACGGGCAGTACGAGTTCACAGTAGTGTCCTTTGGACTGACAAACGCACCTGTTTACTTCATGAACATGATGAACAAAGTGTTCATGGAAGAACTGGACAAGTTCGTGGTGGTGTTCATTGATGACATACTGATCTACTCAGAGACAGCTGAAGAGCATGAGAGGTTCTGGGGCTCTGGAGGCCTGGCTTGTATAGCCCTGAGGGGACCCTAGGGCTTGGGGAGGGGGCGTAGCGCACACGCCGAGGAACGGGCGGCGGCGATTGACTTCCAATGGTGGGGAAGAGTTTCCTTCGGGGGAGCGGGGCAAGTTAGGAAAGAGGAGGCGGCGAAGCTTCCTCGCAGCTTCGGGTGGGTCCACGCAGCGCGGGAGGCGGTTCGGGGGCTGGATTCTGGTTGGAGAAAGTAGCCTTTCTGGGTCACGTGTTGACAGCTGAAGGCGTAGCAGTGGACCCTGAAAAGATTGAGGCAGTGGCAGAATGGAAGCAGCCAAAGAGTGTCACAGAAATCCGAAGCTTTCTCGGATTGGCAGGTTACTACAGAAGGTTCATTGAGAACTTCTCCAAGATTGCAAAGCCAATGACAGAGTTGCTCAAGAACAACGTTCCATTCGAGTGGACGGACAAGTGTGAGAACAGCTTCCAAGAACTCAAGCACAAGCTCACTACTACACCGGTGCTGACCTTACCGGATATTCGCAAGGACTTCGTGGTGTACTGTGATGCATCCAGACAAGGATTGGGATGCGTGCTGATGCAAGAAAGAAAGGTCGTAGCATATGCTTCACGACAGTTGAGGAAACATGAAGAGAACTACCCTACATATGACCTGGAACTAGCCGCAGTGGTACATGCTTTGAAGATCTGGAGGCACTATCTGATTGGCAACAAGTGCGACATCTATACAGATCACAAGAGCTTGAAGTACTTCTTCACTCAGTCAGAACTGAAAATGATACAAAGGAGATGGATGGAACTAATCAAAGAAAGTCTACGATTGGAGATACACTACCATCTAGGCAAAGCTAACGTAGTAGCAGATGCCTTAAGCCGTAAAAGCTACTGCAACAACTTGATGATGGGAGAGAGACATCCGGAGTTGATAAGAGAGCTGAACATGCTCAGACTTGAGGAAGTAAAAGAAGGACAACCAAAAGAGCTGACAGTGAAATACGACCTAGAAGAACGCATCAAGAATGCTCAGAAGAACTGCCCAGAAATTCAAGGAGTGATTCATGATATACAATGTGCAGTAGCCCCAGACTTTTGCATGGATGATCAAGGAACTGTATGGATCAAGCAACGCATTTGTGTGCCGCAAGGTGAAAGTATTCGGAAGACCATTCTCGCAGAAGCTCACGATTCCAAGTATTCCATTCACCCAGGATGCACCAAGATGTACCAAGATCTAAAAGATCGTTTCTGGTGGAAGAAAATGAGGGAAGATATAGTTGAGTGTGTTGCCAAGTGTGACTCTTGCCGAAGAATCAAGGCGGAACATCAAAGACCAGCCGGATTGCTGAAACCACTAGAGATTCCAATGTGGAAGTGGGAAGACATCAGTATGGACTTCATAGTGGGATTACCTACCACACAGAAAGGAAACAACGCAATTTGGGTGATAGTGGACCGACTAACAAAAGTCGCCCATTTCATACCAATCAAGGATAGCTATGCAGGGGATAAGCTAGAAGAGCTTTACATAGACAACATTCTCAAGCTACATGGAGCACCAAGGAGCATAGTCTAAGATCGAGGACCACAATTCACTGCACAGTTCTAGAAGCGCCTGCATGAGGTCATAGGAACAACCTTGGAGTACAGTACAGCTTTTCACCCACAGACCGATGGTCAAACCGAGAGAGTGAACCAGATACTGGAAGATCTGCTAAGAGCTTGTGTGCTAACCTACAGCAAGGACTGGGAAAAGAGTCTGTCATACGCAGAATTCTCTTACAACACCAGCTACCAGGCAAGTCTGAAAATGTCCCCATTTGAAGCCCTATATGGAAGAAAGTGCAGGACACCTCTGATGTGGTCAGAGGTGGGAGAGAGAACGTTCTTTGGCCCTGACTCAATTGTGGAAGCAGAAGAGAATGTAGCCAAGATCAGAGAGAACTTGAAGATTGCCCAGAGCAGGCAGAAAAGCTATGCAGATAAGGGCAGAAGGGACCTCGAGTTCGAAGAAGGGGAATATGTATATCTCAAAGTGTCACCGCTCAGAGGCACCAAGCGGTTCCATGTGAAAGGGAAGCTTGCACCCCGATTCGTGGGACCCTATAAGATACTCCATAGGATAGGGAAGTTGGCCTACAAACTAGAGTTGCCGGAAGACCTAGCTGGAGTTCACCCAGTGTTTCACGTGTCGCAGTTGCGCAACTGCTCGAAAGTGCCAGAGCATAAAGTCAGGACAGGAGCATTGGATCTGCAAGACACATTGGAGTACTTGGAATACCCAGAGAAGATTCTAGTTAGAGCAGTTAAAGAGACGAGGAGCACATCCATTCCATTTTGCAAAGTTCAGTGGAGTAACCACACCGAGAGGGAAGCAACATGGGAGAAGGAGTCAGTGCTGAGAGAGAAGTATCCCCACCTTTTCGAGCCATAGGTAATCACAAATCTCGAGGACGAGATTCTTGTGAGGGGGGAGACTGTAACAACCCTAAAAATTACCATAGGATTTGTTGAATGCAAAAAGTGGAATTTCAAAAATTTTCGTGAAATGATATGCATGCAAACAAACATATAAGATTGTTTCTATCTTGCTCCCTTTATTCCTAAGCAAATTTAATTTAAACCTAAAATCAATTTGAAGTGCTAAGGATTAAATAGATGTGATTTGGAGTTCATTTGGTTTTATTGGATTTTTGGTTGGTTTGAATTCAAATTCTAGATTTGAATTCAAACACTAATTGGCCAAATTAATTGGCAAACCCTTCTAACTGCTAGTGGGCCGAAACTCCAACGAAAGTCCAGTTTTCCACCCTGAACTTTCTCGACCCACTAACCTTTCGGCCCAGTTCCGGCCCCGCGCGTTTAACTCTTTTTCTTTTTCTTTTAACTGCGCTGACGCATGGGGCCCACATGTCATACACTATGTGTCACTGACCAGTGGGGCCCACTGACCAGAGCTGACCGTTGATCCGTTGACCCGTTGACCGTTGACCAAGTCAACGCTGACGTCAGCAGGGCCCACTGCTAACATCACCCTAGGCGGACCCCACTGCTGACGTCAGCAGGCTGAATTTTGTCTGATTTTCTTTTTCCGGAAATTGTTTATTATTTTCAGAAAATGATTTAAACTTGGAAAATTCATAATAAATCAACCGTAGCTCAGAAAAATATGAAACCAGTTTCTATATTTTTCTAAAATCATGACCTACACGTTAGTGTAGAGTTTGGTGTTGTTTGAGTCTTCTTGCTTCGCTGTTTTGGTGTTTCTTTGCTAGTAGCCGCGTCTTATTTTATTTATCGCAACCTTAGGAGCACCGGAGAGCCAGGAGGAGCCGGACTACCCCGACAACTGCTTTGAAGAGGAGGAAGAAGCCTACCCAGGTTCACGCCCCACGCCCGACCAACCTCTGAAATACCTATTTAGACATGCTATTAGAATGCTAGTGCTTTGCTTTATTTGCATGATAAACCTGCACTACCTTTGTTATTATCTTGTTACTTTGCCATCCTATTATCCACTGAATGTTATATGCTATGCTATGCATGTGTTGGGATGGTTGTGACCTGATCCTCTTGGGTGAGTTGGGTGGCTTGGGAGGAGTAGTGCAGCTAGGCGGTGTAAGCGAGTAATAACAACTCTGGGAAGGTTTCACGACCCTGGGCAGCTGTTAGCTCAGATTGTTTCCCGAGCCCAGGGAGATAGTATGGCACCGTTACTTATTAGGGTCTTTGCTGTGGGCTGTGTCTCAGGTTGGCTAGCTACCAGCTGCAGCCCGGATGGTTTCACGACCCTGGGGCAGCTGTTAGCTCAGATTGTTTCCCGAGCCCAAGGAGACAGTATGGCACCGTTACTTCTTAGGGTCTTTGCTGTGGGCTGTGTCTCAGGTTGGCTAGCTACCAGCTGCAGCCCGGATGGTTCCAGGAGCGCAACCTCTGCAGAGTGAAAACTATACGTATAGCCGTGTCCACGGTTATGGACGACCGCATCTGGATTGCTTGAGATTAGCATGGGATTCTGCTTTCTTTCCTCATCCTTGGTTCAGGTTATGAGAGGTTGGTCCAGCTTTGCTGATGAGACAAGGTGGGAGGGAGCTCACCGAGTCGACTAGTGAGAGAAAGGTGTCGGTGGTTGATATTTGAGGGAACCTGCTGAGGCAGGATGAGCCCAACGTGGTTGTGAGTTGATGGTTGGTTTGGGGAGTGTGATCTCTGGTGAGATGAGGTGCTGGTGATGAGTTGAACTTGGGTTAAAGCCGCTGCGCGCATAGGAAAAACCCCAGCTTCTATTCCTTGATCATTTTAAATACTAGTTTAGGCCACTTTAAAGATTTGCTTCATATTATGGTTGGTGACGTGGACCTGTCCCATTTCCTTGGGGACAGACTTTGGGTGGACAGGAGAAGACCCAGAGCACGAGTTCAACCAGGATGGATGGTACGATTGAAGGGTTACGCGTGCGCTCAAGGATGCCTGCGGGAGTGGACCCGATGATTTAGCTATCGCTGCGTAGCTGTTCTCATTGTCGATTTAGCCCAGAGGGCTTGTACCAGGTCGCTATGTTTTTATATATGTCATGTACTGGATCTTTTATCGTTGTATGGATGTGACATTCTACTGAGATGAGTTCTGTACGAGATAGCTGCTTTTCCTGGGACTATCTCAAGGGTACAGGGAGTCGGATTCTTGTCGTTGAGAATCCGGTTCGTTTCACCTACAGGATAAATGTCCTGTGGTTGTATCGTTTAGAGCACCATTAGTTTAAATTTATTTCCCAATTCAATTTCCCTATTTGCTTCAATCAATGTTTAGGAGGTGCTCTCTTTATTTCCCTTCCAATATTTGTTTTTCCAATCTTAGCTTGATGAATAAAATAAAAATCCTAGTTTGAATTGTCCGAAATAATGCTCTGACTGGTGCAGTTGAGCCAGTCAGAGAATGCCCGATTAACAGATGTTACATGAGTACAGGAATGACAAAGGGAAGGAACGGAATGAGAACACGCAGATTGACCCATTCGGAAGAACCAGCCTGGCTCATCCACTTCGCACATATGCACGTTGGTTTGCACTCCTTACTCCTGTTCAATTCTGGCTTTCCTGTGTTGCCACGTTTCAATATTTGAACCTTGCACAAACCATTTAAATGAAACGTTCTCGGTTATCTTTCATGCCATGAATTGTGCATATTGTTTCAAAACTAAGTAACCACGTGCCTATGAAATCTTTCATGTTAGAATTTATTTTGAAAATATAAAATCATACCCTATCCTTTCATCCTTTCCACATACCTCTACATCCACTTTACATATTTGCTTGAGAGCTCACTTGTAAAAAGCTTGTCATGACTAGTATAATGTCTTTTCGAATTTTGAGTCCCTATAGATAGTCATGTTGCCCCAGATCTATTGCAAGAATACTTATCATCAGAGCAGCATTAGAAGCCCTCGTGCCTCGGTGATACCCTGAAAGAAAAAAAATGAGAAAAATAAAGGACTCATGAAAGTCCAAGTGTGCAAAAAAAAAGAGAGAAAAAATTCCCAAAAAGGGAAAGAAAAAGAAGACAGGGGTCATAAGGCTGAGGGCCAACAATGAGCTCTTCATTCCAAACTTGCAATTTGATCAAGGGTGACCGACACAGTCTCCAGGAACCAATCTTTGACTTGACAGAAATACGTGTCTTGACAAGATCACCACCTGAGAGACAAAATGAGACATACAAAAAAAAGAGTGAGTGAAAAGAGAGAGTGATTCCAGAGAGCATGAGAGTATCAAGGATGAAAGGACACGGGTCATTTATTTGTGAAAACATTAGAAAACCCCGAGTGCAGGATGACTAAGATGGACTTTGTTGCAAGAGCCATTCCTTTCATCAACCGCCCAAGATCCAGGGAGTAGCCAGTTCAAATTCATAGGTATGGAGAAAGGTTTGAAATACTCAGTATGCATTCATTCATTTCATGAAAGAACCCTTAGTTCTTGCTCTTAGTTTTAATTCTTTACTCGGGACGAGCAAAGATCTAAGTTTGGAGGAGCTTGTTGGCGGTCGTTACAGACTGATTTCTGACCTCCAACCGAATATAAAATGAATACAATAGAACACTGCACCATAGCTATAGGGTTTATTTCTAATCACTTCCACAAGCTTTGGTGTCTATTTGATTCCAGGAGGGGAATTACCAAATTTGGGGCAAATCCACCCAAAGTGGTGGGTTCGGTCGAATCCCATGGTTCGACCGAACTCCACCCTCGTGCCCGGTGTGTGCCACAACATGAAAGTGTACAAAACACCAAGAATCTGGGCATGAGTGGACCATCAGCATCAATCCCAGCACAAAGACGGTGGATCCAAGGGCAGAAGAGCACCGGGGCCCGTTCGGCCGAACTCTCAGGTTCGCTCGAACCCCCAACCAACCTAGAACCACCTATGGGGTGGAATCCTGAGCGTTGGAGGCCGAGGCGGTGCAAATGGGTGGTTCGGCCGAACTGGGGAGTTCGGCCGAACCGACCCACTTCGGCTGAACCCGCCTGGTTCGGCCGAATTGCCCGGAACCGCCCCTGAGGTCCCGTGGCCACTACTCCTCCTTCCACCGCCCTTCCTTTCTATAAAAGGAGGCCTCCAGCACCTGCAAACACACACAAGAGTGAAGAGAAGAAAAGCTCCCTAGTGAAGCGCTGCTACTTCCATACTTAGAATATAGGGAGAGAGGAGAGGTGAGCGTGCCGGAGAGGAGCCGGAGTGTCGGCCCCTCTTCCACCTGTACCTCTACGGATGTGTCTCCACTTCGAGTAACATCCGGGTCGTGTCTGATAACTCTTGTATCTCTCTCTGATCAATTGAGCATCAGTTCTTACTTTTATATGCTTGCTCGTTCCTCGTTCAATGCTTAGTTGATTGGTATAATTGTATACTGGTTGCTTGGCTTGGGTGCTTATCTTTCTGCAGTAAATAAGTATTAACTGACTAGTGTAGGCATGGTGCCTATACTTGAGGTTAGCTTGGGTTACATCCGAGTCCATGGAGGTGGTAGCCGTTAGGTGGTGACAGCCCTATACGGCCTACGTAGTCCACCACGTCCGGCTCAGAACCGTAGGATCCTTAGAGCTGGTATTGGCAGCACCCCTTCTCATCCATTTCTGTGTGTTGCTGGTATTGGCAGCACCTCTTGATCAGTTAGTCAGAAGGACAATACTATCAGACTCGTGCCCTCTCTACCCTCCTAGTTCTTTTCTCTCCTTCTCTTCGTCTTCACTCATTCCATTTCGCCATCCTTGGACAACTTAGTTTAGGATTAGTTCACTTCTCGTTCCTCGTGGAAATCGATACTCTGGAATACTCCCGGGTGAAAGCCACATCGGTATACGTCCGCTTGCGGATTTATCTGCAGGCCGTAAGGAGTGCCAACAATGACCAATGTGGGAGTTCACCCAGGACCAGTAAAAAGGCAAGTTGTAGGAGCATGGAATTGTCAATAGAATAAGAGGAGCTGTTGAGTTCCAGAGGGGAGGCTACAACATGGGGACATTAAGACCCCAGGAGCTTTTATATGTTGTGAACGCCATGGCCTTCCATGTCCTCAGGTTGAAGCCAGCCTAATGACAACTGAGGCGTTCCAATGTTTCCATTCGGATATCAACAGAAAATTCTCACACCCCAAAATTTTCGAATTTTGGGATGTGAATTTTTAACATAATTAACACAATAATTTTCTCAATTTTCTAAAATTTCCCAAGCTTTATTTAATTTACAGGGAATTTATAGAAAGATAAAAATATTTGCCAAATATAAATAAAATGTTGTGTATATTGCATTCATGCTGGCTCCATCGAGTTTTGTTTGTGCGTAGATCGAACAAGAATTTAAATCTAATTTAAATTCGCATTTGAACCGCGTTTGTTTGAGCCTGAGAATAGTTCTTTTGGCCAGAGTTCGTTTTTGCCCCTCCAACTTTTTCCTCGGCCTGTTTTTCCCCTCCTTTCTTTCCAATCCAGCCGGCCCGGTTCCTCCCCCACCACAGCAGCCCAGCCAGCTAGCCAGCGCGGCCCAGCCCACCTCCCTTTCCTCTTTCCGCCGTGGCGCCAATGCCCTGGCCTGTTGGGCCCAGCTCGCCAGCGCCGGCCCAACTCCCTCCCTCTTCCGGCTCAGCTCGACCGGCCCACGCGCCAGCCGCCTCGGCCCAGCTCATCCACTCCCGCCTCCAATTCCGGCCCAATACGCCCGGCCCGCATGCGCTCCTTCTCTCCCAGCGCTGAATGATGCTTTAATTGTTGACAGATAGCTTGTTCGTAGCTATATGTCATTCAAAATTGGCTTTGTAGCCGTAGATATGGAGCTGTCTGGTATCATCCGGCACGTTCCAGTTTTTTTTATCTAAACATCTTCTTCTTTGTCAGTTTTCAGGGAAAATTGGCTGGCACGCTTTCGGATTCAAACTTTCGGGCCACGTGTGAAGCTAGCTAATTCGGCTTGCTGTGTGCTTGGCGTAAGGTGCTGATTTTACGTCAACACACTTTTTGGCATGCTCGATGGGACCCACAAGCTTTGAAGATGCCTGAATTAAAAGACGTACTGGACATCACTCTTGAAGAATTGTCTGGCTTTGGGAGAAACAATGACCAATCATAATGCTGCATTCTTAAACAGCTTTCGGCACATAATGATCAACATCTTTGGTCAGCACGTGGACAAGCCTTTCGAGCAAGTATACGGGCAACTTGGTGGCCCGACGTACTTTAATGTTAAAACATCAGCTCAGAAACCTCATGGTAAAGGAACTGTTGAGGAAACTGGAGCTTCTGGTACCAAGGATATGAATGGCCAACCGATTTAGCAGGATCCTCAACATGCAACGACGAAAACTCGCACATATGGTGATATGGCATTCGGCACCACAGGAAATCCACCTTCTTCTGCCTACAAAATATCTCCTTTAAATAACAGGCTGCAAAGGGATATGTATGGAAATGGATATTCGGAGTTCATGGATTATAATGCTATTGATGCTCTCCCGAATCCCGGGTATGTTGGTGCTGCAGGGATGCCTGCTGGGAGGCCAGGGAATCAAGATGCCAATGTTGACCTCATGGTACAGAGAATGACCGATGTACTGCAGAATCAGTTCGGTCTGAAGCCCAAAAATCAGGGATACATGTATTCATCTCCTTTCCCAGAGTGGTACCAAAGGGTGTCATTGCCTAACAGAGTTAAGGTTCCTACAGAGTTCACCAAATTCTCAGGACAGGATGATACTAGCACTGTGGAGCATATAGCTCGGTACTTGATGCAGCTCGGAGAGGCTTCGGCAGATGAAGCTTTCAGAATCAGATACTTTCCTCTGTCATTGATAGGTCCAGCTTTTACATGGTTTGCTTCTTTGCCTGCTCAGTCAATTTGTACATGGAAGGATCTAGAGCGAAAGTTCCATGCTCACTATTATATTGGTAGTACCGAAAAGAAGTTGGTTGATTTGACCAGCTTAAGGCAAAGAAATAATGAGACACCTACAGAGTTCCTCAGGAGATTTAGGGAAACAAAGAGTATGTGCTTTTCCCTGAATATACCTGATGATCAACTGGCTGGTATGGCTGTAGCTGGGATGCTACCTGCAATTCGTGAAAAGCTGTTCAGGATGGAGTTTGATGATCTTGGCCAGTTGTCACACAGATTGGCGTTGATGAGTATTCAGGCATATGGTTTCAAGAAGGATGCCAGGTTTGCTAAACACAATGATGTAGCTGACATATACAACCAGTTCCTCGAAAGAGCAGATCAAGGGGATGAATATGAAGATAACGAGGAAGTGGCTGCAGCAGAGATAGTGTGGGGCAAAGAGCCAGTTACAGTGAATCAGAAGTGGATCAAGCAGACTAAAGGCACCTATGATTTCGATGTGACTAAGGCAGATAAATTATTTGACTTCCTCGTAAAGGAAGGCCGGATCAAGCTGCCAGAAGGGCATTCTATGCTTCGGCCTGATGGAGTTAGAGATAAGAGGTACTGTGGATTCCATGATAGAAATTCTCATTCCATCAACGGGTGTAGGGTTTTTAGAGTGAGGATACAGAAAGCTATCCAAGAGGGGCATCTGAAATTTGACAATAAGATGAAATTGGACAGTAACCCATTCCCTCAGAACATGATTGGGTTCTCAGTTAATATGGTAAACGCTGTCGAACCTGAGGAAAAAGGAAAGGTGAAAGTTTTGACTTCAAAAAGGGCGAGACAAGATGGCTCAGTCGATCCCACTCGGCAAATCACAATTGAACAAATCCACAAGAAAGAACCTCGTTTCCCGAATAGTCGATTTGAAATTGGAGAATCCTCTAAGCCAAGAGTTACTACGCGTATTCTCCTCAATAAATGGCAGCGTCAGCAAGAAAAAGAGCGCTATCAGAGGCGTAAGTACGAAGAGGAGAAAAGAAGATATGAAGAAGAAATGTATAGGGAAGAACAAGAGGAATATGTTTGAGAACAAGAACGTGCACATTGGGGGTGTGCCTTCTTCAGACACTGCTGGAATGAGGGTTTAAAGCTTCCCACATGGAATAATTGTCCTGAGTGCAACGATAGATATACTGAATACAGGCAAGATGCTGTAAATCGCCGATCTGTCCATGAAAGAATTGGAAGAATACATCCTAGTGATGGTCGGCGCTCGGAGATATATGAGAATGATGATCAATCAAAGAAGAGGTATGCTGATCACAGGTGGGTTGATCATGAACAAGAGGAAGAAGATCATGGGTATGTCTGGCAAGAAGGACAGTGGTGCCCACCTGGTTTAAGAAAGAGCCAGAAAACAAGAGTACAGCGTCTGAGAAATCAAGAATTGAAGAAGGCAGGAACTAGGATGAGATCGATATGGCGCCCAAAGAAAAAACCTGATGAATCTGGTCATTCGGCTCCCACATGCATGGTATGCTTCTTGCCGAATGAATTCATGGCTCCAGCTAATCAAATTGTACAGGAAGAAATATTGCCAGAGATGGATGAAGCCGAGCAATTGGGGTTAATGGCACAGTTGATGCTGAATAAGCAAGCTATTTTCGATAAACATAAACCAGCTAAGAATCGCCACATGAAGCCACTGTACTTGAGGGGATTTGTCAATGGGAAGCCATTAACTAAGATGTTTGTTGATGGTGGAGCTGCAGTTAATGTGATGCCAAACACTACATTCAGAAAGCTTGGCATGGGTCCTGGAGATATAACACCAACAAGCATAGTTCTGAATGATTTTGCTGGAAATCCTTCGGACACCAAAGGATGTGTGCATGTGGATTTGATGATTGGATCTAAAATTCTGCTTACAACCTTCTTTGTTATTGAGGGCAAAGGGGCATATAGTTTGTTGCTTGGAAGGGATTGGATCCATGCAAATTGCTGTATTCCATCTACCATGCATCAAACTATGCATCAATAGCTTATTCAGTGGATAGATGATGAGGTAGAAATTGTCCAAGCCGATGATTCAATAAGCGTGGCTAACGTAGAACCAGCCTTCTGGGAGTATCAAGGCATAGATTGCTTTTCAGGCAAAGATTGGGGAGAAGGTCCTGTTGAACCGGTCAGCAGTGATCAACAGCCGATCGAAGCAGTCGGCTCTCATAGTAATTTTTAATGGACAGCCCAATTGATGGGACTGACGGGAAGTTAGGACGTGGATTTGTATCGGCCGATAAATTAGAAGAAGTAGACATCGGAGATGGTGACAAGCCAAGGCCGACATTCATCAGTGCTAACTTAGAGCCAGTTTTCAGAGAAAAGTTGATTAAGCTATTAAAAGAATACAGATATTGCTTCGCTTGGGATTATTCAGAGATGCCTGGTTTGGACCGTTCTATTGTTGAGCATCGGTTGCCAATCAAGCCTGGTTATAAACCTTACAAACAACCACCCCCAAAAATCTACAAGGAAGAAGTGTTGGCCGATGTAAAAAAAGAGGTTGAAAGATTATTGGAAGCAAATTTCATTCGGCCATGCAAATATGCGGATTGGATCTCTAATATTGTTCCTCTGTTTATAAGAAAAATGGGAAGATGAGAATTTGCATAGATTTTAGAGATCTGAACAAGGCCACACCCATGGATGGATATCCAATGCCTGTTGCTGATTCATTAGTTGATGCTGCTGCTGGATATAAAGTGATTAGTTTCATGGATGGCAATGCAGGGTACAATCAGATTTTTATGGCATTGGAGGAGTAGCAAAGACAGCTTTCAGATGTCCTGGACATATAGGGTTGTTTGAATGGATTGTTATGACGTTTGGATTAAAGAATGCTGGTGTAACTTATCAAAGAGCCATGAATTATATTTTTCACGAGTTGATCGGCAAGATTGTAGAAATATATATTGATGATGTTGTAATCAAGTCATTGGATCATGAATCGCATTTGGCTGACATAAGGAAAACTCTAGAATGCACTAGGAAACATGGGCTTAAGATGAACCCGAACAAATGTGCTTTTGGAGTTTCAGCTGGAGAATTTCTGGGATTCCTGGTGCATGAAGGACGAATAGGAGTTGGCAAGAAAAGTATGAAAGCAATTGATGAAATTGTTCCTCCAACTAATCTTAAAGAATTGCAGACATTGCTTGGCAAAATTAATTTTGTGAGAAGATTCATATCAAATTTGTCGCAAAAGGTGTTGCCTTTTTCTTCACTACTGAAAACCAAAAAGGATCAAAAGTTTGTATGGGGTGACGAACAACAAAAGGCTTTCGATGAGATCAAGGAATACATGAAGGAGCCACCAGTATTGGTACCTCCACAATTGAACAAACCTTTCAAGTTGTACGTGGAGGCCGATGCCCAAACTATTGGATCGGCCCTCAGACAAGAGTTTGAAGGGAAAGAAAGAGTGGTTGCATACCTTAGCCGAAAATTGCTAGATCCCGAAACAAGATATTCGGCTGCAGAGAAGCTTTGCTTATGTGTTTATTACTCATGTACAAAATTTCGGCACTACTTGTTAAATGCCGAATGTGTTGTATATTCAAAATTTGATGTGATTAAGCACATGTTGTCTATGCCAATTTTAAATGGAAGGCCCAAAGGAGAGGTATTTGAATTTGCTGTTCCTATTCAACCTACTGTCACCAATAATCAAGCTGAGTATGAGGCATTGCTCAGAGGACTTCAGTACTTGAGAGAGGCAAGGGCCATTGCAGTTGAAATTTTTGGAGATTCAGAGTTAGTTATAAAACAATTGAATGGCGAGTATGAGTGCAGGAATGATATCCTAAGGAATTACTATGAAGAATGCAAGCAAATTCTAATAGGATTTCAGTCAGTGAGCCTACAACATATTCCTAGAGAGAACAATGGAGAGGCAAACAGATTAGCAAGTGCTTCAGGTTATAGAGAAAATCAAGAAGTGCTTGCCACTGATGCCTATGCTTTTGGGAGTGATCTGGCAGAAGATGATTGGAGAAAGGAAATTGCTGATTATTTGGAGAATCCATCCCAGAAAGTTTCTAGAAGGCTCAGGTATAAAGCTATAAAATTTGTTCTTCTTGATAAAGAATTGTATTATAAATCTCTGGATGGGGTGTTATTACGTTGCTTAAACCAAGAAGAGGCAAAGAAGCTGGTAAGCGAGGTGCATGATGGATTGTGTGGAGCACATCAGTCAGCTTACCGAATGAAATGAATTATTAGAAGAACTGGTTATTATTGGCCGACAATGTTGGAAGATTGCTTTGAATATTACAAAGGATGCCAAGATTGTCAGAGGTTTGGAAACATTCAGAGAGTTCCAGCATCAGCTATAAATCCTATTATCAAGCCATGGCCATTCAGGGGATGGGGAATGGATTTGATTGGCCAAATAAATCCTCCATCTAGCAAGGGGCATAAGTTTGTGCTTTTGGCAACAGATTATTTCACTAAGTGGGTCGAGGCAATTCCATTGAAAAAGGTGACATCAGAAAATATGATTGAATTTGTTAAAGAACATATCATTTACAGATTTGGAATCCCTCAGACAATCACCACGGATCAAGGGACTCAGTTTACATCTTCAGAATTTAGGGATTTTGCCGAAAGCATGGGGATCAAATTGTTAAATTCTTCTCCTTATTATGCCCAAGCTAATGGTCAGGCAGAAGCTTCTAACAAAATCATGATTAAAATTATACAGAAGAAGATTGATCAGAAGCCAAGGAAGTGGCATTCGGTACTCAATGAGGCCCTATGGGCTTACCGAATGGCTCCTCACGGAGCTACACAGACGTCTCCTTATGAACTAGTATATGGACATCATGCTGTCTTGTCATGGGAAATGCAGTCAGATTCAAGGAGGATAAAATTGCAGAAGGATTTAAGTTCTAAAGATTACAATGATTTAATGATGGATGAATTAGAAGATTTGCATATGATTCGTCTCAGGACCTTGGAAAATATTGAGAAAAATAAAATGCGAGTTGCTAAATATTACAACAAGAAAGTGAAAGTCAAGCAATTTGCAGAAGGAGATTTAGTTTGGAAAGCACTATTGCCGATTGGAACTAAATACAGTGCATTCGGTAAGTGGTCTCCAAATTGGGAAGGTCCTTTCAGAGTGGTTAAATGCGTGCCTGGAAATGCATACATCCTGAAAACTTTATTGGGAGAAAAGTTTACTGCTGCTATAAATGGGAGATACCTGAAGAAATATTATCCTAGTGTTGAAATTGATCGTTGATTGGTTTGCTGAATGTCAGAATGATGAAAATAGCCGGCATTCGGAAAGAAGCCGCCTTCAGAACAAAAATTTCAACAGAAAGGAAATGGCCAATACTAGAGTGTATTGCCCTTAGTGCAAATATTTTACATCATAAGTTTAACAGAATTATCATAAAGGGACTGCAAAGGACAAGTTTCATTGCCGAAATTCCATAAAATCCCTAATACAAACTAATGAAACAGCCTGTTCAGGACAGACTGGGGATGGATGGAATCGGCAATGGCGGCGCCATGACCATCAAGGCGATCTATGGAGGCATTGATGTCGTCAATTTCCTCCGGGTTGCCATTGGCAAAGCCGAGCGGTCGCCTGGAATAGTCAACGCCGGTGTGTGTCGACATGGCAACTAGACCCACGGCGGCGCCCAGACGAACGCCATGCATGGCCACCTCGTCGATACGGCCTGCCACTGCATCGAGGCGAGCTTCTGGCGTGTCCCCGTGAGCATTCACCTTGTTCGCCAATGTTTCAACCAGCGCCTTTAGCCGATTGAGCTCGGCATCGCGGTCTGCGGGATCACGAAGCAACGGCAGATTAGTTTTGTTCGAAGTCAGATTAAAACTGAGCAAGGGGCTCACCATTGATGGTCTCGAGCAGCTGCTTGCGTTGGTGTTGCCACTCGAGATCTGCAATCCCAGCTTGTTTGGAGATGATCTCCAGCTCGTCCCGGGTCTCATCGCGCTCTTGCTTAAACCGACGGGCATCGCTATCTGAATAGCGCAGGTCCCAGCTGGACCTGGAGGATCGGCTAGATGACCCCGAGGAATCATCTGCTGCAGCTGGAGCCGCAGCCAAAACAGCGGCGGAGTTCCATTGAATAAGCATGAAAACACAAAGAAAATTGTCAGGAAAATGAAGCGAAAATCTGGGAGAAAAATGAGAAGAAGCAGATGATCACAACCTCCGACGAGCGCCGGCGCGACTCCCTTCAGCTTCGTCGACGGTCGGGCGTCTTCCATTGTTGTTGGCCATTGGGGTTTTCTTGAGATTACTGTGCTTGAGGAAAGAAAATCTCAGGCTAGCAGAAGACAGAGGATTTGGTGAAAGGTTAGGGGCGCTCGAGGCTCTTATTTATGGGACCAACAAGGAAATCATGGCCGGAGATCGTGGCGCGTATCCCAAGAAATTCGGAAGGTGGAGAGGATTCTCGAACTGAACGGTTTCCGCGTCGATTGGGATTCATGCTGAGTCATATTCAGTTTTGACCGAATGAGATTCGGCTGTGTTGTGTTTAAGCCACCTTTCGGGTTTAACGTTGTTACGCCCAGTGTTGCATGTATGTTGCATTCATGCTGGCTCCATCGAGTTTTGTTTGTGCGTAGTTCGAACAAGAATTTAAATCTAATTTAAATTCGCATTTGAACCGCGTTTGTTTGAGCCTTAGAATAGTTCTTTTGGCCAGAGTTCGTTTTTGCCCCTCCAACTTTTTCCTCGGCCTGTTTTCCCCTCCTTTCTTTCCAATCCAGCCGGCCCGGTTCCTCCCCCACCACAGCGGCCCAGCCCACCTCCCTTTCCTCTTTCCGCCGCGGCGCCAATGCCCTGGCCTGTTGGGCCCTAGCCTCCGCTAGCCCAGCTCGCCAGCGCCGGCCCGACTCCCTCCCTCTTCCGGCTCAGCTCGACCGGCCCACGCGCCAGCCGCCTCGGCCCAGCTCAGCCACTCCCGCCTCCAATTCCGGCCCAATACGCCTGGCCCGCCTGCCACTACAGAAGTTAATTAAGCATTCAGTCACCAGCTGTTTATTACAAATTACACACCCAAGTATTTTGAGATTACATTTGTGGCATCTGATATCATGTTGCTGATATTCTCCAACAAATTCTTGTCAGCTTCTTGGGTTTTGGCCAGGACAGAGAGCTTTGTTTTTAGTTGTCTTTCCTCATTCAGAGCTGCTGAAGCTTCCTTTTGTATCTTCTCTGCTAATTCAGGAAGTTCGGCTATCTTCTTCTCATCAGCTTCGATTTCAGCTGACAGATTTTTCAGCTCAGCCTCCAGCTCAGCTTTCCTTGTTTTCTTCAGTTCAAGTGCAGGTTGCAGTTTGGCTAACAGTTCTTTGTTGTTCTGAGCTTGAACATGTAGATCCTTCACAGATTGTTTGGCTGCAGCTCTTCTCTGTTACAAAGCTGGTTGGGAGGATTGGTTCTTCAAAGCCTGTTTCACTGCAACAAACTAATGGTCCAATTGGGAAACTGGTTCTAAAGAAGCTCTGATATCAGCAGGGAGGTTTTGATCAATGGATTCAAGCACATCCCTTAGAAGATCAGCATCCCTGACTTGGTCTTGGATACCTTTGTGCAGCAAGGAAAGAATTTTCTTCAGCTTTGCTTGGTTTTCTTCTGATAAAGCTTGACCAGAAGATGCTTCTTCTCCATGTTCAGCAACCAAGTCATCCACAGCAAAGGAATAATTGGATGATGAAGAAGATTTCTCCTGAAAGGAAATTCTTGCCAAATTAGTGATAATCTATTGGGTGAAAAGAATAAGAGAAGGGTGAATAACCATGCTTACCTCATTCCTGATTTCTTGAATGGGAGAAGGAAGCTTCTCAGGCTCAATGGAAGGGTCTTGTATATCCTGCTGAGGAGAAATTGGAGAATTTCTTGGTGAAGGTGAAGCTTCTGGTTGAGGGAGAGTTGGTGAAGCTGGGGCCGAATCATGGGGAAAAGAAGGGCTCTTCAGGGGCTGTTCTATCGATGTTTTTTCTGCAGCTGACAAGAATGAATGCTGATGTAAGGAGAGAGAATGGTTAAAGGATAAAGATGATAAAAATTTTTACCAATCAATGAAGCATCGGCAGAGTCTGTGATGGTTGCTAGTTGCTGTGCTGCGGCCTGGAATCATGAAGAGATGGAAATGAGCAAAATAAAAATGGCATTATACTTAAGGTGGGAAGGCTATAACCTGGACAGCTTTTCTGTTGCTTGTTCTTTTCTTCTTTACAGCTGAGGGAGCAATTAGAGAAGAGGCTTTCCTTTTGATAGAAGATGGCATGGTGAGAGCTAGGTCTAGAGTGGCCTGCCTAGACATCAGTTGAGCCAAGGTGGGAGATTGATGCCCCAAAGCAGATACTGGGCCTTCAATTGTATACAAGATTGTCCTAGCAAGAGGGGCAGGTACTATCTCCTACAAGATGACAGAATCAAAAATCAATAAAGAGGAGTGTTATTAGAACAGATGGGAAATGAGCATGTTAGCTCTGAAGTTGGTTGGTAACCAGGCATCAATTCGAGGCAGAGAGGATGAACTGGCACATTGAAGATGTGATCATGAAATTCTTGCCACCAGAAGGTGAAGGAGGGATGAGCAGATGTTGTGGGCACAAAAGGGTTAGGTGCATAAATGGTTGTACAACATTTATAATCAAAGACCCTTCTTGTTTCTATAGAGTCCTTGATAATCTCCCTAGGCTTGAGAAATTCATGAAGAAATAGCCTTGGGGGAACTTGACCACATCCTAATTGCCTGGCCATTATGTTTGGCTGGTAATACTCAAAAGTACTCTGAACAAGCCTCCCTCCACAGAATTCTGCTGGCAGAATGCAAGGTTGAATGAAAGCATTGAAGATTGCTGTGGACTGCACATCTATGCATCCAGTATCAAAGCTAAACTCACAAGGAAGGGTAAGATTATCATTATCCAAATATGGAAACCAGAGAGGGTGAGCAAAGCCACTGAAGAAGAGCTCAAACAGTTCACCAATATTCTTGTTGACAGACACAGTAGAGGCAGCTTCTCCATAGGTTTGACAACCTTTGGTGCTTTGAGTTTCCCCTTCCTTGTAGTTGACTGAAGGAAAGTGACGACTGTTGAGATCAATGGTGACAATTTGATGCATATACAATTGGAGCCACATCTGAACGAACCACCAAGGGCCGTTAACGCAGGGAATTTTCTTGCTGGTGCGCATCAGATGAGTGGTTTGATAGAGCATATGATAGACACTTCCAAGGAGATACTTCCCAAGGGGAATAAGTGTACCAGCAGCCAGGTCTTCAGCCATCACGATATGGTTCAGGGTTGGCTCATTGGCTTTGCCACAGAAGATAAATCTGCATAGCCACATGTTCAGAAAAGCTCTGTATTCAACATCGGTTAGAGGGCCATCAGACATATGATTCTGGATATATTTTTTATATCCCACTCCTGTCTTTACTCCTGTTTGCTTGGAGGAACTTTATGCTTGTACGGGCGCACAGTTCCTGTGACATTCAGGCCGGTTATCATATAGACATCGGCCAAAGTGGGAGACATTGGTCCATGACCAAAGAGAAAAGCATTGGCTCCATTAGACCAAAAGTGGCAGGCTGCAATTAGGAGGCTCTCATTCTTTGGTGTTTCGGCTAGAGACAACTCCAGGCAGTGGGAGATATAAAGATTATCCCAGTTTTGTGTTTGAGGGCTCTTGCTGTCGAATACCCTCTTGTACCAATTTCTCCAGCCAGCAATTGGGGGCAGAGGCTAGTTCTTGAAAGTGTCTTGCCACTCGGGCGGCTTTGTTAATGAGGTCTTGAAAGGAATTCTCTGAGATTCGGCCGCAATGAGTTCAGAGGGGTCTGAATCGCCTACGGGCCCGAGGAAATAAGATGTTGCTTTTTCCTCGACAGGAATCAAGATTTCGGCAGCAAGAATCTATCAAGAGAAGAAGGAGGCGAGAAGAAAATGTAAGATGCAATTCGAAAGGGGTGATGCCGAATGTACTTAAAAGGGATGAAACTTACTTGAAGGGCTTGATCTTGGTTCGCCATTTGAAGATTGAAGCTTAGGGGAGTCGATGAACTAGGGTTTGGATCTGGATGAGGGCTCCGAAGATTCAAAGAAAGAAAAGTGGGCGTTAAGTGTTTCTGGTCAATTCCGAGGTAAAATTATCTTTTATCCCGAAATTGAAGGGGTATGTGTTAACACCAAAAATTGGCACCAGGAAGAGGCTGACATGTGGGCCGGATTTGGTAAAAAAATACCATTCGGCAAGGAGATCTTCTTTAAAGCGTTCGGCAGAGACGTTTCACAGAGAACGGAAGCATTCGGGAGCGCGCGATGACGTATAAGGAAAAGGATGATTTGATGATGAATACGAGAAGGACATGGTGTTTTGGCGTTTATTTTTGGAAATAAATATTGTAATCGTAATCGATTAGGAGTTGTGTCACAACCTGGGTATAAATATGAACCCATAGTGATTGTAATAGAGATCGAACAATTACACAACAAACCGGCCCTGTGCCAACTTTCGAGTCCTTTTAGTCGTGTCGTCGAATCCTTCCGAGGGGAGTCATCGATCCGTCGACCTCCGTAAGGATCGACAACCTTGTATCATGCTTAGTATCATGCGGTGGATTTAAGCTTGGTTCAAGAAGGTTCCTCTGTTAGGTCATGAGCCATGCGGTGGGCTAAGATCTAGTATGGACCAAGGTATCCCTTTGTTGGATCATGAGCCATGCGGTAGGCTAAGGTTTAGCTTGGAGTAAGTTATCGAATTTATTAGATTTTGGCAAGATCTAATAGATTCTTTGAGTTATCTTGTGTTGTTTTGAGTTTTAATTTTATGGTTAATTCATACAACACTTCTTTGCCCAATTTAGATTGATTAGATTTAGTTCTAGCTCATGTTACGACAGGCATCACAACTTCTCCATAGCCGAATTCGAGTCAATCTAGATTGCCACGTGTTGCAGGTTTAAACTTGTTAATCTTGCGTAGATTTTGACAGAACCGGGTATCATGCGGTAGATGCAGGTTTTTGGATCATCTTAGAACTAATTATCCGGTGGATTAGAACTCGATTCGATTTGATAGATCTATCATCATTAACAAAGTTTGCTCCTTCTTCATGGAACCCGATTCGGCTGTATAGCCGTATTCGGTAGTCTCTTCACGAGTGAAACATGCTCATGGCTTTGTTTTAAATAATGAATGCTTTTAGCCCTCCATGTTTACAGTATATCATGTGGTAGATTGATCTATTCTTGGTTGGTAGTGTAATTTCAAACAAGTTGTATCATGCGGTGGATTAACTTGTTTATTTTATGCTTGACGGGTTCGAAAGTATCTAGACATACGGTAGACTAGTGCTTTAAACCTATGCATTCTTGTTTATTAAAAATCCATGATTATGCTTTTGCTTTCTATTTATTTTATCATGCTCAGACATCGTTAATCGGTTATGATCATGGGCTGCAATGTTTACTTAATTGAATACCGATCTTTCGTCATGCTGACGCCAAGCGTTCGGCAGTGTATTTCTCGCGTGCTTTACTGATTACCGAATGATGCTTTAAACTTTGACAGATAGCTTGTTCGTAGCTATATGTCATTCAAAATTGGCTTTGTAGCCGTAGATATGGAACTGTCCGGTATCATCTGGCACGTTCCAATTTTTTTATCTAAACATCTTCTTCTTTGTCAGTTTTCAGGGAAAATTGGCTGGCACGCTTTCGGATTCAAACTTTCGGGCCACGTGTGAAGCTAGCTAATTCGGCTTGCTGTGTGCTTGGCGTAAGGTGCTGATTTTACGTCAACACACTTTTTGGCATGCTCGATGGGACCCACAAGCTTTGAAGATGCCTGAATTAAAGGACGTGCTGGACATCACTCTTGAAGAATTGTCTGAAGAGCATCAACAAGTGGTGAAGGCTGCTGCAGATCAGTTCATTAAGAAGTGTTTGCTGTCTTTTGCCAAGAACCGGAGTGGTGCACCGTTTCTCAAGTCAGATCTGCCAAGAGTTCTGTTGCCTGGACAATCTGATCTTACTGAAGATGAAGAAAGGGAGAAGTGTGTAAATCCGGGTGTGACAGATTGGTATCGGAGCTATGCTGACTGCAGGACCGCAGCCTAGATAGTACTGGCCATCCATTAAGATTCATTTTGCCACATAACCCTTGCTTTCTCAATCCTTGAGACTTTGATTCATAAAAAGTGCTATCCTTTAGCATTTTTCCCTCCTTGACAATTTCTCTTTGGTCATTATATCATTGATGTTTCATCCTCTCCTTGATAATTTACTTCTCACCCTTGACTTCTGATTATTTACCTCCACCTTGTATTGATAAATTGCTAATTTTCAATTCTTGTCTATTTAACCCATCCTTCTTGCTTTACCTTGATCGCTTATCCCGCCCCTTGAAATTTTCTATTACTGTTGTGAGTATCCTTGTTTACTCAGTCATTCATTGACACTATTCCTATTTCACTCCTCCTTGTTCTTCAAACATCGACACTTTGAATTCCTTCCTTGACTTTTGATCCCAAGTGTCATTTCTACTCTTCATCTTAAAACACTTAGATTGTCTGTATCGTCCCGATGCATTCGCAAGTCACTTGAAAAATGAAGATACCAGTCTACTAGAAGAAGTTCAAGTCTGAGCGACTTCAGTTTTCAAGACTACGTCAGACTCATTGCCAATACAATCAAGAAGTTGGCGCGAAGAAGACTGAAGAGATAACCTTGCCTAGGAGGATTCCCTTGACCTTATTGACAACGTTTAGAGTCGCTTTTAAAATTGTGTGTTTAACTCTGGTTGAGTGTGCTCGTAATGCCTGTTCTTATGCATCTGATTGATTGGCTTCTTTGTAATGATTGTGTAGTTGGGCTCTCTATTTTCTTCGTACCTCCTTGTTTTTCTTGCTATCTATTCACGCAAATCAAGTGAAGAACATCAAGAAGGAAGCCAGAAGTCGATCTCCTCAATGAAGAAAAAAGTTAAAGAAGATTTGAAGTAGATATTTTGTAACTGCATCAACAAACAAGACGAAGAAGATGGAACCAACTCCCTTCTAAAATCTTGTTGTTCCCTTCTTCTTGATCCCTACTCTCTGTGAATCTCGGGACGAGATTCAGTTTAAGGGGGGTAGTTTGTCACACCCCAAAATTTTCGAATTTTGGGATGGCGCGTACCTGCTGCCCGCCGCCGCCTTTCCGCTGCGCGTACCTGCTGCCCGCCGCCGCCTTTCCGCT
>OAMR01000484.1:477280-492722 GCA_900205405.1 Echinochloa crus-galli
CCACCGTAAGGGGGTCGATGGCGTCCAGAGCGCGGGTATCCACCCCAACAATGCGCAACGCGCGGAGTTCTCAATCGCTGAGACTCCCAACACGGGACTGTGCCTCACGGGGACATAGCCGACGGATACTCACACCGTCCTCGGTGGATCAAGACATACTCTCACCCATGTTTCTCATAAACGCCGTCGGCCCCATCGGTAACCACTATCAAGCTAGAGCCGTACATGCTACTTGTCCAAGACCAGAGCCATTATAGTTCTAGCGGTGGCGACAGGCTCCTAGGTTGCCGCTTTAAGAACCGGTCCTTAGAGGGAGACACTAGAGCAAAGCACACAGCACATGCTCTAGCTCCCTGATCCATGTTGCTAAAAAGCAAGTTTTAACATTAAAGTTGAAGTGAACCATTTATACAAGTTTAACAGTTAAATAAAGGTGATAGTAGCTGCGCATAGCAAAGATTCTACCCATATGCATAAACCCAAGGTAAATCCCACCGTAAGGGGGTCGATGGCGTCCAGAGCGCGGGTATCCACCCCAACAATGCGCAACGCGCGGAGTTCTCAATCGCTGAGACTCCCAACACGGGACTGTGCCTCACGGGGACATAGCCGACGGATACTCACACCGTCCTCGGTGGATCAAGACATACTCTCACCCATGTTTCTCATAAACGCCGTCGGCCCCATCGGTAACCACTATCAAGCTAGAGCCGTACATGCTACTTGTCCAAGACCAGAGCCATTATAGTTCTAGCGGTGGCGACAGGCTCCTAGGTTGCCGCTTTAAGAACCGGTCCTTAGAGGGAGACACTAGAGCAAAGCACACAGCACATGCTCTAGCTCCCTGATCCATGTTGCTAAAAAGCAAGTTTTAACATTAAAGTTGAAGTGAACCATTTATACAAGTTTAACAGTTAAATAAAGGTGATAGTAGCTGCGCATAGCAAAGATTCTACCCATATGCATAAACCCAAGGTAAATCTACATTATTTTATTTAATTAAAATAAATGAAGCTTATAGTTTTTCATTAAATACAAATCTTTCGATAGTTGTATCTTTTAGGCCACTGTCTTGTTTTCAGCGATTCTTGTGCTCACGAGACCGTAGAACCAAGCCCTTCCGCTTAGCCCGCTCTTCTAAAGCTTTTCCTTTGGTTGGTGTATTGTTCTTAGTTGTGTATTGTTTGTTTGCTTGATTAGTTGCTTGTTGTGCTCGATGATCGCTGCGAGTAGAGGAAGGCCGTTCCAGAGATTCAAGATGAAGGACTAGAGACTTTGAGCAGCAATACCATGGATTGAGGCAAGTTATAGAACGGACAATCCTTGCTACCTACACACCCTTTAACCATTTATTTCATACATGCATGTGTCTAAATTGATGTACCTTTAAGGTTGTACCTAGTTTTGATTATCATGTCCTTGATTTACCTTGGGTTTATGCATATGGGTAGAATCTTTGCTATGCGCAGCTACTATCACCTTTATTTAACTGTTAAACTTGTATAAATGGTTCACTTCAACTTTAATGTTAAAACTTGCTTTTTAGCAACATGGATCAGGGAGCTAGAGCATGTGCTGTGTGCTTTGCTCTAGTGTCTCCCTCTAAGGACCGGTTCTTAAAGCGGCAACCCAGGAGCCTGTCGCCACCGCCAAGCTAGAGACGTACAAGCTACTTGACAAAGACCAGAGCCATTATAGTTCCGGCGGTGGCGACAGGATCCTGGGTTGCCGCTTTAAGAACCGGTCCTTAGAGGGAGACACTAGAGCAAAGCACACAGCACATGCTCTAGCCCATAGGAGTTGCTAAAAAGCAAGTTTTAACATTAAAGTTGAAGTGGACCAGTTAATACAAGTTTAACAGTTAAATAAAGGTGACAGTAGCTGCGCCTAGCAAAATACTACCCATATGCATAAACCCATAGGAATACAAGGACAAGGAAAATAAATGCTAGGTACAACCTTAAAGGTGAACAGTATTAGACACATGCGTATGAAATGAACAGTGTATTAAAAGTGAGATAGGTAGCAAGGATTGTCCGTGCTATAACTTGCCTTCCTCGGAGTAAGGCTGCTGCTGAAACTCCTGCTCCGGCACGTCCTCAACGTACTCGAAGTCCAACGCTACGGGCTCACCGACTGGACACGATCAACACGCACGCATCCAAAACAATCATTACATGCAAACAAAATTAATCTATTAGAACAGTACACCAAACAGTAAAAACAGTACAAAAACAGGAGCTAAAAATATTCTACGCGTCGCTACGAACACGTGAGCGCGAAAATCACGCAAAACGGAGCTAAAACGAGAAAGTTATAGCGTTTCTAAGATTCGGGGGCTTGCTGGCAAAGTTTTAAAATTTCCAGGGGCCTAAACGAATAAAACAGGACCTATTCGTAATTATTTTCGAATTAAAATGGACCGCGGGTTAATTTCTGGAAAAGCCAGGGGCTCTTTAGCATAAAAGCCAACGCTGACCGGTACGCTGCCGGTTGACTCGCGACGTGGCTCAACGTGGGCCGTCGGATCTTGATCGGGCGGCCCAGGATAGATCGGCTCGCCGGGGAAGAAAGAGCCGCGGCGGCGCTGCTCGGCCGGCGGCGAGAGTTCGCCGGAGTTGGCGATTTCTCGAGCTAGAGGCTGCCATTTGCGACGGGATTTGATCCTACAGGTTCAGGAGAAGGTGGCGCGTCGATCTTGGGGGATCAAGACGTGCTTCGGTCGGCGAAGCGACCTGACGACGGTGAGCGGCGGAGCGGGCTCTGGTGTGCAGCGGGGATGGAGTTTTGGGGAGCGATTGGGTCGGATTTTTGGCTCTGGGTGCTCAGTGAACGATGGCGAGTGCACTGGTAGTGATCAAGTGGAGTTTCGTGCACAGGAACAAAACCTAGGGACAGTCCACAGCATAATCAGCCTGACTCCAATCTGTTACCCGTCCGGGATTTTATTGAATAAATAACAAGTGTAAGTAAAACAATTACTTAGCAAGTATAGCACGGGGTATGAAGGCTCAAAAAGGCTAGACACTGGCTTAACTGCATTAGCACTTTTAGTTGGTTCGTTTTAACTTTATCCAAGTTACTACAAGTGAATGAGAACCCGGTTGTAACCCAATGAATAGTGTAAGTGACATTAAACAGCAATAAATACCATATTCTAATCAAAAAGGATCCAGGCCGCTCGTGACCCTGAGCAAGGCTATCATGATAGATCGTACACTCTGCAGAGGTTTCGCCCTTTACCCACCAGTCGCGTAAAAGTTCAAAGGAACTTTGCACCCAACCACGCACATCAACACTTCCGAGGTGTGACTGCATAGGGACGCTACGAGGCTTTCACAAGACACCCTAACAAGACAGTAGCCGCTGGAGTACTACAAAGTGGTGAGAACCTAGGCACCGAGATTGACTGACCCTCAGGGCGCAACGTGAGGGGGTCAATGGCATCCACGCACCGGCAAATCATGCCAACAAGAAAGTAAATGGTGCAACGTGCGGAGCTCCCGCACTCACGGGGGCTCCCAACACGGGACTGGGTCTAACGGGACCTAGCCGACGGGGCTACCGTCCTCGGTGGAATCGGAGATCACCCAGCGCCGTACCTCCCACAACGCCGTAGGCCACTCGGTAACCACTGCCAAGCTAGAGACGTACAAGCTACTCAACCAAGACCAGAGCCATTATAGTTCCGGCGGCGGCGACAGGCTCCCAGGTTGCCGCTTTTACGAACCAGTCCTTAGGGAGAGACACTGGGGCCAGGCAAAACACACAAGCCCCAGCTCCCTGATCCAAGTTGCTAAAAAGCAAGTTTTAACATTAAGATTGAAGTGGACCATTAAGTCAATATTAACAATTAAGTAAAAGTGACAGTAGTTGCGCCTAGCAAAATACTACCCATATGCATAAACCCATAGGAATACAAGGACAGGGAAATAAATGCTAGGAATAACCTTAATGGTAAACAATATTAGACACATGCGTATGTAATGAACAGTGTATTAAAAGAGTGAGTAGGTAGCAAGGATTGTCCGTGCTATAACTTGCCTTCCTCGGAGTAAGGCTGCTGCTGAAACTCCTGCTCCGGCACGTCCTCAACGTACTCGAAGTCCAACGCTACGGGCTCACCGACTGGACACGATCATCACGCACGCATTCCAAAGCAATCATTACATGCAAACAAATTAAATCTATTAGAACAGTACACCAAACAGTAAAAACAGTACAAAAACAGGAGCTAGAAATGATCTACGCTTCGCTACGAACACACGAGCGCGAAAATCACGCAAATCGGAGCTAAAACGTGAAAGTTATGGCGTTTCTAAGCTCCAACACGAAGACGGTGAACCCGAAGGCAGAAAGGGCCAGAACCCAGTTCGACCGAAGGGCCCAGTTCCCCAGAACCAGCACTGACTTGCAAACCGACTCAGGGATAAAATCTGGAGCATTGGATGCAAAGGCGGTGGATTGGGTGGTTCGACCGAACTGAGGCGGTTTGACCGAACCATGCCAGTTCACTTGAACCCACCTGGTTCGGCCTAACTGGCCGGCACCGCCCTATGGTGTTGTGCCCGTTACTCTGCCTCCCACCGACCTTGTCCACTATAAATAGAGGCCTCCTTTCACCTGTAAAGATATATAAGAGAAGAGAAGCTGTCTAGTGAAGCGCTGCCACTACCATACTTAGAAAATTGGGAGAGAGGAGAGGTGAGCGTGCCAGAGAGGAGCCTGAGTGTCAGCCCCACTTCCACATGTATCTCTACGGATACGGCTCCCCTTCGAGTGACATTCGGGTCATGTCTGGTAACCCATGTATCTCTCTGATTAATTGAGACTCAATTCTTACTTTTATATGCTTGTCTAGGCACAGTCCCGTGTTGGGAGTCTCATATGGGTAGAATCTTTGCTATGCGCAGCTACTGTCACCTCTGTTTAACTGTAAATTTGACTTAATGGTTCACTTCAATATGATGATTTAAAACTTGCTTTTTAGCAACATGGATTAGGGGGCTAGAGCATGTGTTGTGTGCTTTGTTCTAGTGTCTCCCTCTAAGGACCGGTTCTTAAAGCGGCAACCCAGGAGCCTGTCGCCACCGCCGGAACTATAATGGCTCTGGTCTTGGACAAGTAGCATGTACGGCTCTAGCTTGATAGTGGTTACCGATGGGGCTGACAGCGTTTATGAGAAACATGGGTGAGAGTATGTCTTGATCCACCGAGGACGGTGTGAGTATCCGTCGGCTATGTCCCCGTGAGGCACAGTCCCGTGTTGGGAGTCTCAGTGATTGAGAACTCCGCACGTTGCGCATTGTTGGGTGTGATACCCGCGCGTTGGACGCCATTGACCCCCCTATGGTGTGACTCCGTAGGCGTACGTCATTCTCGGTGCCTGGGCCATGCTGCCTGTGCTGTACCATAAGCGGCCACTGTCTTGTTAGGGTGTCTTGTGAAAAGCCTCGTAGCGTCCCTATGCAGTCACACCTCGGAAGTGTTGATGTGCGTGGTTGGGTGCAAAGTTCCTTTGAACTTTTACGCGACTGGTGGGTAAAGGGCGAAACCTCTGCAGAGTGTAAATCTATTTTTATTCGAGCATATGTACTCTGATTTCCATATTTGTAAGCTATATGTGTTATGTGGACATCCTGGACACACATATAGTAGCATTCGGGTTTCTATGTAAATCCGGGTGTGACAAAAATGGGGGGCGTTCGCTAAATGGTCATCCCCAGTGAGAGTTACCCAAGCTCAGGATAGTACTCCAATTATGGGCCTTGAGGATTGGAGTATCACCATCAAAGAATTTCAACCTGGGAAAGGCAGTAGACCCAGGAAGGAAACTAATGAAAGGAGCCGAGGAAAGGAGTTACCAGAACCATGGGTAGTTGGTGATAATTGTCCCAGTTCCACTCAAACGCATGGATTCCAGGATCAACACACCAAACACCCTGCAGACGTTCACCCTCCATATCGCGACTACCTTGAGATCAATCCAGAGGTACAAAATACTCCACCCACAAGGAACACAGTACAGGAAGCAAGCCGAGATGAAGTTTACGCTACTTTATCTAAAAAGGAGGATACTACAAGCCAGTGTTGTATCCGTAGCAAGACATGTAACCAGACTAGAAAGAATCCAGCCAAGAAAGGAAGTATAGGCAAATTCCAACCGTATCACCTGACCCGTGATAGAGAAGGACCACCAGCTAATCAATGGCCGATAGCTCGAGATTTTGCGAATAAAAGCGTGAACGCCACAGTAGCAAGAAAATGCTACTGTTATGGTGAAGAAGGTCATTATGGGCACGCGTGTCATTGGAGAGACAAATCATCAACCTTAGGGACAACAGGGGGACAGAAAGGTGACGATGCGTACAAGGCGTTGCAGGGGTAGAAGAACCCAACATGACAAGACCCACAAGATAAGACTGTGCTAAGTGGAAATGAAGTCGCCTTAGACGGGGACACTCACGTCAAGGAAAAGCAATCCAGGAATCTATCTGGGTGTACCCCCATAACTCAATCAGGATAGTAGAAGTAGAATTTGGCGAAGTGACCACAAGGTGTCTTATGGTATTTCTGCAGTATGAAGGAGTGTGATTCTCAAGTCCATGTAATGACTACCGATCTGAATAAAGTCTACGAGATGTTGGATGCCACCCACATAAAACTCTTTCTTTCTAGCCTTTCTCCTGAATCTCGGGACGAGATTCCTGTTAACGGGGGTAGTTTGTCACACCCCAAAATTTTTGAATTTTGGGATGTGATTTTTAACGTAATTAATACAATAATTTTCTCAATTTTCTAAAACTTTTGAAGCTTTATACGATTCTTAGGGAATTTAGTATAGGAAAGTAATTAATTTGAAAATGAAAATGTAATTAACATAAGTTTAATGTTGTGTGTTTCATTCATGCTGGCAGCATCGAGTTTTGATTGTACGTAGTTCGAATAAGAATTTAAATCTGATTTAAGTTCGCATTTGAACTGTGTTTGTTTGAGCCTTAGAATAGTTGTTTCGGCCTGAGTCCACCTTTGCTCCCCTAACTTTTACCCGGTCTGTTTCTTCTCCCTCTTCTTTCTTTCTGCGGCCCAACGATCCTCTGCTTTCTTCTTTTCCCTTGCCGACCCAGCCCAGATCAGCGCCAGCCGAGCTCACGCCTCCGCAGGTCCACGAGCGCCTCGGCCCATTCTCCTTTTCCTCCCAGCACCGGCCCAACCCTCTCCAGCCCAGCACCGGCCCAATCCCTCTCCCGCCCAGCTCCCCCTTCGCGGCCCAGCCGGCCCAACTCTGCTCTCTTTCGGCCCGTCGTGGCCCAACCCGCGAGCCAGCGCCGCCACCCTCAGCGTGCGTGCCACGGCCGACTCGGCGTTTGTGCCACCTCGCCATCCGAGCTACGGCCGCAACGCCCCGGCCCTACTTAAGTCGCCGACCGCCACCGACTCTCAGCACCACCGCCGCCTTTTCTCCTCTCTGCACAGAGCGCCGCCGCCGCCATTGCTCCTCAGAGCCAAGCCACCGTCGTCGATTCCTCGTCGCCGCCAGTCCTTGGAGCGAGCCGCGGTCACCACAAGCTTCCCCACGCCGAACTACGTCTGCCCCGCCACTCCAGGCCGTCGCTCCGGCACCGGAGCAGCTTCCCCCGTGAAGCCGTCGCCGCCGGCTGCCCCTTTCGTCGCCGGCCAAATCCGGGCCATCATTTCCCTTTGTGAGCACCTCCCCATGATCCCTGCGACCTCCTCTACCTCTTGCGCTAGTTCCCCGCCGTCCTAGACCACCGCATCGCCGGTGAGCCAAGCACCAGACCCGCCGTCGGCCATGAGCAGAGAAGGTCTCCCATGCTGACTAGAGGTAGGAGAAGGACGATTTGCGAAAAGGACCCCGCCAAATCATCTAATCGTTACACCAAATCTTGTGTCTTGCGCATCTTCCAGAGAACCTCCTACGAGTTTTCCCCCTTCACACATAAACCCAGCCCAAGGCTCTTTTGCAGATCTAACCCTACACTTTTGGAGTTTTGCGGCCACTTCTCATGTCTCGGCAGACTTGCTAGCTAACCCTTGAAGGTTATAGTTGATTAAATGCTATCTAAATGTACCTTCTTAAATAAAATCTAATTAAGGTTATACGGTTTTTCATAATTATATTAACATGAATAATATTTATTTAATTAGATTTCTGAATAAAATATAATTAAGTTCCATCTCGGTTCTTGTAAAGTGATATTAATCTGATTAATAAATATCTAACTAGATTTTTATAATTAAAAGCAATTTAGAGTTAAACTCCGGCTTTCATAAATAAATGTTAACATTGATTAATATCAACATAAATATGTTTCTATCATAATATTGATTAGTTCAACACGACTCATGAAATTATTCGATTAGATGTTCGCATATGATTTATTTTAAGATAATGCTTTAACTAGAAAAATTTGTACTTGAACATTTGCAATTAAAATATGACTAAGCTTACTTCGTCTTTTCTAAAGGTTAAAATATAATTTGTATTAATTATTTATACACGATTTTATTTAAATTAAAATAAATGAAGCTTATAGTCTTTCATTTAATTTAAATCTTCCGATAGTCGTATCTCTTCAACCGTTGCTCCGTTTTCATCGATCCTTGCGCTCACATGATCATCGAACCAAGCCCTATCCTTTAGCGCGCTCTTTTAAAGCTTTTCTCTTTGATTGGTGTATTGTTCTTAGTTGTGTATTGTTTGTTTGCTTGTTTAGCTGCATGTTGTGCTCGATGTTTGCTGCGACTAGAAGGAACACGCTGTGCGTGCGATCAAGAGGAAGACTTTGAAGATCAAGAGCTGAAGAGAATGAGTAATTATAATGGATTTGAGGCAAGTTATAGCACGGACAATCCTTGCTACCTACACACCTTTAATCATTTATTTCATACATGCATGTGTCTAAATTGATGTACCTTTAAGGTTGATCCTAGTTTTGATTATCCTGTCCTGTGATTACCTTGGGTTTATTGCATATGGGTAGATGTTTGCTATGCGCAGCTACTATCACTATCATTTAATTGATTAATTTTGACTTAATGGTTCACTTCAACATGATGATAAAACTTGCTTTTTAGCAACATGGATCAGGGAGCTAGAGCATGTGCTTCGTGCTTTGTTCTAGTGTCTCTCCCTAAGGACTGGTTCTTAAAGCGGCAACCCAGGAGCCTATCGCCACCGCCAGAACTATAATGGCTCTGGTCTTGGACAAGTAGCATGTACGGCTCTAGCTTCACAGTAGTTACCGACGGGCCGACGACGTTATGGGAAGCGCTCATGAGAGTATGGTTTGATCCACCGAGGACGGGGATACCGTCGGCTATGCCTCGTTAGGCACAGTCCCGTGTTGGGAGCCACCGTCAGAGCGGGAGCTCCACACGTTGCGCTATTTATTTTGTTGCTGGCATGTGATGCCGCGCTCTGGACGCCATTTACCCTCCTATGGGAGCGCCCTGGGAGTCAGTCGATCTCAGTGCCTTGGGTCATGCTGCATGTGTTGTACCGTAACGGCTACTGTCTCGTTAGGGTGTCTTGTGAAAAGCCTCGTAGCGTCCCTATGCGATCACACCTCATAAGTGTGGTTCGTGAGGTCTGATCCACCTCCGCGTGGTTGGGTGCAAAGTTCCTTTGAACTTTTACGCGACTGGTGGGTAAAGGGCGAAACCTCTGCAGAGTGTAAATCTATTATGATAGCCTTGCTTAGGGTCACGAGCGGCCTGGATCCTTTTTTATTAGAAGATGATGTTTATTTATGCTTAATGTCACTTACACTTCATTAATGTGGGTTACAACTGGGATTCATAAACTTGTAGTAACTTGGATAATGTTAAAACGAACCAACTAAAAGTGCTAATGCAGTTAAGCCGTGTCTAGCCTTTTGAGCCTTCATAACCCGTGCTATACCTGCTATACTTGCTAAGTAAAACATTTACTTATGCTTGCTATTATTCAACGAAATCCCGGATGGGTAACAGATGAAGTTTCTTGAGTATCTTCCGTACTATTGAGCTGTGGTCAACCAGTCGGTGTCCCTATGGACTTGAGGCTCTACCTGTCGAGAGAGTTAGACTTCCACTGTGTTTTAGGTAAACTCTGATGCAAAACTATTTTTATTCGAGCATATGTACTCTGTTTATCATATTTGTTAGTTGTATGTGTTCTGTGGACTTCCTGGGCACACATATAGCAGCATTCGTGTTTCTGTGTAAATCCGGGTGTGACACAGAGCAAGGATAAACCCGCTTGAGTAGCGGTACTCAACTAAGATAGCTCAAGATAAAAGTTCAAAAGTAATCTAGCCAAATGCTTCCCCGGCAACGGCGCTAGAAATGCTTGTTGGCACTTATTACGATCCAATATCAGAATTCAGAATCCTGGTACTGGGGTAAGGTGTGTTCCAATGGTTTTCCTTATGGCTTAGTAAAATACAAAAATATTCTGCAAGCGCACAGAATCACCTGCTGTAGCATTTCACCTGGGAGTATCCCGAGGTATCGTAATTTATATTTCCGTAGGGAAGCTTTGGCAAGAATACTAGTGAACAGATATTCGAGACTATCAGAGAAGGGTACACGACTAGACAAGACAGGGGATAACGGTATTGGATAGGAGTGTATATACCAGACACACAGCTCAAGGGATACTCAGGTAATGGAGAGAAAAGATAGATAGCTGGGAGGACAACGAGAAGAGATAGAGGACTCCTGGATACTTTATCTACCTATGTCACTCTAGTTTAGAGATACAGCGGCTACAGAGCCAGCACTGGGAGATCTGAGTTAACTCTATTGTCTTAGCTTCGAGAAAAGGGACAAACCGGTGACACACAGAAAGGGATGAGAAGGGGTGTCACTATTTCCCAACTGGGGAATCTTACGGACCAAAACTAATGTGGTGGGCTACGAAGACCGAAAGGGTTGTCACCACCTCACAGCTGCCACCTCCGTTGCGACGGGAATAAAGTAAAACCACTGGCTAGGCTAGGAACCACTCCTACACTAGTCAACAACTACTTACTCCACTAGCAAGAGCAAGCAACCTTGTCAATACTTTTCATGACAATTCACCTCCAGTATCAAGCAAGATCGAAGAACCAGCCAAGACAAAGACTTAAACAAGTCTACAAGCACTAGAACTATAACTAACTATAGACTAAACAAGATATATTTGCAACTAGAATAAAGTAGAAGCAAGATATAAATGACAAAGGCAAGAAGATAAAGATAACTATATTGATAACTCAAAGTCTTGCAAAAGGAAAAGTAAAAGATACAAGAGCTTATACCAGAGCTTCTGAAGACTACTTCGGAACCTCCGAGTCACAGCTCGACTCAACTCTAACTCCCAACTAAACTATCCTAACTCTACTAGAACAAGTGGAATGAAAGAGCTCCTGGCTTGGTGTGTCTTACAAGAGGGGGTATGGGGTCCTATTTATAGTTGTACAAATGAGGTATGCCACTCTATATATAGTGCTCCAGGGTCAGGTTGAAGTGGAGTAACCGTCAAGGGAGAGGGCAGAGGAGGTGGCCGGCCGTTTCGGCCGAGAGGGTCGGTTCGGCCGAACCCTGGCGTTCGACCGGACGCCAGATCCACCGCCATCTGCACCAAGGGCCAGGATACTCTACTGGGAGTCGGTTTGGCAGCTGGGGTCGGTTCGGCCGAAGGCCTGGCTTCGGCCGAACTGGGCCTGGCCCTTGGCCGGCCTCAGCTGCACCGCCTCTGGTCCTGGGTCCTCCTGGGCCGGCCTTCGTAGCTTGGACTTGTGTTGTTCTGGCCCAGGATGAGGTGTCGGTGCTCCGGGATGTGTTGGCGGTCGTCCACGTGTCGTGCATCGTGTTCGCTTGGTCATCGGTGACGTGGACGACTCCCGGTGGTCTGTACGGCTAAGGGGGGTAACCAGCCGAACGGAGTTGTTCGGCCGATTTTGTCATTTCCGGGCCCAATAGTGCGTATTTGTCATTGTTGTACCTGCATAAGTGACATTCACCAAAACTTGTGGAACTTTATTAGAAATAAAACCTAAGTACATGGAATGTTGCATGAAACCTCATTTATTCCTGAGTATTGGTGGTCGAAATTGGGTTGTAACGACCGCCAACAACAGGTACGGCCTGTGTGGAAGCGTGACTGCTTTGATGTTGTGGAGGATTAACAAGGGCTGCATCATTAGTATCTTGGAGAGGTGCATGCTCTGCGGAACCGGTCCATCTAGCTTGTTGTATATGCAACAATGCTACCTTCATCCGCCGCTCCATATCTGCCTCTATTTCCTGAATCCTTGAGCCCTAGGCAGCTACCGTTTCCTCTAGATCCCTCACCCTATGCTCATATTTGGCCTTCTTCGTCAAACAACTCCTATAGGTGGCGGCATCATCTTTGAAACCTTTCCTCCATGAGATGGATGTGCCTACGCCGCGCGTCCATCCAGGATGCTCCTTGTTCCCTAGGGCATAGGTTAGCTCATCTCTGTCCCTATAAGCAACAAATTCTCCCCTCTCAGATGCCCTAAGGATATCGAGGAGACGCTGAGCTAGTACTCGCAAGTCCTCGGGAAAAACTAAGGAGCCGTCCAATGGGCTGAGGGTGCCTCCATGACCATAGTACCTGTTGGCGGTCGTTACAACCCAAATTCGACCACAATGTACTCAGGAATAAGTGAGGCTTTATGCAATATTCCATATACTTAGGTTTTATTTCTAATAAAGTTCCACGAGTTTTCGTGAGTGTCACTTGTGCAGGTACGACTACGACAAATACGTGCTATTGGGGCCGAAATTGACCGAATCGGCCGAACGACTCCGTTCGGCCGGTTATCTCCCCTTAGACGTACACGACGTGAAGTGCAACCGAGGGCCGACCACGTCAGCAACCACCGTACAAGCCACGTAGGATCACCGCCACGTCATATCTGGGCCAAACCACACGAAGACCACCTGAATCAAGTCATCCACGAAGTCCAGATACCAAAGGTGGTGCAGGGGGGGCAGGCCTGGGCCTCCGGCCCAGTTCGGCCGAATCCATCTGTCGGTGCCGGAATTGGTCGGCCAATCCCCGGCGCCTAAACAGAATGCGCTGTGTCCCGTCCCTCGACGGTTGATGCAAGGGCTTAGTACAATGAGACGGTGTTTATCCTGGTTCCGACAGTGGGGGTCGTACGTCCAGCAGAATGCGCTCAAAGGCGCTGTACTATCTTGCACCGGAGTGCTTGCAGAAGGGGGCTACAAGCGAGGCGGAAGAGCAGGTCTCTCCAAGTCTCCGAGAGCGAGTGTTGGGATCTAGTCGAATCCTCCGTCCCGTGTGTCCTGATCTCCCTTTTATAGACCAAGGAAAGAAAAGGAGGGGGAGGCGTTTACAAGTACATGCGTGAGGTGTGCCACAGGGGGGTGTACTTGAGAGCATGGCGTCGGGCCTGCCATCGTCCTTGACCCTGGCGGAGGACTCATGTCGAGTGCTGTCTTCTGCGGGCGTCGTGGCCGTCCCTGTGCTTGGCCTGTAGCGGTTTCGAGGGATACTGCTGTCATAGTCCATGTCCAGCTGCCCATCGCTGATTGACCTCGAGGGTGGGGCAGGTGGAGGAAGGACGAGAGTCGGCAGCACAGGACCCGGGTTGGTCGTCGTCGTCGGCTACAGTGCGCGGCGTGCTTCGTTCGCCAGGGGATGGCCGAGAGTTGGCGGACTCGACCTGTCGCTTGCCATCACCTGACCGGGAGTTGGGGGAACAGAGGCGTGGATTGACCCCTGAGAGTCCGCACAGTGCTCTGTACCGCCGCGTGCGCTTTCACAGTGGCGGTGAGGGCGGATGGTGACCGGAGCAGGTGGAACAGTGGGCACTGTTGATGTCTGGCGCGGTATGGGGGAAGATTGCCTTTTGACTTCGGCGCTTGACTGATGGGGCGGGCATTAATTTCCTTCGTCGGGCGGTGCGCCGAAGTGTATCGGGCGGAGGCTGCTTTGCCCGCTCGAGGGGGTTCGCTACCCCCGAGCGAGGCGGAGCTTGTTTCGCCTGCTCGAGGGGGCTCGCGACCCTCGAGCGAGGCGGAGCTGTTTGGCTCACTCGAGGGGGCTCGCGACCCTCGAGCGAGGCGGAGCTGTTTGGCTCACTCGAGGGGGCTCGCGACCCTCGAGCGAGGCGGAGCTGTTTGGCTCACTCGAGGGGGCTCGCGACCCTCGAGCGAGGCGGAGCTGTTTGGCTCACTCGAGGGGGCTCGCGACCCTCGAGCGAGGCGGAGCTGTTTGGCTCACTCGAGGGGGCTCGCGACCCTCGAGCGAGGCGGAGCTGTTTGGCTCACTCGAGGGGGCTCGCGACCCTCGAGCGAGGCGGAGCTGTTTGGCTCACTCGAGGGGGCTCGCGACCCTCGAGCGAGGCGGAGCTGTTTGGCTCACTCGAGGGGGCTCGCGACCCTCGAGCGAGGCGGAGATGTTTGGCTCGCTCGAGGGGGCTCGCGACCCTCGAGCGAGGCGGAGTTTGGACGATGACGCGGTTCTTTTGCGGCTAGTGTGTTTTTATGTTCTTACAGGGTGAACCTCGTTGCAATACGCCTCCATCTTTTCGTCGCTCGTAGGAGGCAGGCCCGGCGGACGCGCACGAAGCGCGCTCCGCCGGTGGAGGAGGGACGGCGGGGAGACGCCGTCGACCCCGAGGACTCTCCGAGCGGGGAGGAGGGCGAGGAGGAGGAGCGAGGAGGAGATTGCGGCGGTGGGGGGACCCGCCGTCGAGGCAACAGAGGTGGCCGCGCCGCTGCCGGACGAGGCCGCGGCGGCTCCGGGCAACGTCGTGTCGGCGGCGGCGCGGGCGATGGTCGCGCCGGCTCAGCGCCGGCGTCGCGTCCGAGCGTCGAGGGCTCGGGGGGTTCGCAGCCCCGAGTGATCCGAGGGGGCCTCGAGTTCGAGGATGGCCCCTTCTTCAAGTGGCTCGAAGCGGAAGCTGCGAGGCTGCGTCCGGTGAGCTCTTCCTCGAATCTCTTTCGATTTCGTTTTTCCATACGGTTTCTCTTTGACCTATGTTCCCCTTTTCTTGGTCCAGCGCTCGGGACACCAAGGCCCCCCCTAATCTTGCGCCTAAGAAGGCGCTGAAGGTTGGGGGGTCAGATTCCCCTCACGCCGTGGAGGCGCGTTCGCGCGGGGCTCCGCGTCCCGCAGCGGTGCTCGAGGCGACGCCGGCGGAGCCGGCGCCGGGGCGCGAGGCTCCGGACCGGCGAGGGGGAGAGGACGCCGCCAACGACGGAGCCGGAGCAAGGTGCCCCGGTTGTCGAGGCGGGGCCGAGGCATGGCTCCCTGGCGGCGGAGACAGTCGATCGTGGGAGCCGTGCTACCGCTTCGGTTCCTGCCGGTCGAGGGCAGGAGGCGGTCGCCCCGCCAACTCCAGGCGGTAGCCGGCGTGCTTAGATGTGTATAAGAGACAGCATCCTCAATTGCCTG
>OAMR01000484.1:509942-552600 GCA_900205405.1 Echinochloa crus-galli
CCCGCGGTCGATCCACGCGAGGTACGGATCACGCCAGTCTCACGGTCGCGTGTCTTCGTCGATTTCCATGGCTTCGGCCGAAGAGATTTCAGCGTTGAGGGCTTCGAGCCCCTCTTTCGAGGGGTCCCTCCTCTTCCATGGGCTCGGTTCCCGCAGCCCCCGAGGATTTCCCGTGGGCTTTGGCCTTTGATTCGAAGCTGACGGAGGGGCGGTCGAGGTCGCGGGCGAAGACGTTCGGAGGAACGGTGATTCGCTCTGACGCGATCTTGGCCAGCTGATCTGCTTCCTCGTTGTACTTGCGAACGATATGGTTCAGCTCGAGGCCATAGAATTTGTCCTCGAGACGACGAACCTCGTCGCGATACGCCTTTAGTTATGTTGTCAGCAACAATTGTCTCCGAATTCTATTTCGAAAACCTCTCGTTATTGTTAACTAAAAAAATAAAGTATCTGCGAGAAAAAACGGTAAGAGATTTAGGGATAGAAATAACGTAGCTGTTTGCCGTTTTCGGGTGCTAGTGACGGCTTCGCCCCTTTCGCTCGCCCGCTCGCAAGCACCAGGCTCGGGGTCCTTGGTGATGATGAACGACCCTTCTCGTGGTGGTGCGGACGTTTCGCGCTGGTCCGGTCCAGGGGGCGTCTGTACCTGGGCTGCAGGGTGACCACTAACACAAATTGGTCGGGCCAAGGGGAGGCTTCGTTTGTTCGGCGTGCCGCGCTTTCCCCTTAACTCGAGACTGGTTTCGGCAGATGGACACTAGTAACTTTGGCGCCGAGTGGTGAGGGGGATACCATAGCCCTTCGCGGGCGTAGGCGGTCCCACGACTCTACCGGTTCCAGCCTTAATTGTCTCGCGCCCCGTATTTCTCTCGGATGCCTCGAGTTTCAGTGCAACGGAAGCGAAAAACAGGACGATTGGGGGGTGGGGGTAAACCCCCGAGTGTCCCCCCGAGGGGTGTTTGGCCTCAAATACCCTCGATCAAGTTTTTAGCAATAATGTTTCCGAATTTTTTGGACTTTTCATTATTGTTGACTAAAAACATGAAGTATTTGAAAGAAACGCCAAGAGTTTTAAGGGGAGAAGCGACGTAGTTGTTGAATGTTCCAGGGGCCTCTTGTTAATATATATATATCACTAAGCTTGAGTCGGGTTGATGCTGACAAAGGAGAACGGATGATTTGGAACCTTGACGAGCTTGCAATTGCAGAGTCAAAGAGCTAGCTCTTGTACATAATATCTGGATTACCTGTCAGCACGAAGATGTGGTCGCCGCCGCCGGACCTCCGCCACGCGGGATGGGCGGTGACGCGGTCGACGACCTCCCGCTGCCGCCGGTAGTCTTCGTTGCCGTCCTTCTTCCGGAACGCGCCCTTGGTTCCCCATCCGAGCTCCATCTCCGCCGACAGCGTCGCGAAGAAGGGCACGAACACGACATCGGCTTCCCTCCAGTCCGCGACGACCCTCACGGCGGCCGTCGCTGCCGTGCGGAGGGAGGCGAGGAGCCAGTACTCGGCGCTGTACTGCTTGATGAGGGGGCTCTCGGGGTAGGGCGGGTGGTTGCGCGGGGCCGGGTGGTCGGGATCGGAGGAGGCCGGGATGCGGGAGTCGGCGGCGGGGAGGGACCAGTAGCGGTCGAGGAGGCCGTAGTTGAGCGCGCGGGGGAGGTCGGCGACGTAGACCCTGAGGCGGCGGTCGGGTTCGATGGCTTGGAACGAGCTGAGGAGAGGCGGGGTGGTCGGTCGGAGGAGGAAGAAGGAGAGGGAGAGTAGCAGCAGGAGGACGGAGACGGCGAGGGCGGCGAGCCGCTTCATGTCCGCCGCCGCCGCCGGCCAGATCTTGTTGGCCGGAGGAGGCATGCCCGCATCGTCACTCACTTCACTTCCTGGTCGAAGCGCTTCGAACCGCCGACACGGGCTGCCGTGGGTCTCCATTTCTTTCTCCTCCTATGTTTCTCGATCCATTAGCCCATAATGTGTCGGTAGTGTTGCGTGGCCAGCGGCCCAATTGTATGGCCCATTATCAATTGAAAAGCCTTCACCGTCTACTAGTAGAGTGCGCGTGCCGCGTGTATTAAAAAACGTGATAAACAAGCATTTTATCTTTTTAGATTGGATTGAATTTACGTTAGAAAATTTTCAAAACAGAGAATTCTAAAATTTTCATAGTTTCTTAAAAACACAGCAACAAACATTCAACACTTACAATAATTGTAAAGATAATTCAATCTCATATATTTCACCAGCAGACCAGAGGCTTGCATACTGAGAACGAACACCCTTGTCCTATCTGGCTCTTGGTCAGTGACCATTTCTTGAAACTGTTTCCATCTCCATGGCCTGCTGTATCACATATTATTTTTGCAATTGTATTCCATTGATGCAACAATTCAATATATGCATGGTTGTTATCACTCTTCCTAAAGGCAATGCTGCATTTGCACCCTCCCTGAAAATTGAAATGAATTTACACAATGACGCTGCTAGTATTACACTATCCACTACACTGTAACTTCTGAGATGGTGGTAATTTTTTTTATTGGAACGGAACGGAAGGATTCTTCCCCACCTTTTTTCATTGCATAATGAAATTATCATATACTATTAGAACTCTCCACCCCCCCTCCCCCTCTTTGCTCCCCTATGAATTTCTAATCAGCTCACTAGAAAAAAAATTATCTGAAAATCTCTTCATTTTGAATTACTAGTGGGTTTCCTTTTCACCAAATAACATGATGGCTGTTTTCCTTTGCATCTGTTTTGGTAGGAACCCATAAACTTTGTTATTTGACTGATTATAGAATTTATCTGAAAAAAATCATTTTCTCTACTATGGTGACATTTCCTTTGCATCTGCTGGGTTTATAAATACCAAACCATTTTGATATTTTATTTCACTTACCTTAGAAATGATCTGCATTTTATCATATCTGTCGATGTGTTGCAATACCTTTGCATATACTGGGTATTCACCAAGTAACCGAAGCATCTTTGTTATTTCCATTTGCATTTGTGGGGTTACACTTGGTTCAGCCCGAAAGAATTTGTTCTTTGACAGGCCATAGAAAAAATATATGAATAATTTTATTTGAAGCGTGATGTTTGCCTAGTCTTTTCCATCTATGTGGTTTAACTTGGCTATCTGACATTTGAAGTTTTCCCTATTTGGGTACCAGTACTATATATGATGATCATCTCTATCCCATTATGTTCGGCACCAGATGGGTTTTCGTTGAAGGTTTGTCAGAATTTGCTAGATGATGGAATGGTGCTGGAGTGATTTTTCTACGCCTACATCACTAGAATTTGCTTGATGATGGGTCCTAACACAGATTAGTAATTTCAGCACCAGATGGATTGCCAGTAAATGTTAGTATGATATGAACTTTACAATATGAATTTGTCAAAAGTATGTAAATATTCATACTTGTAAATATATGTGATTTTTGAGTGTGAGATCTCATCTGTTTCTAATCACATATTTTCTTGTTGGCAATTTTTCATATGTTATGGTTTTGCTATTTAATTCGATTTTATAAGATGAATATGTTCTGTACCTACTCAGCTCAATAAATATGTAGCTTTAGTAATTAGTACCTACTCATTGTCATACTGTCTTTCTAATGCCAACCGTAGATTTTAATCTGAAGATACTAAAAATCGTGTCAGATCCTTTGGAACATTCGATTTTTCCTGTTGCCTGGAATCTTGTGTTCTGGTTGCTATTTCACATGTGATCTCTAGTACTTGATGGCGATGGTTAAACATATCCCTTTTTGGGTGGCTCCTTGGCTTGGCTATTTTCGGTGGAAAAGTATGGTTAGCTGGTTGGAACTTGGAAGTGAATCTCTCGCTCTCAATCGTTCAGTGATGTGCTTGGTTTTACCTGATGGTGTGATTGTGATCCATGTTTTCTCCTCTCCTACCCATTCTGCATGAGTGCCCTTTGTTCTTTCGATCTGTGATTTGTTGGAGAGGAACGTGGATCTTGAACTTTTGCGTTGGCTGGCTGTATTATCCTGTACGGCTAGGCAAATCTGGTGCCGGGCAGCGACGGATCCAGCAATGTGCGTGGCGGATCTCGGTCTCGGGGAAAGGTATCAAAATTGCTAGAGATCTTATTTGATTTGGTTCGGAAACGTATCAAAAAATTGCGAGAGATCTTAATCATTTGATTTACGTTTGTCTTCTCAATCGATTCTCGCTATACTATGTAATAACACCACGTAGAAATATTTCCAGATCCAAACGGTACAAGTATTTCGATCCAGATCCAAACGGAAGGAACGGGAGGCGTGCTAGCCTGGCCACATTTTCCCGGTGTGTTCCCTCCGCGGGAGCTGCCGGTGGGAGTCCGCCCCCTTGTAATGTGGCCGCGGGCTGAAGCAGCAGGTGGGCGTCCCAATCGGGGAGGACGACGCGCGGAGCGACGCGCTGCTCCGTTTTAACCTGAAGCTCGTGAAGTCTCCGCCGTCGCCCGAGCTGGATTGCCGTCGGCGATGTTGGGGTGTCGGGCGTCGCGCTGGGCGGCCTGGAGGCGAGCCGCATGAGGAGGCCCTCACCGGTCGCTTCGAACTCCAGGCTCCCAAACATGATCCGGTATCCGCGCGGAAGCGGACCGGGGGACCCCGTGGCGGTCCGGGGCGGCATGGTCTCGTCGCGACTTGCCGTCAAGGGAACTTGTCGGGTGTGGTCGATCACAGCGCGACCCCTACCTGGCGCGCCACTGTCGGTGCCGGAATTGGTCGGCCAATCCCCGGCGCCTAAACAGAATGCACTGTGTCCCGTCCCTCGACGGTTGATGCAAGGGCTTAGTACAATGAGACGGTGTTTATCCTGGTTCCGACCGTGGGGGTCGTACCTCCAGCAGAATGCGCTCAAAGGCGCTGTACTATCTTGCACCGGAGTGCTTGCAAAAGGGGGCTACAAGCGAGGCGGGAGAGCAGGTCTCTCCAAGTCTCTGAGAGCGAGTGTTGGGATCTAGTCGAATCCTCCGTCCCGTGTGTCCTGATCTCCCTTTTATAGACCAAGGAAAGAAAAGGAGGGGGAGGCGTTTACAAGTACATGCGTGAGGTGTGCCACAGGGGGGTGTACTTGAGAGCATGGCGTCGGGCCTGCCATCGTCCTTGACCCTGGCGGAGGACTCATGTCGAGTGCTGTCTTCTGCGGGCGTCGTGGCCGTCCCTGTGCTTGGTCTGTAGCGGTTTCGAGGGGTACTGCTGTCATAGTCCATGTCCAGCTGCCCATCGCTGATTGACCTCGAGGGTGGGGCAGGTGGAGGAAGGACGAGAGTCGGCAGCACAGGACCCGGGTTGGTCGTCGTCGTCGGCTACAGTGCGCGGCGTGCTTCGTTCGCCAGGGGATGGCCGAGAGTTGGCGGACTCGACCTGTCGCTTGCCATCACCTGACCGGGAGTTGGGGGAACAGAGGCGTGGATTGACCCCTGAGAGTCCGCACAGTGCTCTGTACCGCCGCGTGCGCTTTCACAGTGGCGGTGAGGGCGGATGGTGACCGGAGCAGGTGGAACAGTGGGCACTGTTGATGTCTGGCGCGGTATGGGGGAAGATTGCCTTTTGACTTCGGCGCTTGACTGATGGGGCGGGCATTAATTTCGGGGGCAGGCCTGGGCCTCCAGCCCAGTTCGGCCAAATCCATCCATTCGGCCGAACCGCCCCCACTGCACAAACCGACCCACAACCGACTCCATAAGCAAATCAGGGCCGTGGGAAGCATGGCGGTGCAAGATCAATGGTTCGGCCGAACTGGAGGGTTCGGCCAAACTGGCCGGGGTGCACCGCCTTGCGATGCCTTGGCCCCTGCGCTTCCTCCACCGCCTCCAAGTCTCTATAAATGCTAGCCTTCACCTCCTGGATCAACACACAACACAAGAGAGTAGGCGTTGCGAAGTTCCGCCACTTGTATCAGTAGACATAGGGAGAGAGGAGAGGTGAGCGTCTCGGAGAGGAGCTGGAGTGTCGGCCCCTCTTCCCGTTGTACCTCTACGGATGCGGCACTTCTTCGAGTGACATCCGGGTCGTGCCTGGTAACTCTTGTATCTCTCTCTGATTAATTGAGCATTCAGTTCTTACTCCTATTTACTTGTTGGTTCTTAGTTCAATGCTTAGTTGATTGGTATAATTGTATACTGGTTGCTTAGCTTGGGTGCTTATCTTTCTGCAGTAGATAAGTAGTTATTGACTAGTGTAGGAGTGGTTCCTAGACTTGCCAGTAACCTTAGTTTCTGCCCGTCACAACGGAGGTGGTAGCCGTAAGGTGGTGATAGCCCTTTCGGTCTTCGTAGTCCATCACGTTAGTTACTCCGTAGGATCCCCTAGTTGGGAAATAGTGGCACCCCTTCTCATCCCTTTCTGTGTGTCACCGGTTCCCTTGTCGCGAAGCAAGTATCTATCTGTATCCTCTGATCTGCTCGATCAATCAGTAGAATACCTCTATCAGACTCGTACCCTCTCCATTCCATCTACCTAGGACAACTTAGTTTATAATTAGTACACTTCTCGTTCCTCGTGGAAATCGATACCTAGGAATACTCCCGGCTGAAAGATACATCGGTATCCGTCCGCTTGCGGATTTATCTATAGGCCGTAAGGAGTGCCAACAAGCTTTCTGGCGCCGTTGCCGGGGAACGGTAGCTGTTCTGATTCCGAACCCAAGTTGTCCGTGTATCCCACCACCATCCACCATCCATATGGATCCCACTCTTACCTTACACCAACACTCGGCTCCAAAGGGCGCTTGTTTGGAGCCACCACCATCATCACATCCCATATCCACACCCGGCTATGAGCTACGTCCCGGCTTCATAGCCATGGTTCGTGAGCAATCGTTCTCAGGAACGAAGGCCGAGAGTCCATACGCGCATTTGCGCGAGTTTGATACAAGTCGGTCCTTCGCGGACCTCCTTGTTTCGCTGCCGCCGGCCACGAGCGCCCTTCCGTCGTTCGTTGGACGGTGAGGCGTCCACGCGCCCCTGGGCGGGGTGTGGACGGATTGTTCCTGGAAGGGAGTTGAGAGACTCTTAGAGAAAAATTCTGTCTAAATTTCTTCCCAATCTCCAAGGTAGCCAGCCTCAGAGCGGAGATTATCACCTTTAAGCAATTAGAGGGAGAGTCGTTAGGAGCTGCTTGGGCTCGTTTCAAGCAAATCTTGGCATCCGGACTAGACCTAGGCCTATCTGAACCTATCATTCTCCAACATTTTAGCCTTGGCCTCTGTCCCGTAGCCACCACTTTCTTGGACTCTGCTTCAAAAGGGTCGTTTTTTCATTTGACTCCCAGTGAAACGAGGATAGTCCTGGAGCGTATCCTGGACGACACTCCCTACACTGGAGTCTGTGACGAACTCCCCGATGGAGAAGAGAAGCAGCCTAAACCTGAAGAGCCTATACACCAACAATCCGAATCTATCAGCTCTTCCATTCCATCAGAACCCGATGCTCAATTCGAACCACAACCTTACTCTAGTCTGGACTACTATCCTCCACTCTACACCACTCCCTATGATTTTGACGATGATCTATTCGATGACATTGACTATGCCATAAGTTTCCCACGGGAACAATGTGTAGAGCAAAAGGATCCACCACCCGACGAGGAAGCACTAGAATACCAGAGAAAGTACTTAGGACGTCTCTCTGCTATTATATGTCGGGAATGGCTAGACGAGGCGGAAGCCTCGACCAAGGTCGTTAAAATGCCCAAAAGGATCCAAACAATCTTTTGTGAAGTTATGGGTATGGACAAAGAAATCGGATATGACCCGAGCCTCGGAATCAACATAATCTCTAGCTCCTTGGTGCGAGCCCAACTTCCCGATGAACCATGGACATCATCTCAGAAACATCTAAGGTTCACATCGGGAAGGGTCCTCGACTGTTTAGGGATCTTGCGGGTCATACCCGTTAAGAATAACAACCCTGAACTTTTTCTAGATTTCCATATCTTTGACCTACCCAAAGATTCCACACATTCCATCTTTATTGGTAGGCCAATCGTGAAAATCCTAGAGAAATCACCACATCATCTAGTAGAGCTTAGGATCGGAGAAGAACTTGTCTCAGTCTCTTGTTTTTACTCCTTGAACACACCTATAGAGGCAGACCCCGATCCTGATCCTAAAGAGGAGGTCATGTCAACATCCTTGATAGACTTAGAGCAACCCTTCCTAGAAGAAGATGCCCAATTCCTTATGGAGGAAGAAGAAATTCATCCTCCAATCGAGCCTATGCCTCTTCCCTCTGGATTGAAGTGTGCTTCCCTCTTTACGCTTCCCTTTTTAAGGACGGACAAAATCCAGTGACCATCAGTGACAAACCCCCTGGAACCCAACCGACTTTCACTATCCTGGAGGTAGATCGATGAGTCTATGGATATTCGGTCCAAAACTTAAAAGGGATTACTCCTAACCTTCATACTCATCATATCCCTATCTCATCTTATCTTGGGGTCGCTAGGCAATTGTCACGGAGATTCGTCTTTGACCGGGGAAAGACTAGATTTAAAGCCAGAGGCGATCATCTTCCCTTGTCATACTCCCTAATACGATCCTCTGCCTACAATCGTACGAGTAAAGGGGATTCGTAGTTCCTTTGGCCACACCGGGCTTTATAGGTGTTTCATCGAAAATTTCTCACTAGTAGCCCGGTCATTGACCACTCTCTTAGCCAAAGAACCCCTCTCGTCTCTAATCAAGAGTGATATGCTTCCTTTCAAACCAATAAGAAAGCACTCAGCTTCGCTCCCATCATCCAGCCTCCTGACTGGAGCATCCCACTAGAAATCATGTGTGATGCGAGCGATTTTGCCGTAGGAGATGTTGTGGGCCAAACCAAGGACAAGAAGCATTATGCTCACTGGCCCCAGCTCAACTACGCAACCACGGAAAAGGAACTCTTAGCAACTATGTTTGTTATAGACAAATTCCGGTCCTACCAAGTTAGGGCAAAGGTCATAGTCTATTCCGACCATACTGCTCTGAAGTATCTTTTGACCAAAAAGGATGCGAAACCAAGACACACGCTCCTTGAGATCACAACACTAGAGCCATGGTACGCCACTATAGTTGACTTCATGGTGCAAGGGTATGTCCCATCAGGTGAAAATAGGAAAAGATTGGTTTATGAGAGCAGACATCACCTATGGGATAACCCATATCTCTTCTAGACACAAGATGGACTCAGACGATGCATACCTGCACCTGAGGCATAAAACCTGGGAGAGATATCATGCAGCACCTTGTGAAGAACAGAGCGTTCAGAATAAAGGACTAGCAATATGGAGATGCTAAGAAATTTAGCAAGAGATGCCCACACTGCCAGAAACACGGGAAGGAGACACAAAGCCACTCACCAGTAATCTTCAGTAGAAATCTTTGATGTAAGGGGAATGGACCCCATGGGTCCTTTCCCTAACTCAGAGAACTACGAGTTTATTCTGGTAGCCGTAGATCCCGTCTCTAACCGGGTAGAAGCCAAGCCCTATCGACCCGTAGCCACTAGGCACGCTAAGCAAATGTCCCATGAAAACATCTTCCCCGCTTTGGCGTCCTAGGCTAGTCGTAGAGGCTCTCATCTCATTGACTCCACCGGAAATATCTAAGTTTGGGGGAGCCTCATATGATAGCCACACCTTATCACCCCCAAACTAGTGGTCAAGCAGAACATCCAGCGTGAAGAACAAGAACACTCTGCAAAGACCATCAAGGAGATGTGTAGGCACTAAAGAAATAGGCTCACTGGGCAAACTAGACCACTCTAGTTTGGGCAAATTAGGACAATTCGGCCAAACCATGTTGGTTCGACCGAAGGATCCCTCTTTTGCCCCTTGAGCGACCATTTGGACCATAGAGCCTATCTCTATCCCATCTTGTCTCGAAGTCGCTAGAAAATGTTGGGAAAGCTGCTTGTCAATCTCAAGTCAGAAACCATCCTCCATTACTTTCCCGAGCACAACCGAGTGTTCACATTTCCTAGTCGCCATGGCCACACAATCCTTGTCCAAAGACCTTTCCTCACCCAATGGTTCTCTCTCCATGAGTATGACAAGTCCACCAACGAAGAAAGCCATGGAGGAGGGAGAAGAGAAACCCATGGTTGAAGAGCCTGAAAAAGAACTGGCACAAACATGCCAGAAGTTGAGCAACCAGGATGAGAAGGTCACTGAAGGCAAGCCTTGGCAGATGGACAAGAACAATGCCCTGTACCAAGCATTCACAGCCAAATAAGAGAGGCTCGCCAAAGCCACGTAACATCTAGACCTTCACGATCCATCTATAGAGTAGATGTCATGTGGTTGTATCCTGTAGAGCACCATTAGTTTCAATTTCGCAGGGAAGCTTTGGCAAGACTACTAGTGAATAGATATTCGAGACTATCAAAGAAGGGTACACGACTAGACAACACAGGGGATAACGGTATTGGATAGGAGTGGACATATCGGACACACAGCTCAAGGGATACTCAGGTAAGGGAGGGAAGAGATAGATAGCTGGGAGGACAACGAGAAGAGATAGAGGACTCCTGGATACTTTATCTACCTATGTCACTCTAGTCTAGAGATACAGCGGCTCCAGAGCCAGCACTAGGAGATCTGGGATAACTCTATTGTCTTAGCTTCGGGACAAAGAAACCGGTGGACACGCAGAAAGGGATGAGAAGGGGTGCCACTATTTCCCCACTGGGGGATCCTACGGACCGGAACTAACGTGATGGGCTACGAAGACCGAAATGGTTGTCACCACCTCACGGCTACCACCTCCGTTGCGACGGGAATACTCTAAGGCCACTGCCTAGGCTAGGAACCACTCCTACACTAGTCAATAACTACTTACTCCGCTAGCAAGAGCAAGCAACCTTGTCAATACTCTTGGTGACAATTCACCTCCAGTATCAAGCAAGATCGAAGAACCAGCCAAGACAAAGACTTAAACAAGTCTACAAGCACTAGAACTATAACTGACTATAGTCTAAACAAGATATTTTTGCACTTAGAATAAAGTAGAAGCAAGATATAAATGACAGAGGCAAAGTGATAAAGATAACTATATTAATAACTGAAAGTCTTACAAAAGGAAAAGTAAAAGATACAAGAGCTATTACTAGAGCTTCTGAAGACGACTCTGGAACCTTCGAGGCAAAGCTCGACTCAACTCTAACTCCCAACTAAACTATCCTAACTCTACTACAATGAAAGTGGAAATGAGCTCCTTGGCTTGGTGTGTGTTGAATGGGCAGCCTGCCACTGTATTTATAGTTGTCCTAAGGCGGTTTGGAGGTTGGGTAACCACCAAGGCAGCTGGAGGCGGTTGGGAGGCGGTTCGGCCGAAGATCCCGGTTCGGCCGAACTGTAGGGTTCGGCCGAACCAGAGGATCTGCCGACCTTGCCTCCTACGGCCTAGATCAGCTCCCTGGTGTCGGTTTCCAGCTGGGGGCGGTTCGGCCGAAGGCCAGGGTTCGGCCGAACCAGGCCTAGCCCATGGCCGGCCCCCCAGCACCGCCTTTGGTGCTTGGACTGCTCTTGGGCTGCTTCTTGATGTTGGACTTGTGTTGAGCTGGCCCAGGGTGACGTGGCATGCTCCGGGATGTGTTGGCGGTCGTCCACGTGTCGTTTGATGTCATCGCTTTGTTGTCGTTGACGTGGACGGCTCCCAGTGGCCTGTACGGCTAAGGAGGATAACCGGCCGAACGTGTTGTTCGGCCGATTCGGTCATTTCCAGCCCCAATAGCGTGTATTTGTCATAGTTGTACCTGCACAAGTGACACTCACCAAAACTTGTGGAACTTTATTAGAAATAAAACCTAAGTACATGGAATGTTGCATATAACCTCGTTTATTCTCGAGTATTGGTGGTCGGATTTGGGTTGTAACGACCGCCAACAATGAGAAGGTCACTGAAGGCGAGCCTTGGTAGATGGACAAGAACAATGTCCTGTACCAAGCATTCACAACCAAATCAGAGAGGCTCGCCAAAGCCACGTAACATCTAGACCTTTATGACCCTTCTATAGAGTAGATGTTATGTGGTTGTATCCTGTAGAGCACCATTAGTTTCAATTTATTTCCCAATTCAATTTCCCTTTGCTTAAATCATTGTTTAGGAGGTGCTCTCTTTATTTCCGTTCCAATATTTGTTTTTCCAAATCTTAGCTTGATGAATAAATAAAATTAGAGTTGAATGCAAAAAACAAAGGATAAAATTGTCGCTCCGGTTGGTGCATTTGAGCCAACCGGAGATTGCCCTGTTTATTAACAGAAAGATACACATGAGTACAGGCACGAGATACAGTGGAGGAACATGACGAGAATGCGCAAGACGACCCGTTCGGCTGAACCTTTTGGTTCGGGCGAGCTGGTTGAATCCCTACCAGTGAAGAGTCCAAGCTTGGGGGAGGACCCCAATCAGGTACGTTCCAAATTACTCAGCGCTTTGATCATTCAATTGAAAATACCAAAAAATATTTCCCTTGAATAAAATTAACTCCCCAACTATACATGGAATTAACATATGCCTCTCACTTTGGAAATGATGATAGTTGCTCTGTCACTAATTTTGCTAGTGCTTTATTGCAACTAGTTGCTTGATTATGCTTGAGTTATTTGGCATGAGTAAAAATTAACCTGAAAATCTTGTGGGAGCACATGCTTTATTCCAAGTCTAGGTTGTTGTGGGGATTGATATAGTGAGACTTTGGTTGAATCTATTTCTGCTCTTAGTATGGTGAAAATCTCGGATGTTTATGCTTTCAAAACAAAGTTCCTCATTGGTCAAAATTCCTACCAGAGCCATATGATAGGATTAGTTCTAAACTTTCTACCATATGCTGCTTGTCATCTTAGTGAGCTTTGTCAAATTGTGGTGACCTTTGTGAGGAATATGTCATGCTTTCAAGATCGAGATTCACATACACTCCACTCTCACTTGCAATTCCTACACTGGGAGTTAGCAAAACCATGCCATCATCCATTCCACAAAATAAACTCCATGTTCTTTGATTCCCTCTTCAAATATCCTTGAAGTAGAGGCATGGGCTATGCAAAAAAAAAGCATGCCAAGTGGCATGGCAAAAATATGAGAAAAAGAAAAAAGCATGCCAAAAAGGCGTGGCAAAAAAATGACGAATAAAAGATAGCCCATGCCCTCGAAAATAAATAAAGGAGAGGAAGAATCATTCCATGAAGTTCCACCAAATTCCACTCCACATATTCCACTCCGCATATTCCACACACTTGCACTTCTCGATCTAAGAGTGTGATTTGATTCTCCTAAGGTCCAGTTTTTGACTTAGCATAATATAAGATGCTTGTATGCCTTTATCCTTTGTCCCTGAACCACACAAAAAGCCAAATTAGATGTTCGGATGAAAAGAAGGCAAAGCCTTTAGTGAGGAATCAAATACACTTGAGTGATTGAGTGAGCCAATGAGGAACAACTTATCTTTTCACAAAAGGCTGAAAACTCCGAGATAGGATCCTGAAAAGAGTAGAGTGGAATAAAACTAAGTTAAACTGTTCATCCTTTTAACCGCCCAAGACAAGGAGATTGCTATAAGCCCCATAGGTAAAATGGGGAATGACTGCCCGGAACGCGAGAAGATGCCCACTACATCAACTCCAACAACAATGGGTATCATCCGAACAACTACGGCAATCAAGGCTGGAATTCGCGGCCGAATTTCTCTTTTGAGAGATCTTTAAAGGTCTAAGCTTGGGGGAGCTTGTTGGCGGTCGTTACAACCCAAATCCGACCACCAATACTCGGGAATAAATGAGGCTTTATGCAATATTCCATGTACTTAGATTTTATTTCTAATAAAGGTCCACGAGTTTTGGTGAGTGTCACTTGTGCAGGTACGACTACGACAAATACGTGCTATTGGGGCCGAGAATTGCCCGGTTCAGCCGAACCGGTGCATTCGGCCGAACTGGCCCATGTACAGCATGCGCACACTGCCTCTCACAGCACAAAAATCCTTCATAGGTCCAACACTAGGTAATGGGCATTTTGGGGGATTTTGGTAGGTAAGATGCACAAATGACATGACCAAAGTGGAAGTTAGTGGAGTCACCCCCATGCTGTCATGTTTTGTGATAATTGGTGAGTGTGCAGCCATATGTAGTGAGGAAGACATGTTTTGTGCTGGTTGGTGATGGTGGTAAAGAAATAGAGATGTTCTAGAAGAGGTAAAGATGATGGGAATTAAAAATTACACCAACTTCAATTAAATTCTAGCATTTTGTCCATTTATTTTTACCATGTTTGTAAATTTTCTACTCTCTCAAATTAATCGCACGAGTGGTTCATTTATTTTTGAAAGGAAACAAGCTCATTACCGTCTCTAAAATTATCGGAGAGATTAATTTCAACAATATTTATTAATTATTAATAGTAGTACTATATCGTACCCTGGGTACAGAATAACTATTCTGTACCCGAGCCGTCCAGCGAGCTAGCGGCGCCAGCCTCACACCCCCTCAGTCGAATCGGTTTTCCTCGCTCTTCTTTATCCCGGTCTTTTCCAACTCACGAACCGTAATAATTCAGATCGTGGGTGGGTCCTCAATCTCCATTGTGGCTCTGCCCGTTCCGTCGCCGCCACCCCTCGCCGTGCCAACCTCCATCGCCGCTCCCTGCCTAGGTTAGGTCGCCGCCGCCGCAAGCTGCCCCCTAGCAACCGGCGACTGGATCCATGGCGGCAGGACGGAGCTCCCCAGATGGCGGCCTCGCCTATGGTGTCCGTCCCCGTTCATGGGTGCTAAGCCGGCGGTCCCCAGTCGTCACCGGATCTCCTCGCGACGGGGACGGTGACGCGAACGTCCTCCTCCCTCTGATCCCTGTTGGTACTTCCCCAGGCTGGTCCACATCCGGATCTCTTGCGGAGCATCCGGTGCGGACGGATCCTGAGAGCATCTCCAGCCGGGTGAGTAAAATAGCCCCTATATGTCCTTTTAGTCGCTCTGGTCCAAAAACTACTCTTCAATGGGGCGCCTATCCAACCGACTAAAATTAGTAGGACACCAAATTTTGGGGCAAAGTCCACAATGTAGAGTCCCTCTATCCTCTTCCTATCCTCTCTCTCCTCCCTCTCTCTCTTCTCTTCCCGCTTCGCCATCCTGCGCCGCCGCCCCGCTCCCTCGCGCCGCCGCCCTCGCCTCCCCCGCGTCGCCGCCGTCTCCTCCCCCGCACCTCCGCCCTCGCCTCCCCCGCGCCGCCGCAGTCTCCTCCCCCGCGCCGCCGGCGACGCCGCGGCGGCTCCGCGATGACGCCAAGAACTGCGGCGGCGGCGCTCTTCTTCTCGCTCGAGTCGCTCCCGCCGCCGCCGCCTGAAGAAGAAGCTCCGGCAGCGCGGCATCGACCCTAGCACGCACAAGCCCATCGCCAGCGCCGGCGCCGGCGCCGCGGAGGCGAGCGCGGCATTGCCGGACGCCTGGGGCCATGACCACAAGCCCGGCGCCGCCGCGGACTCCGACGACGGCCTCGCCCAGAAGCGCGGCCGTGTTCGACATGTTCCCGGTGGCCGATTTCGACTTCGACCTGGGGCGCGGCCGGCGTGGCGGCATTGTACGACGGCCAGTTCGACGACGACGGCGGCGGCAAGGCGTCCCCGCGCGCCGACGGTGGGTTCGTCGCCGACTACAGCAGCGTGCTGGACGTGTCGGAGAACCTGGGCTATGGGGAGAGCTCTAGCAACAGCAGCCACTTGAACTGCGCCGAGATGAGCAGCGCGGTGCTCGACAGCGAGGTGCTGCACTGGGCCTCCGGCGGCGGCGCCGCCAAGCCGGAGCCGTACACGGAGCTGGAGCAGCAGCACAGCGGCGGATTCGGCGGCGGTGGCGGCCAGGCGGTGGACGACGACGACGGCGCGCTAGAGTACAAGTTCTCGCTGCCCTGCTGCGGCCAAGAGCAGAGCCCTCGCCCCTCTGCGGTCTTGGGGAGCAGCGCCTCCTCCACGGCCCGCTCCTCCCGCTCCGCTATCTCCCTCATCTCCCCCGGCGTGGCCGCGACGCCACCGGTCATGACGACGACCCTCCCGACGGCGTCCCTGGCCTCGGCGGCGGCCATCCGGTACGCGACGAAGCCGCCGTAGCTGATCCCGGCGACGTCGTAGCGGGGCACGCCGAGGAGGCGCATGGCGTCGGCGGCGCCTGGAACGCCACGGAGCGGAGCGGCGCGGCGAAGCGGGAGCCGGCGCCGAAGAAGACGAGGTCCTAGGCGTAGACGTGGAAGTGGCAGCAGAGGCGCGGGAGGTTGCGCGCCCACGTCCACTTGGCGTCCCCGCCGAAGCCGTGGAGGAGTAGCAGCGGTGGCTTGGTGGACGGCGAGGACGGGCACCAGACGCGGAGCGTGGTGCCGCCGCCACCGATGCCGCCGGGGAGGCGGAGGCGGAGGCATGCGAGGAGGTGGAGCGACAGCGCGGCGAGGGCGGCGGCGGGCGCGTCGGTCAGGTGAGCCTCGCCGTGGAGGACGCCGACGGTGCCACGGTCGGTGGCGGGGGCGCGCTGCGGCTCCTCGCGGCGGCCATGGAGGCGCCCAGGAGGGGAGGGGAGAGGGAGCCCGGCGATGCGGATGCCGTCAACTCCAGGAGCGCCACCGCGGCGAGCAGGAGGAAGGGGACGGCAGCGCAGGCCGAGGAGGGAGAAGTCTCACGAATAGTGGAGAGTCAGATGGATGGCCCTACTTGTCAGATGGATAGGCGGCCACATTTTAATCGGTTGGGTTGGAGCACCCCTGTTATTTGAACCTCTAAATTTTCACATTTGGCCCTTAAACTGAAATATAGGGGTCTATTTTTAAGTAGTCCACTGGAGTTACCTCTGATTATCTTATCGCTGGCCACTGGCGGTTCGTCTGCTCTGCAAACGCACTACATTCCTGTTGAGAAGCCCAGCGCCGGTGCACCACAGTTTGGTCTATTCTGTAGTGTGATGTTCACCAAGTGCTGCTACAAAGTACAAACTTTTTTTAGAAAAGGGATGCTTTATTAATTTTCAGTTGAATACATCGAGGTGATACATCCACCTGAAAACAAGTTTCCGGCCTCTGCCATTACAGCACACAGCCCAATACAAGTTTAAAATAAAGCCAGAATACTATTAGCAGCCAATCCTACGACTAGACTGCCATCCAAACGCCCGGCCAAAAAAGCCTTGGCCACTTGAACCAAGAAGAGCGACGCCGCTTCAAGAGTGTCCTTCAACAATGACGGTTGTAGGATAGCCCACGAACGGAGCCAATGCGACGTTGTGAATATGACCTGCAAAAAATTTATTACAGCTCTAGGTTTTCTTATTTTTTTACTGCTACTGTCCTCCACGTAAGTTGGCGATTTCACCAGGGCGCCATTGAGGATGGCCTAACACTGGTTAAACCAGAAAACATCCTAGTTTTTTTTTAGATTAAGGAAAATCCGACCTCAACATCCATATTGTGAATGTCTGCAGCCAAACAATACGACCACCACACAGGTTTTTAAACCCACCATCAGGCAGCCACAAGCGTGTACAGACAGCTAAAACATCCTAGTTACATACCACAAAACACACAGATGTTGAAACTCTGCTACAACTCCACATCCTAGGCAGTAGGCACACCTTCATGGTTGTCTCACTTGACCATGCTTCTGGTGCAGACCCTGTACATTTTATAATGAATATTCAAATAAGAAAATACACATTCAAAAAGAGAAGGATACAATAAATCCGATTGAAAACTCTGGGCCATTGTGAAAATAGAGGTAGAAAGTGAATACAGTAAATTTTCATTTGGCTCTCTGACAGTGTTTATGGACGTTCCCTCTTAGTTCATCTTCAGAATGGATAGATTTCGATTGTATCTCTCGCTCTACATAGAAACATCTTTAGACTGGAGTACAAGACTACCTCCATTCTCAAATATATGACGTTAGAACAAGCTAATCCAATTTTGAACTGCTATCTTATCCAAAATGTCATATGTCGAGATCAAAGGGAGTATAAATGTAACTTCCTAAAGACTGTAGGCCTCCAATATGGAGATAATAAGAACACGTTGATCTACTCGGTAAAGGTGAGAGAGTGTGTTCCTGAGATTATAAACCTGATGCTTTTCAGGTATAGACATATCAGTTCATTCCATCTCAAACTTAAGTTCCAGATGGGTCATCCTTGCTTCTCCCAGATCGGGTACAGCAAACAGCTGACGGCTAATGTATTTATCTATACTACAAAGAGAATAACTTTTGAAAACACTTCTAACCAAGATTAGAGCCACCCCCACCTCACAGAGGACCCACCTGTCATAGAAAACGTTGACGAAAGGGGGACCCACCTAAAGCTCTCTGTACATGAGAGAGCGAATATAAAGTATTTTTAAAAGCGCTTCGCACGACTGGTCTGTTTACCATGGCCCACTAAAGTGATACTGTTTTAGTACCTGCATGTCATCAATAAACGTGCGTGCCGCACGAGCGTTCTTGATATACAAATGTGGAAGAAAGATGTACCGCGACTGATCTTACTCAATTTAAGTTTTCTACCAAACAAGAAATAGTACCCATGGTATTAACTACACCCCTCCTTTCCTAATTTGATTTCCAAACATGCAAAAGAGTCTTTTTACTGTTTTCTTTACACTTACGTTAAAAACACTCGGTGCACTAGAAAATACAGCTTATAAAGAGTTGAAGCATGTGTGACTAAATGGCTAGTGAACTTTATTTCCAGATGCACTACAAAGCCTCTGTATGTGATCTACCTTTTCGGCTTTAAAGCTCTCAGATGGCCAATACATTTATCGTTGACTTGTATATAACGAGTCTGTTAGCGAAAACAAGTTTACAATATTTTGACAACAACAGTGGTGTCCATTGAACCAAGTTTTTTATCGAGGGTTATCAGCAGGGGCCAAGAGCCCGAAATTCTTCCATGGTGATAAAATGTCTTTCCTCAGCCACACCGTTGGCGACCGTCATTCTTTTTTTTGAGTTGAAATATATGTTTTAGTTGATGAGAAGAACCATGAGCCCTTGTGGCATGTAGGAAAATGAAGTGCCCAAACTGATATAAAAACATAGCTTTGAATCCCCCATTAAGGATGCTAAAAAAAGATCCCCCATTAAGAAATCCGCTTTAAATAAGCAAATGAAAGATGAAAAACACATTAGGATACACACATTCTGTTGCAGATACATTTGGAATGGTGAGATTTATGGCCTCTTCATATTTGGAAAAATGTCTGCTATCGAATGCAAACTAAGATATTAGATCACTATCTATGAATAGTTATTTGCCTTCTTTATCCAATAGTTTTGACACCATTTCCCAGCCAAAACAACATCCTACGCGCACCTTCATGGTTGTCCATGCATCTGAGGCAGACGCCGTACATTTGAAGCCTGCACATGATCGTGGAGCTGCCGTCTCTTTTCAGCACAGCATGGTATGTAGGCACCGTGTTGCCATCAAACTTATGACTGTGGTGACATGGATCAGTGAGAGGATAGCGGGAGCAGAGGGGAGACAGAAAAGGGGAGCTCCGACGACGGCGCCCGGCGTGATCTGAGAAGCTTCCGCCGGCTCAGAAGAGGGCTGGATGGTCTTGGTTACTTGTCCGCTAGCTGCTGCGGCGCGATCAAGGACGCGTGCGTGCGTGCGTGTTGGTGGAGGTGGAGAGACTCTGCGCCTGCACGCACCGATCCATCGACTGAGCAGCAGATCCACCGTTCCAAATGCAAATGGTGGGTTCGATTCAAAATCTGCCACAGCCTCATCAAGGTTCCTCATTCTACTTCTGTACGAACTGAACAGATAACGTGAAATCACTCTGACGTCGGGATTGCGACCGACGGCAAAGCCGGAACACACGGAATAAGCAGCCATTCACATGGGCAGTTTCCACCAAAAAGAACACTACCAACTGTGATCATAACCGCATCCTTTTGACTATTGGAGTAGATTGCATATTTTGTATATTATGCTGATATCTCTTTTCACATATGCTGATATCTCTAGGACGACAAGTGTTCGAAACTATGCAACATGGAGTTGAGATGACCGATAACGATGAAGAAAACAAAGCAGCAGATGCTAGTTTAATGGATGGCTTAACCTAGTTCCACCGAATTATAAACCACTGGTGTTTGTGGGCGCGTCGGCCTTATGTTGGGCGGTCTGGCGATGTCGAAACGCAGCGGTTTTTGATAATAAATCTCTAAATTTTTTGCAGGTCATATTCACAACGTCGCATTGGCTCCGTTCGTGGGCTATCCTACAACCGTCATTGTTGAAGGACACTCTTGAAGCGGCGTCGCTCTTCTTGGTTCAAGTGGCCAAGGCTTTTTTGGCCGGGCGTTTGGATGGCAGTCTAGTCGTAGGATTGGCTGCTAATAGTATTCTGGCTTTATTTTAAACTTGTATTGGGCTGTGTGCTGTAATGGCAGAGGCCGGAAACTTGTTTTCAGGTGGATGTATCACCTCGAGGTGGGCACGCGCACGTCCGACGGGCCCGCCGCTCCGGACACCCCGGTGGAGGCCGTCGTCGGGGGCACGAGCGACGCCGGCGAGCCGGCGGAGGAGCGCGTCGGCGGCGTACGGGGACGGCCCCCGGGGGAGGAACAATAGGCGGCGGAAGAAGAGGGAGAGGAGCGAGAGCGTGGAAGATGAGACGTAGTATGACAGGTGGGGTCCAATTGCCAGATGAAAAAAATAGAAGCCCAATTTACTCAGTTCATTGGAGTGGTGACCTATATTTGGATGACTAAAATTTAGAAGTGGGCTTCTAAATGGGCATTTGCTCATCCAAATTTAGCAGCCCCACTGGAGTTGCTCTGAAGGTACGGCGGCAGCTTCCTCGGTCCGTGGCGCGGCTAGCTGGTCCGACGACCTCGCCGGCGCGGGCCCACCCAGATGGTGGTAGTGCTCAGCCCTACAGCACTGTCCCGGGCTCTGGAGAGATCTGGTTGGCTCAGGGGCGCGGCATGAAGGTAGCAGCCGTCGTGGGACAGCGGTGCAGCCTCGACGGGCGTCGCGAGTCGCGACCCGTCCTCAGATCCGCAGCAGGCACCAGTCGGCATCCGCTTCCGCCCGTCTCCAGGTTAGTGTCTCGTTCGTTCCTGAAATGTTAAATCTTTCAGCTAATTGATTCATGTTGTGGCACGTGTGAACAAATTGTGCAAAGGCAGTTGATTTGCTGCTCGTTCTTCCTTGCAGCTGTGTGTTAGTGCTTCATCTGCGATGTGTTCTGTGCTTGCAGGCATCCTTTCTCTTCCTTACTTCGTCCCTCCGGTACTGGGTACCGTGACACCGGGACTGCAACGCTCGCAGCAGTGTGGCACCTCCGGTAGTTGGCGCGATAGATCCAACATGGCATGGGAACGGCAGCAGTCTGCAGCTCTTCCACGCATGTCACGGTTGCAGCTCCTCCAGCCCCTACCAAAGTCAGGGTAGTCAAGTCAAACAAAAATTAATTTCTTGTTCTTCTGTGTGCGCCACTTTCAGAAAGTGAGTAAAATAAGGCTCTATATCCTCTCAATCAATTACTGTAATCAGCATATAATTGTGCTCAATTATCGAAATTCGACTATGAGAATTTATCTCTATCCGTTCTCAGTGTGATCCTTGCAGTATCTTAAAAGATGACCGTGGTTGCCATCTGTGTATGAAAGGAAAGCAGTTTCATCAAATATATGTTTTTTGCCTGGCTTAATGTTATGCTTTTGTGGATCTCGACGAAATTGCAGATGTGTGTTTCTGTTTTCTGAAACAAGTAAATGTTCAGCAGATAGAGATTGGTCTTTTTTGTCTCCATGTTTTTGCCACTTGAACAGGAGAATATTCTATTCATGAATCGTGATAAAACTCATTTACTTCTAGTTCGCTGTGCGTTGTGTAATGATATTGACACCGTGGTAATCTAAAGAATTGTGTTAATGCAGACTGTCATCTGAGGTCTTGCCATTATTGTCATCTGTCTCCATGAACAGGTGTAGGTAAGTCCCATCAATGTGCCCCATCTGATTAGTGTACAGATCCAATTTTTTTGTTTTTTCCAAGTAGAATACCTGACCAGCAGCCTCACCTTGCTACCCATGAACAAATCCACTCAGTTCTCCTTCGAGATTAGGTTGCAAATGCAAGTCCAGGTGTTCTTAAATCCTGCTGTCACTATCTCTCCTTTCAATTTCCGTATATTGAACAACTGAATAACTGATGGTAGTGCTACATTAGCTATATGTTTCGATAGATTAATAATCTGGTGCGCAATTGATCTAAAGGCTTCTGCTTTCAGTTATACACAGGTATAGCATTTACCTTGCCATGGCTGTAGCATTCAGTTAAATAACTTTTGTCCTTTGCCCTCCAACCCTAGACTATGACCCTTCACTTAACATGCTACGAAATAAGATTAAAACATCTATTGTGCATGACTTAAATCACCCTAGTAAAGAAGATGGCGTTCTGTACCAGGTCCTAAGGTTATTTTGCCACATGGTTATTCATTCTCCTATTTTTGAGCTACTCTGTACAATTTCCTATCTTGCCAAGATCCTAACCTTTTCTACAGCTGAACTACCAATGTGGTGTTGAAGCCTAATTAAAAGATCCTAATCTTTTCCTAAACTGGACACATTTTGATTATAATCAGCTGAAAGATAATATTAACAGTATTGTAAATTTCATTGGCTAAATAATCTTGAGTATCCCATCCAAGAAGAGTTTCTGCAATTTGATGTAGCATGCTTGTTTCAAATGAATTACCTTTCAAAGTAAACCTTTTTAGGTGTTGGTTTTCTAGGTGTTCATTTCATTTCGTCAACTAGGCATCATTCTGCTCACCTCTACTCTCCTGGCTGTGATTCTTTCTCCCCTTCTCTGGAACTGCAACGGCGGCCACATGGGCATTGGACGGCCAACAGGGATCCAATCTCCTCTGTAGCACCTTTCTGTTCCGATTTCTTTGGATGAGTCATCACTGATTCCAAAGAGTCAGGTGTTCTTAGTCTATTGGCAGTCTTTTATTGATGGCTGGGTGCAGGATCAACAGTTCAGCTTTGTCCTTTTGTTTGAAGTATTTTTTGCATTACTCTATTAACCAGTTCTAATTTCCCTGTGTGTGCAAGGCGAAGATCCTTTCTGTCAGAGCATCTTCCGCGAACATCACCAAGTGACTGCTCAACTAGAAGGTCATTTTCATAATATGCTTCTGTTATTGAAGATTGTCTAAGTAAATAGGTGTCTTGATAACCGCTTGATCAAATTAGGCATATCCATATATCCTTCATTTGAGTGCATTAGTAATTATTCTGCTTAAACAATCATGTGCTATGTGAGTCATATCCATTCGTATTTTTATTTTCAAAATACCATTTGACACTTGTGTGTAGTCTGATGAGAGACGGAGCTATTGCACCATATCATTTCATCTTCAGCGAGAGCTCCAACAGACATCACCTGGAGTGTTATGAGGTTCATGGCTGGTGCTGTTATCGGGGCTTCAAAGTTCATGACCGGGAGCATGCTCCTCGCTGCCTCCTTATCTGTGGAATTGCACTCTTCTGGGGATTATTTTTTTATTGGTTACTACTGCATGTTAATGGGGAATCACAATGTTGATTCCATGGCTTTGCTAACTGAACCATCCTTTGGTTAGTTTTCTACATTCCTGTCAGTATTTCTTTTTAATATTCGTATATGGCACTTCAGGCTTAGGTCCTATTTTATGTTGGATTTGTGGGACTCGTAATGGTCGTCTGGAGTACCTGCTGGCTGATCATGATGTTGTTTTGGAGCATCCTGCCGCCAGATGCATGTGTCAATGTAGAAGGTCAAAATCTATTTTTATATGGTTGTACTCACACTTGCCGTTTTTATCTCTCTTTTTTTTTTGCTCTATCCAAATGTTGCTTGTTTTCTGTCTCAAGGGTGATCCAATTTTGCTTGGATGGTTGTGCAGGTCTGGATGAAGTCTCCTTGTAGTCCACATCAACATTTTAGGTGGCGCATGCTCCAGTGTTGGCCATGGATGCAGCCTAGGTGTAGGATCCCAGTGCTAGTTCGTCTGGCTCACCATTGGTGATTTCTTCAAGACTTCAGACAATAATCCTTGTATCCAGATTGTAAATTGCTAGATTAAGTTTCGGTCCATAACCGAGATGAACATCTAGTCACAAATCATGTATTCCATTGTTACTGATATGTTTTGTTTACCATAACTGAGTCATAAAGTCATTGTAAGCCGAGATGAACTGCTAGTCCCAATCCTATATTCTAATTGTAAAGGACTAGCCATTTTTCCATGATTGATCCTCACAGTCACTGCATATAAATAGTAAATTCCAATAGTAAATTTCAACGTTTTTGAACAATAAATAAGATGAATGGGTGAATGTTTAATACAAAATCCTTTTATTCAAAATTCTAAATTACTAGCTTAATTTTCTGATAAAAAGCTAACATGAACAACTAGTCACAAAATCTTTATACTCTAATTGCAAAATTTCCGAAAAAAAACTAAACCTTTTCCCAGCTCGCGATAGGAAATAAACCCGGAATAAAATCGAAAAAAAATTCCCGAAAGAAAAAACCGGAAACAACCAGCTCCCGATAGGAAATAGAATCCCCGACCTTTCCCACGCCCGAAAGAAAAAAAAACCCGACCTTTCCCACGCCCGAAAGAAAAAAAAACCGGCAAAAAAAAACAGGCGGAAAAAACTGACGCGGGGGAGGGGAGCGTCGGGCTCACGCGCAGCCGGCTCGGGTACACAATAACTATTCCCTACCCTGGGTATGAATTAGCGGAGTTCAATTATTAATCACTAGCAAATATGTCCGTGCGTTGCAACGGAAGGAAAAAGACTCGGCATCCAACTGCTGTTGTTGCTCACACATCCGACTTATTCCAATAATAATCTACAATCTCTTGTCAAGTCTGGAGACTGAAGGATTTTCGCACAGCATAATTTTAATCTATTGAAAAAACTTAAATCATAGCATCTCTTTTTGATAGTGATATTTAGTTTGATTCATTTGTACCAAGTTTTGCGAGTCAAATTTATTTTACGGTTAAATTGTTGGGGGCTAAAGTATGAAACCTATTCAAAAGCCTATTTCTTAAAATTAACCTTAATCTAGCATTTTGCTTTTTTTCTGTCTCTAATCTTCTCTTCCTTCTATCATTTTTCTCTCCACCAAGAAAGGCAGTAGCTGGAGAGGTCGTCTCCTTTCTAATGCCCATTACTTTGCTACTATCTTTTTTTTAAAAAAAAATCAAATACACCAACACGTACAGCTCCCCAATCCGAGCAGCCCCAGCTCTAATTTCCCGTCACGCCAAATTCCAATACAAGAAGCATGGGATTTTTTTTAATTAATATTATTTTAATTCGAAATTACAAATTAATTCCTCTGATCTCTGAAATTACAAAAGTGTGATATTGTCGTCTGCTGGGTGGACGAAATTTAAGTTTTCGTCTACTGGACAGACGATTTCTCTATTTTCGTCTAATGGGCGGACGAAATCCTAATTTCGTCTTCCCGTTGGACGAAAATAGTGGACCAGGACGAATCCCTGCAAACCTCTGCAATGGGACCCGCATTTTCGTCGACCCAGTAGACGAAATTGGATTTTGTCCGCCCAACAGACGAAATCAAGGAAATCGTCTACCCGTTGGACGAAATTTGGCATCTAGGGCCAGACCACATCGCCCACGTCCGGCGGCCCGTGACCGTTTCTGCTCTCTCCCTTCGATCCGATCTGAGGGCGACGACGGAGAGCATGAGGGCGGCGGGCGGCGGCTGGGCTGGGCTCGCGCGGGCGGGCGGCGGCGGCTAGCGCTGGCGGCGGCGGGCGGCGCTGGGCTGGGCTCGCGCGGGCGGGCGGCAGCGGCTAGGCGGCGGGCGGCGGCAGCGGCTAGCGGGCGGCGGCCAGGCAGGGCTTGCGCGGTGAGCCGCGGTGGCCGGCCAGGCGTGTTGCTCGCGCGGGCGGCAGCAGCGGCTAGCGCGGCGCGGCGGGCGGCGGCGGCTGCGGTCGCGCGGGCGGCGGCGGCGCAAGGGCGGGCGGCGGCCGTCGTGCGGCTCGCGCGGGCGGGCGCGGCGGCTGGCACCGGCGGCCGTGAGGCGCGGCGGCTGTGGCCATTGAGGTAGGTAGCACTGTTTTCCTTTTTTTTTGATTGAGATCAACCCTCACGAATCATTAAGAAACCAATAGGAAGGCTGTACTAACTGGTGTATATTTTCAATAATGATTATTAAGATGATGCTAAATTATTTAAGTTGCCTTTTAATATCATTGGAACAATAGTGGTGTAACATGGTTATAATGTTGAGGCGTCCACTTTTATTCGTAAGCTTATAAAAGTTTATAAATGGTTCTAAACTCTTTGCTTGTTAATGGAATATTTGCTCAAACAAGTTCTTCAAAATGGAAAGCCAAAAATTCTTCCAATATCTAGTGCTAACTTCCACATTAAAAAACAAAGAGAAAAAAATCTTACTATTAAGTAGTGCCTTCACATACCGTGGTAGTCCTCGGAATTTAACGTTGGAGTTTGTTGGTTTGTCAGGTGACAGAAATGTCGAATTCAAATGAACTTAGGATATATTATGGGAGTGGAGACATTTGTTACGGTCCATCTGGGGTTGATCTCAGTCCATTCGCATACACAACTCTTTTGCATCCAAACCCAGACGAAGCTAATATTCGAGATCTAATTGATTGGTTTGTAGCCTGTTTTCAAATAGATGCACACGTTTATTCGGTTACGGTTCAGTGTGTATATCTTCGTAGTTTGAATCCGTTGTATTATGAGCTGAAGGCAGCCAACAGGACATATATATGGAGAAAATGGGTTCAGTGGTGTAGGAAGCACAATGTACCATTAACTATTTTGGTGCAGCCATGTGCAAAAGGGTCAGATGTGGGACAGAGTAGCTCGTCTTCTCAAAGGCCTGAGACAGAGAATATTTCTGTTGGTGAGATCCCGCAGATCCCCGAGACAGAGAACATTTCTGTGGGTGAGATCCCTATTGAACATCTATTACATAAGTGAGCAGCCAAGGAGGGTGGAGGATGTTGATGGTTTGGCTGATGCTGGAGAGGAGGATGAAGAAATAGTGGAAGAGTTAGAAAGGGTGGACCGCAATGCTATGTTTGAGGATGCAAATTTGCATGAAAGTGAAAATAGCGAAGAAGAAGAAGATTTTGATGAAGAAGAGGTTGATGAGGATGGAAGTATTGGCCCAATACCGGAACAATGGAATAGGATAGATGGAGCAACAATGGAAGCTGCGGACATACATAAATCTCGCACAATGTATGGTTGCAGCATGATAGAGGTAGGGCAGTTGTTTCCAAATAAGTAAGAACTGAAGGACACAGTGTCAAGGTGGGCGGTCATGTCACTTAGGGAGGTGTGGGTTCAAACTTCAAGCCCAACAAAATATAGTGTAAAGTGCAGAACTACTGGATGTAGTTTCTACGTCCATGCATACAAGCCAAAGAATGAGATGCAGTGGATAGCTTCGAAGGTAGAGGACCATACATGTACACTGCAGAGTCTAGGTGAGAGACACCGCAATTTGACTGCATCTTTGATTGCAAATGAACTGTACAGTGAGATAATTGAAAAGAAGGACATGGAATGCTCGTATATCCAAAATGATGTACGGCGCCAATTCAAATATAAAATCAGTTACTAGAAAGCTTGGCGGGCAAAGCAGTTGGCCCTAGAGAAACGATGGGGTAGTTATGAGGCATCATATTGCAACCTACCACGTGTGCTTGAAATCTTGAAGGAGAGGAACACTGGCACATACACTGCTTTTAAGGAAACAATAGTTGCAAATGCACTAAATACTTTCAAACGTGCATTCTTTTCTTTAGGGCCATGCATCCGGTCATTCCAGTATTGTCACCCTTTGCTATGTGTGGATGATACCTTCTTAACTGTCAAGTATAAAGGGCAGATTCTCACTGCAATTGGAGTTGATGCAAACCAACAAATCCTTCCAATAGCATTTGCCTTTGTGGAGGGTGAGAACAGGGCAAGCTGGTTATGGTTCCTAAGACATTTGAAGGTCGGGGGAGTGGGCACTCGACAAAATGTGTGCCTCATTCATGACCGTCATAAGGGGCTATTATCTGCCATTAAGTCACTACAGGAGGATGTTGAGGAGCCTTGGCCATGGCCTAACCTTCAAAGTAGGTGGTGCATGAGGCATATGGGAGCGAATTTCTATAATAAATTTAGGAGCAAGAAGTTGATGAAATTGTTCAAGTTATTATGCTGCCAAAACCAAGAAGCAAAGTTCAATGCAGTTTGGGGGGAGCTAGATAAACTGACACAGGCTCACGTAGAGGAAATGAGTAAACAACCAATGACAGAAGACAATCCTGTCGTCACAGACGGATTAAAACCACTAGGAGAAGGTCTTGATCCTCCCAATGTGCGGCGAAGGAGAGGAAAGAATATCAAATGTTTCTCGCACTAGATTGAAGCAGAACCAAAAGAAAAATGGGCTCTACTATTTGACACATTAGGAGCAAGGTATAAATTTCGAATAAATTCGTTATGCGTGTATAGAATTTCGAATGATGCATTAAATTCATGCTTTGATCGGTGTTGAATTCTCTAATATTTTAGGTGGGGTATCATGACTTCAAACCTTGCCGAGGTTTACAATTGGGTAATCAGGGGATTGCGAGGTCTCCCCCTCGTTGCAATAATAGAAGGTATGTTGTATGGCATTATTCGGTACTATCAGGAAAGGCACGCAAAGGCCGTTCTTCATAGCACATCAGTTCAAACACCGTATTGTGTCAGGATGTATGAACACCTAGAAAAGGCCGTCACCAAATCTGCCCAATGTAACATCCCGTAATTTTCGTAGGAAACTGTGGAATGCAAAAAGTGGAATTTTAAAATTTTTCGTGAATTGATGTGCATGCAAACCAACATATAAGATTGTTCTCTAATTGCTCCCTTCGCTCTTAGGCAAATTTAATTTAAATTTAAAATCAATTTGAAGTGCTAAGGATTAAATAGATGTGATTTGGAGTTCATTTGGTTTTATTGGATTTTTGGTTGGTTTGAATTCAAATTCTAGATTTGAATTCAAACTCTAATTGGCCAAACTAATTCAAACCCTGTCAAACCAATCTAACCATCGTGGGCCGAAACTCCTACCAAAAGTCCGAAACCAGCCCCTGATCTCTTCCTCGAAGCCAACCAACCAAGCCAGCCCGCCGGCCTTTCGGCCCAGCACCGGCCCAATCCTCGCCGCACCCCCCTTTCCCCTCTTCTCTGCCGCTGACCCGCGGGCCCCGCGTGTCAGCTTTATCCCCTTCCTCCCCTTTCTTCCCCGCGCGCGGCCGCCTCCTCTCTACCGCCGCGCCCGTGACCCGAGCAGGTCTCATCAGCCCTCCGTGGCGGCCCGATGTGATGCGGACGCGTGTCCCTGAGCGCCGTGCTCGTCCATCCGTCCATCCATGCCCAAACCCTAGCCGCACCATCCTATAAAACCCACCGCCCGGCCATCTTCTTCCCCAAGCCGCGCCGCCCCATTGGGGTATTCCGTTCGCAACCAGTGAAAGAGGAGGGAGGAGGACGAGCAGTGGAGGGAGGAGAAGGAGGCGCTGGATCGAGGAGCAGCAGGGAGGAGCCAGAGGCACCTTCACCGACGCGCCGCGCCGCCGCGAGCGCCGCCGCACGAGAAGCCGTCGAGCAGGAGCCGGACCAGGGACGCTGTCAAGCCGTCGCCGCTTCGCACGTCTACACCGAGCTGTTGCGATCCTCTTCTTGACCCAAGGTGAGCCGGCACCGCCGCTCCCCATCTTCTCCCCTGTCTCCGGCAGAGCGCCGCCGCGCAAGCTTGCTAGCCATCTTTGGGACCCGGTCTTCGAGCCGTGGCCATTGTTCCCTGCAGGATCCCGTCGCGCCGCTCTCCGCACCGCAAACCGCCGACGCCTTTGCCTTGAACCCCGGCCGTCATGCCGTTGCCGCGCACTGGGGGTACCCGGCCCGTGCGCACGCCATGGCCGCGGCGCGGCCAAGCCCCACGCTAGGACTGCGTGCGTGCGCGCCGAACGCACGCAACGCACACACAGCCGTAGCACGAGCCTGGGACGCTACCTCGAAGCCGCGCTGGCGTCGCCGCGGAACCGGTTCGCCGGAGCACCCGCGTGCACGCCGGCCGCCATGGCCGCGCCACCGCCGCTTGCGTCGGGGGCATGCTCGGCCGTGTGAAGGCTACCCTTTTTCTTGTTGTTCCCGTCCGCCAAACCCTAGCCACGCTGTAGCACACCTTCTTTGGCCGAGGCGGGCCCTCACAGGCGATCGCCGGCGATGGGAGATGCCGCCAGCCGCGCTCCCGCGCGCGCTGCGCGCGTCGCGTCCGTGCCGAGGCCAAAGCCACACGCTCGGCCACACCAGCACGTCACGTACACAGTCACAGAAAATCCCGAGTCGGCCACACCTGGATCCCATGAACCCGGTTTACCGTAAACCCCTCCCTCGGCTCACCGTGGACCGCGACCACCGAGCCGAGCCCAGCGCCTTCGCGTTCGTGGGCCGAATCCTGCGCTGAAGTCCAGTTTTTCACCCCGAACTATCTCGGCCCATCTGTCTTTTGGCCCGTTTCCAGCCCAACGCGTTTAGTCTTTTTCCTTTTTCTTATAACTGCGCTGACGCTTGGGGCCCACCTGTCATACACTGTGTGTCACTGACACGCGGGACCCACTGACTAACCGCTGACCCGTTGACCGTTGACCAAGTCAACGCTGACGTCAGCAGGGCCCACTGCTGACGTCACCCTAGGTGGACCCCACTGCTGACGTCAGCAGGCTAATTTTGTCTGATTTTCTTTTTTCGGAAATTGTTTATTATTATTGTCAGAAAATGATTTAAACTTGGAAAATTCATAATAAATCAACCGTATCTCAGAAAAATATGAAACCAGTTTCTATATTTTTCTAAAATCATGACCTAAGAGTTTGGTGTTCTTTGGGTCTTCTTTCCTCGCTGTCTTGGTGTTTCTTTGCTAGTAGCCGCGTCTTATTTTAATTTACGCAACCTTAGGAGCTCCAGAGAGTCAGGAGGAGCCGAACCACTACGACAGCTACATTGACGAGGAGGAGGACGCTTGCCCAGGTTCACGCCGGACCAATCTTTGAAATACCTATTAGACATGCAACTAGTATGCTAGCGCTTTACCTTACTTGCATGATGTTATGCCCTGCACTGCCTTTGTTATTATCCTGTTACCTTGCTACCCAGTTTTCCACTTTATATAAATGCTATGCTATGCATGTGTTGGGGTGGTTGTGATCTGATCCTCTTGGAGTGAGTTGTGGGTGGTTTGGGAGGAGTAGTGCAGCTAGGCGGTGTAAGCGAGTAATAACAACCCGATCGTTTGATCGGGGTGCTTGGGGGCTACACTCGGGTAGTCCCTGCGGAGTACCTGTTGCGGGTACATGATTCTTGGTTACTTTTGAGGAGTTGGGCGGCAATACCTGTAATGGGTGCCGATTGCGGACCATTGCGGCGGATCGCTTTGACGCTGATACTCGCTTTACCGACAATTAAGGACCGAGTCGAGACCGTCTTTCAGACGTGGATTACAGTGCTCACCGTCTACCCAGAATGGGGAGGGTTTCAGCAAGCCTACTTAGTGCGGTGCCAGACCTGTAGGAGATTCGAGTTTGATATGTGTAAGGGGGACTCGTTGCGGCGAACTCTCCCTGATTTACCACTGCCCGCGACTGGCCCCGGTTTGAAGGTTCACTACAAGGTTTCTTGGCAAATGCCACGCTGCACATGTGCAACGCCACTATTTTGGTTGCCATAGAGGGGTCATATCGCAACCTTTCTACAAAATGGTAGCAATATGGTCCTATAATGCAACGAACTAAAAGTGTTGCTTAGGTGTGACTTTTGGTTGCAATAAGGGTGTGTTATTGCAACTATATTGGTCTTTGGTTGCAATTATATGGAGTTATTGCTACGTCACTTTGGAGTTGCAATAGCACTATTTTTTCGTTGCAATAATATGATATTATTCCAACTATATTTGAAATGGTTGTTTTTTATTGGTATTTTTACAACGATTTTTTCATGTTACAATAAATTTCAGTGGTGTTGCGATTGATAGATGGTTATTGCAATAGAAAATCTAATGTAGATGCAATAGCTTGTGCCTATTGTAACAACTTTTTAGAGTTGCAAAAACCTTCTTTGGGTGTTGCAACTGTGATTTTTTTATTACAACAAGAAAACTAGATGGATGCAATATGATTTCCTATTACTACGGTTTTTTGGGTTGCTACAAATGTGTCAATGTCGATTCACATGTAATGCGAGACTAAATTTATGTATGAATCCAAGTTTGAGTAATGAATGAGCAAGAAAGTAGACTTTATTGGTATAACTTCAAATAAAAAAGTCAAACGACCTACATTTAGGAACGGGGGGAGTACTATTTTTATATTTTTATAATGTATCTTGGTGTTTTAATTTTGATAAACTCACAGAAAATCAATTAGCATATAGAAAATAGTAAACTAGCTCCAAAAATTTATAAACTCCTACCATATAACATATACATAGTCTATAACAAATAAAAGACATATAGGTCTATATATGATAAATATAACATATATCCATCTACCACAAGGACACTTCGTCACATATAACAGACTTTTACTTAAACATTTGAATGGTATTCATTTTTTTATAATGGTCCTATGATTTTATGAAATCGACGGCAGAAATAGATGGTGGGCAAGAGAATCAATCAGGAGATTTATAAATATATAAATATTTAGAACTAAAAATATGGAAAAAACAGAAATAAGGCAAAAAATCTACCTTACAAGGTCTCGAGCATAAGACTTCCAATTACCTAACTCCAAGGCTTACCACTGCACCAAAGGTTATCTTGTGACTGAGTGAGATTTTAATTTATTTTATCCTATTCTTTTGGATGCCACATCATGAGCGCCAGTTAATCCCTCAGTTAATCCCTCAATAATACCAGTTAATCCCTCAGTTAATCCCTCAATAATAGGAGAACATAAGGGTCTACACGAAGAACACCAGGACAACTGACATTTTTCCTTTTAATTATAATTAAGATTTGTATATAAAAATTCCGATATTTCTTCATCATAGGTAATCAAAATTTGATAATTTTTGTTTTTGAATTTTTCTGAAATCACTATCTTTCATTTAATATCATTTGTTTGTATGATCATTGTTATTTTTCAGATCTTTGTCTTATAACTTGTTCTCTTCCACTTAAGTAGAGAACAAAAAAAACTCTTTTGTATAACAATTGTTAATGTAACTTTATATTTTTCAATGTTATGGTCAAAATAAGGTTGTGTCTGAATTTTAGGTGCATACAAGTTCGAAAATGTTACAATATATTAAAATCTCAAAGTTTGAGTTGAGTTATAAGAAACTATGTAAGAGATGCACCCATTTCTGAACAATGCAGTCTTACATTATCAAAACCTTCCAAATTTTTTGATATGTCTCCAGGACATGGCATAGAATGTAATATATGAGTCTAAATATTTTTTTGTAATTTATTTATCTTATTAGATGCACAAGTAGTTTAATTTGAAATTTGTTTTGATAACCATCTAGAAATTCATTTAACATATGGAAAATAGTAAATAAGTTACACAAAATTTGAAACTCATACAAAACACACACATACGTAGTCTACCACATATACAAAAGGTGTTATGGCATATAATACAGATATTTTTATATGTTTCTTTAGAAGTCTTTTTTGAATTTAATTAGAAAATAATTTGATTAATGGGCCGTGAAACCTGGTCTGGGCCGTTTACTTCTAAGGCCAGTCTCAGTGGGAGTTTCATGGACAATAAATTGACTGCCATATCAGCACTTTTGATGACGTCTCACTATATTAATGAAGAGAGAAGTGAAATGAGTTTCATGGTGATGAAACCCCATCTACACAGTTACCTAGACAGCTTGTGTCTTGCATGTGACCTAAGAAACAACAATTGATGAAATTATGCATTGAGAGGGAGGTGTTTTATCCTAGTTTCAAATATTTTTTGATGATGTGTCACTCTAGGTAATTGTGTCCATGAAACATGCATTGAGAGTGGCCTAATATCACGCTCCTCGTAACCTTCAATATACGATCCAACGACTCCAATTGACTCCCACGTGCCTAAAACACCTCGGCTGCCCCGTAAAACCTAACTGCTCGCCTCCTCCTCCCCATCTCCGCCGCCGCTCCCCGCGCGCCTCTCCCCTCGTCGCGGAGGCTGACGTCAAGCGACGGCCGCGGCCTCGAGGCGTAGACGGCGTCCGTGGCCGCGCCAAGGCCATGAGACCTCCCTCCTCAACCTCCTACATCGAGCAAGCCACCACCGGCTGCTCCCCCCCGGGCGGAGGCGCGGCGGCGACGGCTCCTCACCCTGGGCGGAGCATCGCGGCGGCTGCTGCTTCCCCCGGGCGGAGCCGCACTCCCTTTTTGTCGAAACTCCCGCACCGGGACGAGCAGCGTGGGTAGCCGCACGTCCACATCCCCAAATCCATCTGCCGAATCCAGGCTCCAGGACGCCGTCATTCCAGGTGCCCCTCGCTCGAGGACACCATCTACTGGCTCACCAGCCCACCGCTGCCTCCCTTACCGGAGTGAGGTGACATATCTGCTCCTTATTCACCCCATGTTCATCATCGATTTGCGTGGTAGTCCTGCTAGCTACTCCATAGCAGTACATCTCGTAGTTGAATACCTGTTCTGAATCGCTGACCGTGTGCTTTAATCTTTGACCAGTATGGTTGAATCCTTCTAGTAGTACTGGTCTTTGGAGTATTAGTGCTTCGTCCTTCCATGTACTTGAATCCTTGATCTTCTAGTCAGAGAGGCTTGCATTCCGTATTGTAATATTTAAAGAAACATTGCTATTAGTCACCTGAAACCATGTTTCCCCATGTTAATTGGACTTCAGAAATTTGTGTGCCTGAAAATTAAGTCAGCATATCATATAATATCAGATTAATATATACTACCAGTCACCTTAATCTGAATCGTTTTTGCTGCTTGTTGCTTACTAAGTTTATTACTGAACTGCCTCTGATTTTTGGAGACATTGCCTATGTAACTAGAGGCACTCAATAGATTGCTGTGTATGTCCTGGTAAGCTCTTGTTAAGCATCTCAGATTTTTTGGGCTCTTCTTTTAAGCATCTCAGATTTTTTGGGCTCTTCTTAAAACAGTGTCACTATTTCGTGCAACGGGGAGTGGCGATGACATTACGGCGCGGTGGCCACGTTCTCCTCACAACTCATGGTGGCCTTCCTTCCTCCCCGGCGTGATGCTCTGTGGCCAGGTTAGTCGCATCTGCCTGCCTCTGATTCCGAATCAAATGTACCTGCAGCGCGACCGTGCCGGGGCTTCCGGTGCGTGCTGCTGGACGCCGGCAGCTGGAGCACAAATCACTCGGCGGAAGGTAGGTAGCAGCGGGAGGACATACTCCCGTTTTGTCCAATATAGAAAAGAGCACAGAAAAGAGTAGTATATACTGCTTGCAAGGACTATATGTTCTCAAAAAACACTGAAGAAAGGCTCCTGTTTAGCTATTTTCTTGCTCATTCGTTGCTTTCAAGATTCCCTGTTAATAGCTTAACATATATACTCCCTGTTTATGTTAGAAAAGAGCAGTACTCAATGCTTGTTTACTGTTTGCCTGTTGGAATTACTATTCTGTTTTGTCAGATAGTAATAAGAGGCAATTCAGTTTTGTCAGAGCTATTCAGCTTCTGCTAAATTAGGTTTTGCAATGAAGTTTTCTTTTCATTTAAAAATCTTCAGAAATGTCAAGAATGTTGCTTCTGGGAGCTTCCAAAACTCGTTAGCTTTGAGTGTTTTGTTGTGTGCAATTACACTGTCAACAGTTTTGTTGTGAGCACAAATTCTATTTATAGTCATGTCCCTCTCGTGTCCTCTCGTGTGTCTCTTCATGCTCTGGGTTGTTTGTTTGGTTCTGATAGTGCATAGCACTCCTTCTCAACAGGTGAGCTTGGCTCTGCACTTCTTCTCTGCCCGTCAGGTTGACAACTTGTGCGCTGGCAGCAACACTTCAGATTATATTCGATTTGACTCGGGTGAGTAGCAGTAACATTTCCCTCCTCCCTTATTCAATTTGTTATGGCAACGCTACGCAAAAGTGTTGTGATATGCTATAACAACTGTCGCAAGTTCAACTTCTGCCAACACCACGCCTTGGTTGTGCTGCAACGTAAATACCCTTATCACAACGCTTGCGCGCCCTTGCGGAAGCCCAGCGCCTTTGTAGTGATAGCATGCTTCAGATATTTCTTATCAACTCGTTCATTATTGATGTTTATTATGAACAAGAGATTTATGAATTTTAGAATATGATGAAGCCTCAGACTGTTGTGAAATGAAAATTATTGAGCTACTAATTAAACTAATCACATGCTTTGTCTCTGGCTGTAACACTTTCATTCTGTCCAAGTAAAGATTCAGCAGTAGTGATTAGTATATAATGAGAAGTTATTTTTCTTTCATGTATTGAGGATTTAGCCTTTTGTGTAAATATTTCAAACCGAATCTGAGATCTTCCATGTCAATGTTTCTCCTTCCTGCAGTATGGCATTGATATTCAAGCGCCGCCGCAAGAAAAGGATCTATAAATGCCGTAACCACATCACTGGTTCTGCCCCACGTCTATGAGGAGCGCAATAGTCTAAAGTGAATTGTTCTTGGTCCATATACTGGTGGATGAATTCATCCCTTGAAGGTCGGCTCTGCTCACTCATCTAATTGGACAATCAGCAGTTTTTTTTCATATTTGTTTCTAAAGCTTGCCAACAAATTTTGTTTAGCGGTAGCTTTAGTTTTGATAGATATTCTGTTTCATGTGTTTTTAACATATGAGAGCTACAGCATTTAAAAGATGCATCATGTATTTTGAAAACTAAGTGAATGATCTATACTTGCCAAAGCTGTCTGTTTCTTTCTACTCGTCAGCTTTCCAGACTTGATTTGTCATGCACGATCATATGATGTTTCAATGAGTAATATCACTTTTAACAAATATGTAAATCTGCGACATGTTTTTGCTTGACATAAATGTGGATTCAACCGATGTCTATTTGCACTAATTTAATGATCATTTTCAGGAGCATGATCTTGAGGTTTGAGTGGAGCGCATGATTCATGGGACGATCAACATGAAGGCAACATTGGCTTCAGTACTGCATAGCTCATTATATTTTGTTCTTTTCAAAATAGTTAAGCGTGTTGAACACCGTTGTGTGTTCCACTTGTGCGTGTGTTTGGACTAATAAATTGTATTTTTGGGTTAATGGATGTCTAAATGCTTCATTGATCATATATTGTTTAATTTGAAATCATTGTTTGAAGCTACCAAACGAATCATTGTAATATGTACTATTGTGGCATAAGCATGGCGTTGCAACTATATGCTATAGCAACAAAAAAAACCCCGCATACAAGGAAACATAAGACGTGGCAATAAGGTTTCTAAATTATAGCAATGCAATGGTAAGCGTGGCCACATGTTCAAGTATATCAACCATATGTATTGGTCGTGGCAATAGAGGGACACCGGACACCCTATAACAACCACAATATTTAGTGTTGCAATAGGGAAGAAGCATGTAACAACCAAGTTTTTATAGTTGCAATAGAGATGTCACATATAACAACCACTATAGTAGCGTGGTAATAGAGAGTTTATCAATGGCAACTAAAATGTTTAATGTTGCAATAAAGGGTCTCTCCTATCGCAACCATAAGAGTAATGTTGCAATAGGGCATATATTTTACAATGGTACAAACATGTAGCAATAGGGTATGCTACAACACCTAGTATCGTTGCAACTTCCACTATTGCTACATTTTCTTTATGTGGTAATAGATAGCTCTTCCAATGTATGGTGCGTTGCAATAGTAACGACTGCAACACCCACGATGGTTGCTGATAACGAGACCTACAACGCTACTTTTGAGTTGCAAAAAGATTTTTGCTGTTGCAATAGGGGGAACACAATAGCAACGCCCAAAATAAACCGTGGTCCAAACTTTGGACCACATTTGCAATGGCAACGCCTCGCAACGCTAAAATTTCGTAGCCATTGTGTCTATTGCAACCATTTTTGCCATTTTGCAACACTGTTCTGGCGTTACATTAGACACAAAACTTTGTAGTGGTTTCACGACCCTGGGGCAGCTGTTAGCTCAGATTGTCTCCCGAGCCCAGGGAGACAGTATGGCACCGTTACTTCTTAGGGTCTTTGCTGTGGGCTGTGTCTCAAGTTGGCTAGCTACCAGCTGCAGCCCGGATGGTTCCAGGAGCGCAACCTCTGCAGAGTGAAAACTATACGTATAGCCGTGTCCACGGTTATGGACGACCGCATCTGGATCGCTTGAGATTAGCATGGGATTCTGCTTTCTTTCCTCATCCTTGGTTTGGGTTATGAGAGGTTGGTCCAGCTTTGCTGATGAGACAAGGTGGGGAGGGAGCTCACCGATTCGACTAGTGAGTGAAAGGTGTTGGTAGTTGATATTTGTGGGAACCTGCTGAGGCAGGATGAGCCCAACGTGGTTGTGAGTTGATGGTTGGTTTGGGGAGTGTGATCTCTCTGGTGAGGAGAGGAGTTGGTGGTGAGTTGAACTTGGGTTATTGCTGCTGCGCGCATAAGAAACCCTAGCTTATATCTCCTTGGGCATTTTAAATACTGGTTTAGGCCACTTTAAAGCTTTGCTTCATTTTATGGTTGGTGACGTGGACCTGTCCCATTTCCTTGGGGACAGACTTTGGGTGGTCAGGAGAAGACTCCGAGCACGAGTTCAACCAGGATGGATGGTACGATTGAAGGGTTGCGCGTGCGCTCAAGGATGCCTGCGGGAGTGGACCCGATGATTTAGCTACCGCTGCGTAGATGTTCTCATTGTCGATTTAGCTCTGAGGGCTTGTACCAGACCGCTATGTTTTATATATGTCATGTACTGAATCTTTTATCGTTGTATGGATGTGATATTCTGCTGAAATGAGTTCTGTACGAGATAGCTGCTATTCCTGGGACTATCTCAAGGGTACAGGGAGTCGGATTCTTGTCGCTGAGAATCCGGTTCGTTTCAATCACCAAGTCCCCAAGCCGAGCTCCACCACCGCAGCGTCCCCTCCCCCACATCCCAGCGCCGCCGCCGCCATTGTTATTTGCTTGAAACCACGTCCGTTCGCTGGCCAAAGGGCTGGATCTTGGTATGAAACCTCAGATCCAAGACTTTAGGGTTGTTCCATGTGTCATGCTCCTGCCGGGAGATCATAAGGGCACAAGAGCTTACCCTCCACTCGACAACCAGCTCGTGGAGCTCTCCAAGGTCGGCGTCGGACTCCCAGTGGTAAGCAATGAGGTCTTCGATTGGATGGAACCGCGATGCATCCACGAAGGTCACCGCTATTATCGCTAGGGCTTGCGAGACGTGGCCAACATCGGAGGATGACCTTGGAACAAAGTTGGCGACCCGTCGACGAGCTCGGTGTAGGAGTCGGCGAGGTGGAACACGGTCGCCTTCGGGATCAGCTCCTACGGCATGTTGTCGAAGATGAACCAATTGCCCAAACGGTCGGTGAAGCCGTTGATATAAAGGTTGTCCTGGCGAATTGCCAACATCATCTTGTTGTCACCAGAGCCCACCAGCTCGAGTATCAACCACTTGAAGGGCTTCCTATTGTTGAGGTTCTGCTGATGCAAAGGACTGACCCAAGAAGAACCTAGTGAGGGCATATGCCCCCGCTCAACTTCTGATTTTCAGTGGACTGTTGCCCATTATGCTGAGATTTTGAAGGCCTATTGGATAGAAGGGCCCTACTCAATTTTAGGTACAGATTCACCCCATGCAACACCGGAATGCTTTGTTCTATGACACCCGAAATAGATGTTGTCCAGAAGCTTATGGTATTCGTCGGAGTCCATGTTGAAGCCGATGAAGTCATACGGATTATACCAATCCATATATGCATACGGTGGATCAGTAATCAAAAGGTTAGCCACCCATGCATGAGAACCTAGTCTGAGACGAAGAGGATCGGAGAACCCACAAGGATAAAGATAGCACATGTGTCATTTCTTTATTATTTTTTCTAAACATGACTTTAATGGGCAGACAGAGACTAAACCATCAATTTTTCTATAAATAAGTCAGTGTCATGCGCTTTACATCAACAATCTTAAGCTGGGCAGGGGTTTGCATTCACTATAACAAAATCCCCCTTCATTCTTCTATTCTAGACAGGTAGCACAACTAACCATGAAGGGATGATGAACACAGTGGATTTATAGGACTAGTCTTCTGAGATAAGAGGAGCCAAGTTCAATTGACATTATATTAATAGTCAGATAAAGATGGCACGTGTCTTATTTCTTTATAAAAGAATGCCGCATGAGTCTTCTCGATGATTTAGCTACCTCTGCGTAGCTATTCTCATTGTCGATTTAGCACAGAGGGCTTGTACCAGATCGCTATGTTTTATATATGTCATGTGCTGGATCTTTTATCGTTGTATGGATGTGATATTCTACTGAGATGAGTTCTGTACGAGATAGCTGCTATTCCTGGGACTATCTCAAGGGTACAGGGAGTCGGATTCTTGTCGTTGAGAATCCGGTTCGTTTCACCCAACACATAGTTGTCTCCATGGGTCAAGGTGAGCAACGTTTCCAGATTACCGTGAGAGCTAAAGGAGGTGTAGGTAGGGAGACAGTGCTTGTTACACATGAAGTGAATTTTGGGCAGCAATATGATGGAAGGGCCGAGTGCACATGCAACAAACCAAAGCTTTTCCACGTTCCTTGTTCACATGTCTTGGCTTCGTTGTCTCAAGTGAGAGTTTCAAGTACGGCCTACATCTCCCCATTTTACTTAAAGGAAAATGTAGAGCAAACATAGACCGGTGAGTTCTATGGATTTATGGCACGCGACAACTTCACAGTTTACAACAAAGACTTGCCAATCTGCCTGCCACCAATGGATTCACTTCGTCACTCACATGGCAAGGTGGGCCGCCCGAAGACAAGGCGTATTCGCAATGACATGGATGAGTCTGAAGTAGGAGGACCAATGAGAAGATGCAGGACATGTGAAGACTTTGGCCATAAGACGAGTGCTTGTCCAAGAGGCAGTGGTGAAGCAACTCAGGAAGGCCCGTCGACTTCAGGAGGTGCACGTGGGAGAGGCCGTGGTAGAGGCCATGGGAGAGGGCGTCGTACTGCAGGACGCACATCAGTAGATGAGGACGTGTACGCGGTGTAGCTTATATAATATAAGGGACCATTATGTTATAAATTTGTAATAATGGACTATTAGCGGACTTATGTTATTGTGTTGTAATATTGGATGTGCACCATATTTATGTGTTGTAATTGGACCATTAGCGAATTTATGTTAATCTGTTGTAATGTTGGATCATTATCATATTTGCATATTTGTGTCATCTGTAATATTGTATCATTACCATATTTATATTTATGCGTACTGTATCTTTTGTTATATGTCTAACAAATTTTTTTGTTGTATTTTAATAGTGATGGAGCTTATCGATGAATCCATTGACCGACAGCACCGTGCGTACGCGCACGTCACACAGGGGAATGCTACCGTGCCGGTGCTACGAGCGCGTGCACCGAAGAAAGCTTGGGCCATTCACCCTGAGTGGGTTCCGAGGTACTAATTTTATGTTTCCAAGTATTTATTTTATTTGTTAAGGTTAGATATATTATCAACTCCTATTGCTTTGTTAGGTTGGCGCATGCAGGCCTTCTCCCGCTGGCGCGAATGATCGAAGCCACTTGGGAGGATGCAGGTGATGACGATGAGCATGGCGAGGCCCATGAGCAGTTCGAACGGTCCAGACGTTTTCCGTACGACCAGTCCCTCCTTTCTGCCTTGGTGGACCGATGGAGGCCCGAGACACAACATCTAGATGCTTTGGTGAGATGGCGGTGACGTTGCAGGACGTGTCTATGCTCACAGGCCTACCTATCCATGGTACGCCTATTGGACCCTCCGACACCCCCGAGGACTGGCGTGATGACTTGGCAGTCAGGTTTCAGCGTGTTGTGAATGGGCCGCTGAACCTCCAGATTGCAGCAAACAAGAAACATGGCCCGCAGTTGCAGTGGCTTAAGCAGTTCTGGGTATGTTTTCCAATTCACAGTAATGTATTTATTATTTCACTGTTAGACTTGCTTATTTATCATATTTTACAATTATGTCTTCATTTTCTCAGTTGGAGAGGATGGCAGATGAGCCGACACTGTTGCAGATCACGCAACACTTTGAGGCGTAGTTGTTGTGGTTGCTAGGGTGGGTCATGTTTACGAGCTCACATGGAGACACTGTCGATGCCCGGTGGATAACCTACGCTCCGGCTATTGCGGAGAACGACTTAGCCGAGATCCCACAGATTGCTTGGAGATGTTCTGTGCTGGCCTGGACATACCGTGGTTTGTGTCGTGCAACACGAGGAAGAAGAGTAACTCCAACTTGATTGGTATGCCTCTACTGCTCAACCTTTGGTGCTATGAGCGGTTTCCTGTAGGACGTCCGTACGTCCATCCGGAGACATATACACCCGA
>OAMR01000484.1:552903-563672 GCA_900205405.1 Echinochloa crus-galli
GGTATCTCAGAGAGCTGTTATGAGGATATTGAGTTTTGGATGACGAGGAAGAAGTTGGTGTTCGATGTCTTTGTTGAGGACTACGCGGTGCATCGAGTGATGCGGCAGTTTGGGCTACGCCAGGAGGTCCCGGTTCAGCTTGGTTACTTGGTTCCTCGTAATGTGCATGGGTAAGTTCGATTCGATACGCACTGTAGCATTCATATCGTCAATTCATTTTCGTGTTTATTTAAAACAAAATTGTCATGCAGGTATAAAATGCAGGGTCCTCGAAAGACACTAGCCGAGCTCACACAGAGGATGCAGACGTGGCTTGATGCATGGTCTCTAGCTACGACGGACCGTGTCGAGGATCAGCAGCCGTACGACCCCACGTCGTACCCCTAGTACATGCAGTGGTATGCACCTCGCACACGCCTACGGCTTGTCCACATTAAGCCTCCACAGGATGATCGGCCGGTCGTACCACAGTCCCTGCTGTACCCAGGACACGCGGGACACGCGCTCCACCAGGCGGTACGTTTGCGCACATATTGCACATATTTCATTCATTGCATTTGGTTATTTAATTATGTAACATAGAATTCTTACTACGCATAGGCGAACTTGGGCATGGACATAGAGCATGACGCACTTCAATACCAGGCTCTGCTCCGTCAGCGGGACTCCAGCGGTGCGCTTGATGATATCATCGAGATGTTCGCTCGTATTGGACAGAAGGCTAAGCGCCTTGTGGAGGTAGTTACTTGTAGACAGACAGACGACGTTGCACGAGACCGTCGTGGGTCGTCGAGGCCACCACGACCGCCGGGGATGCAGCGTCACATCCACACTCCTCCGGCTCCTGACCAGCCAGGTGGATCAGGTTGGCACGGGTCACCAACTATACCTACGCCAGCGCTGACTCAGCAGCCTCCTACCTTTCGTGGTGCATCTTCTGTGCCGTTTCAGGGATATAGCACTCAAGTGTTCAACCCCGTACCACCAGGTTCGTATTATTCAAAAATTCATTCTTTCTTTACAATGTTTACTATTGAATTGAATGTAATGCATAATCTATTTCAATACAGTTCCGCCACCGTACTAGGTTAGACATGGTGCTTCTGGGTCGTCACACACAGGCTCAGCCGTTCGGGACCCTACTTGAGGAGGAGGACTTCTCACAGTTCTTCAGCTACCCACAGCCTACTCAGGTCACACAGGAGATAGTGGATGAGGCGTCCACACCCGTGGTAGCTGGTCCTCATCCACTCAGACGGGAGATTAGGCCGGCAGACCGCTACTCACCGGCAGACTACGAGAATCATCGGGCCCCGGCATCGGCGAGAAGGCCGAAGCGCCAAAGGGGACAACGACAGGGAGGGGCCAGGGGTCCTGAGTAGGTGTCGACTATTATGTATCATTGCAAGCATTGCATTCGTAGGCTGGTGCAGGCTATGATGTATCCTTGCAGACTATGATGTATCTTTGCAGACTATGATGTCCAGGCCTGTGCAGGCTATTACACCTTTGTCGCCTTTTGCAGGATAGGCCGGTGCAGGCTATTACACCTTTGTGGCCTTTTACAGCATAGGCCGATGCAGGCTGTTACATCTTTGCAGTTTTTTCTTTGTTTGCTTAAAGGGTCTAAGAAAGACAGGGTCCATGGACCATGAAATTAGCACTATACAACTCAACTCAAATTAGCACTATATAACTCAACTCACTCCATACAACTCAACTCAAAGTAGCACTATATAACTCAACTCACTCCAGCTAGATTTCGTCCACTCAATAGACGAAATATAGATTTCGTCCGCCGAGCTGACGAAATATAGATTTCGTCCGCCGAGCTGACGAAATATAGATTTCGTCTACCCGTTAGACGAAATCTATTTTCGTCCACGAAAATAGAATTTCGTCATGCGTGGGCCATTTTCGTCATGCACAATCGTCTGCTGGTTGGACGAATTCGATTTTCGTCTAATCAGTGGACGAAATTTCAGGAAATTACGGTAATTTCGTCCAACGGGTAGACGAAAATAGGTTTTCGTCCAACCGGTCGACGAAAACCCATATTTCGTCTACTGGGTAGACGAAATCTCTAATTTCGTCTACCCAGCGGACGACATTATCACATTTTTGTAATTTCATAAATCAGACGAATTATTTTGTAATTTCGAATTAAAATAATATTAATTAAAAAAAAATTCAGAAGCATGGCCGAGTTTGCTCATCTCTCGTCCCTATGCTGCTCTCTCCACCAAGTAATAAGCTGCGTCTCCTCCCCTTCCTCACGCACCAGATTTAATAGCACATCTCTTTCTCTTGATGACGGCCCAAGCACCAGATAACTATCCAATCCAGCCTATCCCCGAATCCCTCGCTCCTGTTCGTTACAAGTGAAGCAGGCAAGCAGCAAGCCTGCTCCTTTTCTCTCGGCTACTTCTGCAAATTGGCAAAGAACAAGGGCAGACCACCTCCTGCGAAGCATCAGCTCCACCTGCAACTGTCTAATTCCTTCTATCAGTTATTCATAGCTAGGTCTTCCTACCTGTTGGCCGTTACTGGAGGCGCAGCACGTCCACACGAGGGCCCTCAAAACTACTGACACAACCTCAGGCTGGGAATTACCTTGAGTTATCGCTAGCCCGGATCGACTCCAAGAAAGCTTATCGGATATATCGGAGAGCTGTGCTGGGCCTCCCCATCGGCATCCTCAGTGCCAGGTAAGGCTTGGCGGCCTACTATACGATCTAGGGCGTGTACCTATGCGCAGAGGCCCACAAGCTGCTCCCCTGTGGTTGTGCTCTTCTTCCCTGGCTGCACCATGTTGAGGACTGATGCGCCTCGGCCAAAACAGGCGAACTTGGAAGGGAAAAGGGCAGCAACATCCAACAGGCGGCATGCATGCAGGAGCAAGGGAGCGGGTGGAGGAAGCATGACTTCTCGAGTTTAATTGTATTATTTCTGCTATCTGTGGAGTCCTGGCCGGTCATGACATTGGTGCATTAGCAGAGGAGTCCAGGTTGGCCACGCGGAATAGATTCCTAATTCTATTGCTGGAGGCTGAACTGGACTCGCTTAAGGCAACACGATACAGAAGAAAACCAGCGGTAAAAACGGACGGACGACGTACCAAACAAATAACCGGCAGAACACATAAAGATTCCTTCCGTGTTTTATAATTAGACTATCAAATATGCCCGTGCGTTGCTACAGGAATCATACTATTGTCACAACATAATCAACAAAAAAAACGTAAGTCTAAAGTGAGCATTTATCAAATGGAGGGGAGATGGATTCAAGGGGAAGCACTTTCTTTTATAATAAGATGCATATTCTCTAACATGTACACTTATCGACAAAAAGGCCCTACCGATCAAATATTACATTAACATTTCATCTTGACTCGAGTTTTTTATAATATCTCGACTTTCTTTTTCATTTTGCAAGAGAATTTCTAAACAAAAAATAGTTATAACATTTTAGAGGACTTCTATCTGTAGGTACATACCATATTTACAAAAATAGTCAAACAAACGAATTCTACAGTGACTCATCAATTAGGTTATCTATAAATTATTTTATTTGTATACGGACTCACAAATAATGCTTATTATGTATGAATTTAATCTGTATATGTCATTCCGTTGCTTGTATAAGTCGTTTACACATTAGTAGTGCATAAACTTAATAAATTATAAATGTTTATATGGAGAGAAAATAATAAATGGGGAAAATTAAAGATCAGATGGATGGAAAGATGAGATTGTCCCAGAGCCATCCGAAGTGTTTCTGTGAAACCTTGTTAGTTGATTGGGTCCTATGGGCTGTAAAAAGACCTTTCTTGGGTCCAATGGCCTACTTGTGTGTTTGTAAACAAAAAATTAAAGAAGGAGGCGACTACACGGAGAGCCCTCTCCGGATAGCCTTATCCGGAGAGCCCCCAAATATAGGCATCCACGTGCAGAGATTCTATTTAAGGAAACTGTCAGGCGCGCGTGCGGGAGATGGCCGCCACCAACGGTCCGTCCCGGCCCCACCACTCGGCCCCACCACGTGGCGCCAGGAACTAGGCGCGGGAAAATTTACCGGTAGCCGCGCGAGGGAGAATACAGGGAAAAAAGCGCGGGAAAAAAGAGAAGAAAAAGATGGACAGATTGAACAGGACTAGTAAAAAAACATTATGGATGAACAGAGACGTACAAGTACTGTTACTTTTAGATCTCCCACTCCTGATCTGTTTTCCTTGCAAATTTTAACAACGGTTTGACACGGGATATATTAGAACTAGACAAAAATCCATTTCATAATAATGGTGTTGTGAACATGTTACTTTTTATTTCAGAACCAGACAGTTTGATAAGATCCAAATTCAGAACCATGGTGTTGTGAACATATTTGTTTTCTGCCCCACTTTCACACGCTTGCAACTTCACGAGGAACAGAAAATTAGAGAAATTTGTACTTCCTTGTGTCAGTATTGGCCTTCAAGTTCAGATATGTGCCTGCAAATAAAAACATAGAACAGATGGTGAGGACAGATTCCTACAAAAAAATAGAAGCATATCTGAATGTTACATTCAGATTTAAGGTGTATCATATCAGATATTTCAGGTGTATCATTGACTATGAGAGAAAATATGCACACAAATAGGGGAAACTGAATGTAAATCAGAGGTAAATTGAATCCACTTATAATGGTTCAATGTACCAGCATCACACAACAGGACACACAAAGAATAAAATGACAAATGCAAATGGCCTTCCATCAAAGATAGAACAAGCCTTATTCATGACAAGAGTGCTGACATTTACGAATAAGATTGGTCATGGAGGTTGTCATATGTTCCCAAAAATAAATTTGAATGTAAGACAACTTTGGGTCTAGCCTGATAATGCAAAACAAAATATCCAATTTAATCAAAACAATACTGACCAGTGAAAAGGAAAAAAACACAATATCAGTAAAAGAAACATACTCCCTCCGGTTTGGTAAAGGAAGTCGTTTAGGACAGCGACACGGTCACCAAAGCATAACTTTGACCTCTTTTTTCTATAAAAATATTTCTTAAAAAGTTATAAACTTTGAATTCAGATACAGTTGGACAAGATACTAAGCTAAAAGCTCGTCACATTCACAGCAGAAAAACTCCACCAAAACAGCAGTGGGCACAACACAACAACCATTGCCCAGAATTGGTTGAAACGGCACAGTTGCACTTGCACAACACAAGCAAAGCAGATACGAGTCAATCGATGAGCATGATGAGGAATCAACTACAGGCAAGCAAGAGACTTCGATTAAGTTACCCTATTGCACAAAAGCCATAAAGTAAGAAACAAGTGACCAAATCACGTAGACACTAAGTGAAACACTCAGATAGAAATCCCAACTATAGTGACCAATCACATAAGTTACTTCCTTATTAACATAGGAGAAAAATATATTTAAATTACTTTTCTTCATGGTTGAAATAAGTGACAAGTTACTTTCTATATTATAGAAAACGCTGATAAGTTACTTCCTAAAGAAAACATAAGCAGTGATAAGTTACTTCCTAATTCATATTACAAAAGGTGATGAGCTATGTCATTTGAGGTTATAATTAGCACATAATATAGAAGCATTCGTCCAAAAAAAGCTGAGATGATTTCACCCATGACCATATACCAATTCGGTGGATTTTTATGAGTGAGTCTACGATTTGCTCAATTATTAAGTTCTATTTTGCTAGTCAGACCTACTAATCACTAATATAACAAGCTTCCTAGATGTTTAGCAATAGTGTAGAAAGGCAGACTACATAAATTTAAAATGAAATTGACCAGACTTGATATTAGCCGAGAATCTTATCAATGTATAGAATTTAGCAATCTGCCTGCAGAGATAGAAGTTGTTGCTGTAGTCCTTGCCCTGCACATAAAATGATCATCAAATAGATGTTGTAGTTGCAGGTACACAAAATCACATAGTAGCACATGAGCCACTAGTCTCACTAGTTACTAACTAGTCCAACTGCACATACCGCTCAAAGCGGGAGATTATAGGGTTCTACTAGCTGAGATCATCATCAGGTTTGCAAAAAGAGGGAAGACCCTAACAACTTCAACCCACAAACCACATACCACTTCTGTTTCAACTCAGTCGCAAGTTACTACCTAAATTGACATAGGAGCCAAAAAAATGAACATACTACTTTCATTTATATTTTAATAGAGTCACAAAGTTACTTTCTAAACCATATAAAACACTAACAAGTTACTTCATAAAGACACCTAGTAGTAACTAGTTACTTTGTAGTTTGCCAATAAAAATTGCAAATCACTCTACCTACAAAGCAGGTGCAGATCAAGACAACTCAATTGTCACAAGAGCCATGGACAAAAAATATCAGGTACTACATGCACACAGGCCATAAAGTAAGAACAAGTGACAAAATCATGGAGGCACATAGGGCAAGCTATCAGGCTATATATGATTGCACTATGCACCTAACACATAAAAAAACAAGAACTATACTTGCGGGGGCGTCTCTACTAGATAGATTGGTAGCTTGAACAAAAAAAAAGCAATACAAAATCATGTAAGCACATAGTACAACACTCATATAGAAATTCCAACTATAGGGATCAGTCACATAATTTACTTCCCAAACCACATAGAAGCCAAAAAACATTAAAATTACTTTTCTGTATGGTTGAAATCAGTGACAAGTTACTTTCTATATCATATAAAACTCTGATAAGCTACTTCAAAAAGACACAAAAGTAGTGACAAGTTACTTTCTAATTAACATTAGAAAAAGAGATGAGTCATGGCATCCACAATCTATGATTAACCACATAATTTATGAGAAATTACACAAAAAATTAAGCAACACACAAGATAGTAGACAGACAAGATATCAGACACCATCAGCAATCTACTGACTATAGCAAAACTGAGCAACACACAGTGGAACCTAAAACAAAATGTGGACTAAGAAGTTACCAGGCTAATATGATTGTAACATGTACTTAACACACAAAGACCCACATCATTCCATGTTACTTATACAAGTCATTTGATGAATGAGAGAAAATATTTCAGCCTAAACTCCACACTCCCATGAATTGGAACTAGGAGTAATGATTACATGTAATTTAACCAATTTGATGTTGTTTAAAATTTTTCTGATGTCCTCTATGCAAAAACATTACCAGGAAAAGCTATGATGTGTGCCTGCATCATTTTGTGAACCATTGACCTATTAAATCTGACTCTGATTTCCAACATCAAAATATGTGGTCAGACCACCAAAGACTGCGTGAATGTAGTCCAGATTGAATGATTCTTCTCCAGAAATAACTACATGTGCATTTCAACATTTATGAAAGTCACAAATCGCAAGGCGATTTCATCAGTGTATAACTCATTTAGATGTTAAGTGAGAAAGTCTCAATTCATTATCACTAGTAAGAAAACGGCCAGTAAATTAGGAACTTGGAAATGCGATAATCTTTCTTCGGGAGGTAAAACAATATTGATCCGGACAAACTTGCTCTATGAAGGGAACTACCAACAACTAGACACGATAAGATCGCGGTTTTTCTGGCGAGCTCTTTTCTGGTGCCTTATACCACTGATTAAAAGGACTAGTATATGAACACAAGTCATTTGATGAATGAGAGAAAATATTTCAGCCTAAACTCCACACTCCCATGAATTGGAACTAGGAGTAATGATTACATGTAATTTAACCAATTTGATGTTGTTTAAAATTTTTCTGATGTCCTCTATGCAAAAACATTACCAGGAAAAGCTATGATGTGTGCCTGCATCATTTTGTGAACCATTGACCTATTAAATCTGACTCTGATTTCCAACATCAAAATATGTGGTCAGACCACCAAAGACTGCGTGAATGTAGTCCAGATTGAATGATTCTTCTCCAGAAATAACTACATGTGCATTTCAACATTTATGAAAGTCACAAATCGCAAGGCGATTTCATCAGTGTATAACTCATTTACCAAACAAAAATAAAATCTCTGCAAAGAATTCAGCTAAACACAATACATTTTGGATATTATAAGTGACAATGCAAATAAGGGGTGCAGCATGGAACTCACGAGGGGGCCTGTTACTTGTACTCTGGAACACGAATACCTAACTACTCTAATCTAAGGAGGAGCATGAATTTTACTACGATGATGTTGGATCTAGAGCCGTGCTACATCATGGCAGCACCTATCCTTGCTTGGTCCCTAATCTGACGAGTTAAATTGCAGCAATCGGCAAACCCTAGACTACTCACCAAGCCACACCAAAATGAACCTACATCAATCTATGACAGTAACCGTGGAGAGGCCTCAAATCTCACCTCAAAGGAGCTCCCTCCCGTAGCAGGTAGTCGAGGTACACGCGAGAGAGCAGATCCGGTCTTCGCTCGCCGGTGACGGAGCGCCCCCACCCTTCGCCCGCCTCCGCTCGCCGGTGAACTTGGAGCAGCTCCACCCTCGCCCACCTCCGCTCTCCGGTGAACTTGAAGCGCCTCCGCCCTCCGCTCGCCGGCCTTCTGCTCACCGTTCTTCGCATCAACCGGTGCGCGCAGCCTCGCCGGTGATGCGCCTCCGTCCTCACGCCGGCCTCCAGCTGACTGGTCTTCGCATCAACCAGTGCGCGCCGCCGCGAATCGAATCACATCGGAAGAGATCGAGGAGAGAGAACGGGAGAGAAAGGTGCGAGATGGAAACGAAAAGGCAGACGCGATTCCCCAAATTTTAAAACTATTAACATCCGAGGGCGCCGCGTCCGCTCCCTTCAGGAACCATCGTGTTCTCTGGCTGCTGTGTGGGTCCACACAGAATAGGAAAGGGCGTGCGGGACGCGTGGGGATCTCGCGATAAGACGAAAGGGAGAGCCCTCTCGGCCTAGATTTTAGGATTAAAGAAAGCCTTTTTCTTCTTCCCCGTCGTGTTTGTCCTGTTGTCGCTCCAAAAGACCCAGACAACGACTGCTCCGCCGCATCTCCTTCGCTGTACTCCAACCACCAACCATCTCCCTTCCAAAATGAATAAGTCAGGCGCATCCAGGTTCATAACCAGACCAGTAGCCAATGCATCTTTCATGGCTCTGTCCAGCCAGATCCTGATCCCACCCATCGCCGCCAGTCAACACACCTGGATTTCCTTCCTCATCGCAATCCTCGTAGATCCCTGGATGCGAGCTGCTACTGATTGCGGCTGGTGTTATTAGCAAGCGCCGCAGGTGGAAAGCGTGCGGGCGACGGACGAGCCCCTCGGTCGGAGTTGGGCTTGAGGATGGTGCTCGCCATCGCTTAGCGCTCACACCGCGCGTACCTGCTTGATTGCATCCCTAATGTCCGTGGTAGATCCGCGACTATCCCGATCTTCGACTACGACTTCGACTTCGACGCCCTGCCAGCCTGCCTGCCCGTGCTACGCTTTCCTCACTGCCCCTGTTACCCGCGGCCCGCCTCCCTTCCCTCACCATCGAGCCGCCTTCCGGTCCGTTTCAGCGATTCCTTCCGTGTTTTATAGCTAGGTGCTACCCCGCGCGTTGCTGTGGAATTTATTAAACAAAATTTTAAAGTGAAATGTGAAAGTATAAATATCAAAGTGGTTGCATTACAACGTTTTCTAGTAAACACTATACATGGAAGTATGACTGATCATACATGTAATTTCTACTCCTATAATTTATAATTGCTACTCACAAAAATTTGGTCACATAAAATCGGTTGAAGAATAAATAGATGGTCTAGTGGATGATGACATGACTTATAGTGGATAGTGATATGGCGCATAGTGGATGATGATGTGGAGTGGTTGCATGTTGAGAGAAATCTAACCATGCTTGTTAGTGGGTACCAATTATATAGTTGTTATAGATTAGACTAGCAAAAGTGCCCGTGCGTTGCTACGGACTAATATCATATCGATATATTATGATACGCTTTTATTACTATAAAATATTATATAAGCTTTAATATAGAGCTCTTTTACGGTGCCTTATACCACTGATTAAAAGGACTAGTATATGAACATCGGACGGTTGAGAATAATTGTAAATTTTAGAGTAAATTACACCCACCATACAAAAACTTGTATTTTTGTATCACATTGGTCTAATAAATAGCAAAAAGTGCAAATAAATACATGAACTTGTCAGATGTGTGCGCATACGGTCCTATGTATGCCACAAAGTGTATTCTACCATAATAAATATAGTAAATTGCACCCACCATACAATAACTTGTATGGTTGTATCACTTTAGTCTGACAAGTATTAAAATATAAAAATAGATGCATCAATCTGTTAAATATGTGCATGTCTGATTACATGTATGCCAACAATTATTGTTGCCATGATAACAGACCATATGAGCACTCAGGTCTGAGATCATATATTTTTACATAGGTAGCAAAATATAGTTGGATTAATTTTAAGTTTTTTGTGCTTTCATATGTTTTAAATGAGCTTTGACGCTTATTTATAGTTGAAATAGATTTTCGAGAGATGCGATCTGTGGGATATACATCCCTGGGTACCCTCAAGACAGAAGATCTAGTCCTAGTAGAACTACTCGTGTACTCCTACTAGGACTAGGACTCCCAATTGCAACCGACTAGGGAACTTACCATGTAATCTTGCCCCCTGGGATATATAAAGGAGGGCAGGGGTCCCTAGCTCGGTAGACCAGAAGATGTCCAACAAGACAATCATACACAACCGTACGAGGAATACAATCCAGCATACAGGACGTAGGGTATTACGCTAT
>OAMR01000484.1:596366-606541 GCA_900205405.1 Echinochloa crus-galli
GCATTCGGGAAGGAGCCGCCTTCAGAGAAAAAATTCCAACAGGGGGAAAATGGCCAATACTAGAGTGTATTGCCCTTAGCGCAAATATTTTACGTCATGAGTTTAATAAGATTATCACAAAGGGACTGCAAAAGACAGTTTCATTGCCGAAATTCCATAAAATCCCTAGTACAAACTAATGAAACAGCCTGTTCAAGACAGACTGGGGATGGATGGAGTCGGCAACGGCAGCACCATGGCTATCAAGACGATCGATGGAGGCATCGATGTCGTCGATTTCTTCTGGATTGCCGTTGGCAAAGCCGGTAGGCATCCTGGTGTAGTCAGTACCGGTGTGCGTCGACATGGCGACCAAACCCACGGCGGTTCCCAGACGGACGCCATGAAGAGCCACCTCGTCGATGCGGCCTGCCACTTGTTTGCCACTGATGACTATGCTTTTGGGAGTGATCTGGTAGAAGATGATTGGAGAAAGGAAATTGCTGATTATTTGGAGAATCCATCCCAGAAGGTTTCTAGGAGACTCAGGTATAAGGCTATGAAGTTTGTTCTTCTTGATGGAAGTTTGTATTACAGGTCCTTGGATGGGGTATTGCTGCACTGCTTGAATCAAGAAGAAGCAAAAAAGCTGATAAGTGAAGTGCATGATGGATTGTGCGGAGCACACCAGTCAGCTTACCGAATGAAATGGGTTATTAGAAGAACTGGATATTACTGGCCGACAATGTTGGAAGATTGCTTTGAATATTATAAGGGATGTCAAGACTGTAAGAGATTTGGAAACATTCAGAGAGTTCCAACATCGGCTTTGAATCCCATTATCAAGCCATGGCCATTCAGAGGATGGGGAATAGATTTGATTGGCCAAATAAATCCTCCATCGAGCAAGGGGCATAAGTTTGTACTTTTAGCAACAGATTATTTCACTAAGTGGGTTGAGGCAATTCCTCCATCTACCATGCATCAGCAACTTATTCAGTGGATAGATGATGAAGTGGAAATTGTCCAAGCAGATGATTCAATAAGCGTGGCTAACGTGGAACCAGCTTTTTGGGAGTATCAAGGCATAGATTGTTTCTCAGGCAAAGACTGGGGAGAAGGTCCTGTTGCACCAGCCAGCAGTGATCAACAGCCGATCGAAGCAGTCGGCTCTCATAGTAATTTTTAATGGAGAATCCAATTGATGGGACTAACGGGAAGTTAGGACGTGGATTTGTGTCGGCTGATAAGCTAGAAGAAGTGGACATTAGAGATGGTGACAAACCAAGGCCGACATTCATCAGTGCAAACTTAGATTCAGTTTTCAGAGAAGAGTTGATTAAATTATTAAGAGAATACAAAGACTGCTTTGCTTGGGATTATTCGGAGATGCCTGGTTTGGACCGTTCTATTGTTGAGCATCGGTTGCCAATCAAACCTGGTTACAGGCCTTACAAGCAACCACCCCGAAAAATCTACAAGGAAGAAGTGTTGGCCGATGTGAAAAAGGAGATTGAAAGATTACTAGATGCAAATTTCATTCGGCCATGTAAATACGCGGATTGGATCTCTAATATTGTTCCTGTCTATAAGAAAAATGGAAAAATGAGGGTTTGCATAGACTTTAGAGACTTAAACAAGGCTACACCCATGGATGGATATCCAATGCCAATTGCTGACTCATTAGTTGATGCTGCTGCTAGATATAAAATACTCAGTTTCATGGATGGCAATGCAGGATACAATCAAATTTTTATGGCATTAGAGGATATAGTAAAGACAGCTTTCAGATGTCCTGGACACATAGGGTTGTTTGAGTGGGTTGTCATGACCTTTGGATTGAAAAATGCCGGTGCAACTTATCAAAGGGCTATGAATTATATTTTTCATGAGTTGATCGGCAAGATTGTGGAAATATATATTGATGATGTAGTGATCAAGTCATTGGATCATGAGTCCCATTTGGCTGACATAAGGAAAACTCTAGAATGCACCAGGAAACATGGGCGGCTTTGCCGCAAAAGATCACTCTGCATAGCCACCTATTCAGAAAGGCCCTGTATTCAACATCGGACAGAGGGCCGTCAGACATATAATTCTGGATATATTTCTTATATCCAACTCCTGTCTTCACTCCTGTCTGCTTGGAGGAGCCTTTGTACTTGTATGGATGCACGGACTCTGTAATATTCAGGGCGGTCATCATGTAGACATCGGCCAAGGTGGGAGACATTGGTCCATGGCCAAAAAGAAAAGCATTTGCGCCATTAGACCAAAAGTGACAGGCTGCAATCAGGAGATTTTCGTTCCTGGGTGTTTCAGCCAAGGACAATTCTAGGCAATGAGAAATATAAAGATTGTCCCAGTTCTTGGTTTGAGGGCTTTTGTCATCAAAAATTCTCTTGTACCAGTTCCTCCAGCCAGCGATTGGGGGCAAAGGCCAGTTCTTGAAAGTATCTTGCCATTCGTGCGGCCTTGTCAATGAAGACTTGAAAGGAATTCTCTGGGATTCAGCCGCAATGAACTCGGAGGGATCTAAATCTCCCACGGGCCCAAGGAAATAAGATGTTGATTTTTCCCCGACGGGAATCAGGATTTTGGCAGCTAGGGCCTATTAAGAACAGGAGGGAGCGAGAAGAAAATTTAAGATGCAGTCCCAAAAAGGAGAGTAATGCTGAATGAACTTAAGTGGAATAAAACTTACTCGGAGGGCTCGATCTTGGTCCGCCATTTGAAGATTAAAGCTTAAGGAATCGATGAACTAGGGTTTGGATCTAAACAGGAACTCCGGAGATTTTAAAAGAAGAGAAGTGGGCGTTGAGCAAATTCAGCCTAGAGACGTCAAGTGTTTCTAGTCAATTCCGAGATAAAATTATCTTTTATCCCGAAATTGAAGGGGCATGTGTTAACACCAAAAATTGGTACCAGGAAGAGGCTGACATGTGGGCCAGATTTGGTAAAAAATACCATTCGGCAAGAAGGCTTTCTTCAAAGCATTCGGCAAAAGACGCTCTGCGGTCGGGAAGCCATCATCGTTCAGGACGGAAGTATTCGGGAGAGCGTGATGACGTGGATTAAATATAAGGAAGAAGCCGATTTGATAAAGAATATGAGATGAATACGGCGCTTCGACGTATTTCTTTGGAAATAAACGTTTTGTAATCATAGTCGACTAGGAATAGTGTCAAAACCAGGGTATAAATATAAACCCGTGGTGATTGTAATAAGAGAGAACAATCTCACAACAAACCGGCCTCGCGCCACCTTTTCGAGTCTTTAGTTGAGGAGAGATTGGAGAGTTCCTTGGTGAAGGTGCAGCTTCTAGTTGAGGAAGTGGTGAAGCTGGAACTGAATCATGATGAGAAGAAGGATTCTCCAATATTTGGTCCATTGAAGTCGTTGCTGCAGTTGAAAGAAAAAAAAATAAATACCAATGAAAAGGTAAATATAATGATGAAGCATTTTCATACCAGTCAGTAGAGCATCGGCAGAATCTGTAGCAGTTGCTGATTGCTGTGATCGAGCCTAAAATAATAAAGTTAAAGATGAACATGGTGCAAACAAGCATTGAGTTTAAAAGAAAAGGGTTATAACCTGAATGATTCTTCTGTTAGTTGTTCTTTTCTTCTTGGGAGCTGAAGAAGCAGGCAGAGAAGAAGTTTTTCTCTTGGCAGAAGATGGCTTGGTAATGATTGGGTCGAGAGTGGCTTGTCTGGACATCAACTGAGCCAAAGTAGGAGATTGATACCCCAAAACAGATATTGGACCAACAATATTATATTGAATTGTCCTGGCAAAAGGGGCAGGTGCTATGTCCTACAAAATAACAGAGTTATAATAAAAGCAGAATTGTTATTAAAGCCAGATAATGATTGAACAACATTACCTCTGAATTTGGCTGATAGTCAGGCATCAACTCAAGGCAGAAGGGATGAATTGGCATGTTGAAGATGTGATCATGAAATTCTTGCCACCAGACAGTGAAAGAAGGATGAGCAGATGTTATTGGCACAAAAGGTTCAGGTCTATAAATGGATGTGCAGCATCTGTAGTCAAAAATCCTTCTTGTCTCAGTGGAGTCTGTGACAATCTCCCTAGGCTTGAGGAATTCATGGAGAAATAATCTTGGTGGCACTTGGCCACAGCCTAATTGCCTAGCCATCATATTCGGCTGATAGTACCCAAAGGTACTCTGAACCAGCCTTCCTCCACAAAATTCGGCTGGCAGAATACAGGGCCGAATGAAAGAATTAAAAATGGCTATGGATTGTGCATCTGTACATCCAATTTCAAAACTAAACTCACAAGGGAGAGTAAGATTGTCATTGTCAGAATAAGGGAACCAAAGAGGATCAGCAAAGCCTTTGGAGAAAAGCTCAAAGAGTTCACCAATATTCTTATCTACAGATACAGTGGAGGCAGCTTCTCCATAGGTTTGACAGCCTTTAGTGCTTTGGGGTTCCCCTTCCCTATAGTTGACTGAAGGAAAAGACAGGCTGTTGATATCAACTGAAACGATTTGATGCATGTACAGCTGCAGCCACATCTGAACAAACCACCAGGGACCATTAACACAAGAAATTTTCTTATTGGTATGCATCAGGCGAGTGGTTTGATGAAGCATATGATAAACACTTCCCAGCAAATATTTTCCCAGAGGGATGAGTGTGCCAGCAGCCAGGTCTTCAGCCATCACGATGTGGTTCAGAGTTGGCTCATTAGCTTTGCCACAAAAGATGAATCTGCACAGCCACATATTCAGAAAGGCCCTGTACTCAACATCAGACAAGGGACCATCAGACATGTAATTCTGAATATACTTCTTGTATCCAACTCCTGTCTTTACTCCTGTCTGTTTGGAGGAGCCCTTGTACTTGTATGGATGCACAGCTTCTGTGATATTCAGGCCGGTCATCAGGTAAACATCGGCCAAAGTTGGAGACATTGGACCATGACCAAAGAAGAAGGCATTTACTCCATTGGACCAAAAGTGGCAAGCTGCAATCAAGAGGTTTTCATTTCTGGGAGTTTCGGCTAGAGATAATTCCAGACAATGGGAAATGCAGAGTTTGTCCCAGTTCTTGGTTTGAGGGCTTTTATCATTGAGAATCCTCCTATACCAATTCCTCCAACCAGCAATTGGAGGCAGAGGCCAGTTCTTAAAGGCATCTTGCCATTCATGAGGCTTTGTCAGTGAGGATTTAAAGGGAATTCGCTGAGATTCAACAACAATCAGTTCAAAAGGGTCTGAATCTCCTACGGGCCCAAGAAAATAAGTGGGTGCTTTCGCCTCAGTAGGAATCAAGAGTTCAGCCGCTAGAGCCTACCAAGAACAAAAAGGGCGAAAAAGGAAAATTTAGGATGCGATTCAAAAGAATGATGCCGAATGCACTTGAGGAAGATTAAAGAATTACCTGAAGAGCTTTATCTTGGTGCGCCATTTGAAGATTGAAAGCTTGAAGAAGCTAGCGAGCTAGGGTTTGGATCCAAGCGGAGCTCTGAAGATTTGAGCGGAGAAGGTGGATGCTAAAAAGATTCAATACAGTTGCGGATTTCTAGTCAATTCCGAGATAAAAGTATCTCTTAAAAGATCAGCATTATTAACTTGATCTCGAATGTCTTTCTGCAGAAAGGAGAAGATTTCTTTCAATTTTGCCTGGTTTTCTTCTGACAGAGCTTGACAAGAAGATGTTTCTTCTCCTTGTTCAACAATCAAATCATCCAAGGCAAATGAATAACTGGGTGTTGAAGAAGATTTCTCCTGGAAAGAAAAAATTTCTTGATGAATTAATAATGATTTGTTAGAGAATTGAAAAGATTGGATGACTTTATTTACCTCTATTCTGATTTCTTGAGTGGGAGAAGGAGATCTCTCAGGAACAGTAGAGGGGCCCTGCATATCATGCTGAGAAGGAATTAGGGAACCCCTTGGTGAAGAAGCAGCTTCTAATTGAGGAAGAGGTGAAGTTGGAGTTGGATCATGCTGAGAGGAGGGGCTTTCCAGGACTTGATCCACAGAAATTTGTTCTGCAACTGAAAAGAGTATAAATGCCGATGAAAGGAATGAATGAGATAGTAAGATTTTTTACCAGTTGATGGAACATCGGCAGAATCTGTAGTGGCCACTGTCTGCTGTGTCCGAACCTGAAATCATGAAAAAAGGGATGAGCATGACAAAAGAAGCATTGTATTTAAGGGAAGAGACTATAACCTGAATGAGTTTTCTGTTGGTTGTTCTTTTCTTCTTAGGAGCTGAAGGAGCAGGCAAAGAAGGAGTTTTTCTCTTGGCAAAAGATGGCCTGGTAATAATTGGATCTAGATTGGCCTGTCTGGACATCAACTGAGCCAAGGAAAGGGATTGACACCCTAAAGCAGATATTGGGCCTGCAATCTTGTATTGAATAGCCCTGGCAAGAGGGGCAGGTGCTATGTCCTACAAAAACAACAGAATTATAATAAAAGAAGAAATGTTGTTGAAGCCAGATAATGATTGAACAACATTACCTCTGAATTTGGCTTGAAGTCAGGCATCAACTCAAGACAAAGAGGATGAATTGGCATATTGAAGATATGATCGTGAAATTCTTGCCACCAGACAGTGAAAGAAGGATGAGCAGATGTTATTGGCACAAAAGGTTCAGGTTTATATATGGATGTGCAGCATCTGTAGTCAAAAATCCTTCTTGTCTCAATAGAGTCTGAGACAATCTCCCTAGGCTTGAGGAATTCATGGAGGAACAATCTTGGTGGCACTTGGCCACAGCCTAATTGCCTAGCCATCATATTCGGCTGATAGTACTCAAAGGTACTCTGAACCAACCTTCCTCCACAAAATTCGGCTGGCAGAATACAGGGCCGAATGAAAGAATTAAAAATGGCTGTGGATTGTGCATCTGTACATCCAATTTCAAAACTAAACTCACAAGGGAGAGTAAGATTGTCATTGTCAGAATAAGGGAACCAAAGAGGATCAGCAAAGCCTTTGGAGAAAAGCTCAAAGAGTTCACCAATGTTCTTATCTACAGATACAGTAGAGGCAGCTTCTCCATAGGTTTGACAGCCTTTAGTGCTTTGGGATTCCCCTTCCTTATAGTTGACTGAAGGAAAAGACAGGCTGTTGATATCAACTGAAACAATTTGATGCATATACAGCTGCAGCCACATCTGAACAAACCACCAGGGACCATTAACACAAGAAATTTTCTTATTGGTATGCATCAGGCGAGTGGTTTGATGAAGCATATGGTAAACACTTCCCAGCAAATATTTTCCCAGAGGGATGAGTGTGCCAGCAGCCAGGTCTTCAGCCATCACGATGTGGTTCAGAGTTGGCTCATTAGCTTTGCCACAAAAGATGAATCTGCACAGCCACATATTCAGAAAGGCCCTGTACTCAACATCAGACAAGGGACCATCAGACATGTAATTCTGAATATTTCGGGAAGAAGCCGCCTTCAGAGCAAAAAATTCCAACAAAAGGGAAAATGGCCAATACTAGAGTGTATTGCCCTTAGCGCAAATATTTTACGTCATGAGTTTAATAAGATTATCACAAAGGGACTGCAAAAGACAGTTTCATTGCCGAAATTCCATAAAATTCCTAGTACAAACTAATGAAACAGCCTGTTCAAGACAGACTGGGGATGGATGGAGTCGGCAACGGCAGCACCATGGCTATCAAGACGATCGATGGAGGCATCGATGTCGTCGATTTCTTCTGGATTGCCGTTGGCAAAGCCGGTAGGCATCCTGGTGTAGTCAGTACCGGTGTGCGTCGACATGGCGACCAAACCCACGGCGGTTCCCAGACGGACGCCATGAAGAGCCACCTCGTCGATACGGCCTGCCACTGCACCAAGGCGAGCTTCTGGCGTATCCCCTTGGGCATTCACCTTGTTCGCCAATGTCTCCACCAGCGCCTTCAGCCGATTGAGCTCGGCGTTGCGATCTGCAAAATTATGAGATGATAACAGATTAGATTAGTTTGAGGACAGATTGAAGTTAATGCGAGTTGCAAGGCTCACCATCGATGGTCTCGAGCAGTTGCTTGCGCTGAGCTTGCCACTCGAGTTCTGCAATCCCGGCTTGCTTGGAGATAACTTCCAGCTCGTGACGAGTCTCGTCACGTTCCCTCATGAACCGGCGGGCGTCGCTATCTGAGTAGCGAAGATCTTCCGATTCAAGAGTTCGATTGGACGAGCTCGAGGAATCGGTCGCCGCAGCAGGAGCCGCAGCTGGAGCCGCAGCCGGAGCAGCGACAGGGTTCCATTGAATGAGCCTGAAAGAAGTGGAGAAAATGTCAGAAAATAAAGGTGAAAATCCGGAGAAAGGAATGAGAAGAAGATGATCTCCACCTTTGGCGAGCACCGGCACGGCTTCCTTCAGCTTCGTCAGCGGCCGGTCGTCTTCCGTTGGCCATTGGGGTTTTCTTGAGGTTACTGTGCTTGGGGGAAAGAAAAGCTCGAACTGGCAGAAGCTAGGAAGGCGAAAGATTTGATGAAGGGCTAGCAGCACTCGATATTCTTATTTATAGAGCTAACAGAGGAATCGTGGCCAGAGATTGCGGCGCGTATCCTAAAAATTTGGAAGGTGGAGAGCTCACGAACCGAACGGTTTCCGCGTCGTTTGGGATTCATGCTGAGTCATATTCGGTTTGACCAAGAAAAATTCGGCTGTGCTATCCTCATTATAGCTAGTTTTGCCGAATGAACCATTCACAGTAAGGCAAAAACGAGACTACAGAACAGGATTGCATAAATCATTCAGTTACTAATTGTTTGTTATAGTTACACATCCAGATATTTTGAAATTACAGTTTTGGCATTAGATATCATGCTGCTAATGTTCTCCAACAGCTTCTTGTCAGCTTCTTGGGTTTTTGCCAAAGCAGAGAGTTTGGCCTTGATCTGCTTCTCTTCATTCAGGGTTGCTGAAGCTTCCTTCCGTATCTCCTCTGTCAGACCAGGAAGTTCGGCTATCTTCTTTTCATCAGCTTCAATTTCAGCTGATAGATTTTTCAGCTGATAGATTTTTCAGCTCAGCCTCTAGCTCAGCTTTCCTAGTCTTTTTCAGTCCAAGTGAAGATTGAAGGCTGGCTAACAGCTCTTTGTTGCTCTGAGTTCGAGAATGCAGATCTTTCACAGATTTTTTGGCTGTGGCCCTCTTTTGCTCCAAAGATGGTTGAACAGATTGATTTTTCAGGGCCTGCTTCACTGCAGCAAAGTGAGTGTCTAGCTGGGAGACTGGATCCAAAGAGGCTTTGACATCAGCAGGGAGATCTTGATCAATAGATTCAAGCACATCCCTCAGAAGATCAGCATCCTTGACTTGATCTTGAATGTCTCTATGCAGCAAGGAGAGAATATCTTTCAATTTTGCCTGGTTTTCCTTTGATAAAGCTTGACCAGATGATGTCTCTTCTCCTTGTTCAATGATTAAATCATCCACAGCAAAGGAATAATTGGATGATGAAGCAGATTTCTCCTGAAAGGAAATTCTTGATGAACCAAGTGATAATTTATTGAGAAGGAGTAAATAAGAGGGAATGAATATACTCACCTCATTTCTGATTTCCTGGATAGGAGAAGGAGGTTTCTCAGGCTCAGTAGAAGGATCTTGTGTGCCATGCTGAGGAGAATTTCTTGGTGAAGCTTCTGGTTGAGGAGCTGGTGAAGCTGGAGCTGAATCATGATGAGAGGAAGGACTCTCCAATATTTGATCCATTGAAGTTGTTGCTGCAGCTAAAAGGAAATAAATACCAATGAAAAAGCAGAAAAGATGGTGAAAGATTTTTATACCAGTTGATGGAGCATCGGCAAAATCTGTGATGGCTGTTGCTGATTGCTGTGATTGAGCCTGAGATGGTAAAAGACAAAGATGAGCATAATGTGAATAGCATTGTGTTTAAAGGAAAAGACTATGACCTGAATGAGTTTTTTGCTGGTTGTTCTCTTCTTCTTAGGAGCTGAAGAAGCAGGCAGAAAGGAAGTTTTTCTTTTAGCAGAAGATGGCCTGGTAATAATTGGGTCTAGAGTGGCTTGTCTAGACATCAGCTGAGCCAAGTTAGGGGATTGATGCCCCAGAGCAGATATTGAGCCTGCAATCTTATACTGGATCGCCCTGGCAAGAGGGGCAGGCACTATGTCCTACAAAATGATAAAATAATCAGAGGGAGAAATATTATTAAAACAAGATGA
>OAMR01000484.1:626387-657541 GCA_900205405.1 Echinochloa crus-galli
CCAGATATTGGGCCTGCAATCTTGTACTGGATCGTCCTGGCAAGAGGGGCATGTACTATGTCCTACAAGATGACAAAGTTATAATCAAAGAAAGAAAGGTTATTAAAACAAGATGAAGGGTGAGCATATTACCTCTGAAGTTGGCTGGTAGTCAGGCATTAATTCACCGGCAACCTTGTATCATGTCTAGTATCATGCGGTGGATTTAGATTATGATGCAAGTAGTCTTGTTACCGTGCTTAGTATGATGAGCAGATGTTATTGGCACAAAAGGTTCAGGTCTATAGATGGATGTGCAGCATCTGTAGTCAAAAATACTTCTTTTTTCCATGGAGTCTGTGACAATCTCCCTAGGCTTAAGGAATTCATGAAGAAATAATCTTGGTGGCACTTGGCCACAGCCTAACTGCCTAGCCATCATATCCGGTTGATAGTACTCAAAGGTACTCTGAACCAGCCTCCCTCCACAAAATTCGGCTGGCAGAATACAAGGCTGAATGAAAGAATTGAAAATAGCTGTAGATTGTGCATCTACACATCCAGTTTCAAAATTGAACTCACAAGGAAGAGTGAGGTTGTCATTATCAAAATAAGGGAACCAAAGAGGATCAGCAAAGCCTTTGGAGAAAAGCTCAAAGAATTCACCAATACTCTTATCCACAGATACAGTAGAAGCAGCCTCTCCATAGGTTTGACAGCCTTTGGTGCTTTGAGGTTCCCCTTCCTTGTAATTGATTGAAGGAAAGTGCCGACTGTTGATGTCAATAGTGACAATCTGGTGCATGTACAACTGCAACCACATCTGGATGAACCACCAAGGACCATTGACACAAGAGATTTTCTTGCTAGTATGCATCAGGCGAGTGGTTTGATGGAGCATATGATAGACACTTCCTAGCAGGTACTTCCCAAGAGGGATGAGTGTACCAGCAGCCAAATCTTCAGCCATCACAATATGATTCAGAGTTGGCTCATTGGCTTTGCCGCAAAAAATGAATCTGCACAGCCACATATTCAGAAAGGCCCTGTACTCAACATCGAATGCTGGGATTGCTGACAGATAGCTTGTTTGTAGCTATATGTCGATCAAAATTGGCTTTGTAAGCCGTAATGATGGAACTATCTGGTATCAGCCGGCACGTTCCAGGTTTTTATCTAAACATTTTCTTCCTTTGTCAGTTTCAGGGAAAATTGACTGGCACGCTTCCGGATTCGAACATTCGAGCCACGTGTGAAGCCAACTGATTCGGCTTGCTGTGTGCTTGGCGTGGGCTGCAGATTTTACGTCAACAGAAACTATCATCGTTTTATAATTAGGTAGAGAGTAGAGACATAGATATAGATTATACTGCTCTTTCAAACGTCCGGATTGCACGAGCACGTGGACCCCCGCACCCGCCGCATTTACCAGCGGATGAAAAGGTCCTGTCCGGCCTGAGCGTTGTCATCATCTCCGCTGTGTGGGGCCCAAGTCGTGCATGCACCCACGTGGCATCCCATTGCGCTGTCACGTCAGGCCCCTCCTTTCCCGGCACTTTTTAGCACTCCCTGCCGTAGAGGTAGAGCTGCCCACCTATAAACAGTGGGCGGGCTGGCGGCCTCGCCAAGCTAGCGCCTCTGCCCATTGCTCCGACTAGCGGCCATGGGCCCCACCGCCGTGGAGCCCCGTTCCACCGACAGGCGCCCCGCGGCGACGCCGGTCGCGGTGGCCGGAGGAGGAGTTGGCGGCGATGGAGCACTGGAGGTGGTGATCGACGTTAGCAGCAGCGACGACACCGACTCCGACGACCCCGGCGCCTGGGGCGGGAAGAGGCCGCGGCTTGCGGCGGGACGAGGCGGTGTTGGGGATCGAGAGGAGAAGAAAGCGAGGATCTTGGCTGCGGCCTCCGCGGTCCCAGCCGGCTTCCTTGAGCCCCTCCCGTCGGCGAGGTTGCTCCCGGCGCCGGCGCCGGCGAGGACCGTGACCAAGCAGTTCTGGAAGGCCGGCGACTACGACGGCAAACCGCATCTGCTTGCCGTCGAGGCGGCGCAGCATTCTGGTAACAGTCATCCGCTCGCAGCGGTGTCTTATCTGCATCACTGTTCGCTTCGACTGGTGGTAGAAACAGAGAAGCTGCGTGGCAAGGTGGCGGAGAAAGGTCTCTGTTACCGCACTGCATGTCGATTTTCACAGAAAATAAATCCATAAAAAAAAGAATGTGTTTGTCTATTCTTTCGTTCTTCTGAACATGTAGTTTCTCATGACTCATGACATGCTCTGATCTTAAACCTGGTGCGGGAACTATTTATCCTTTGTAAGATTATATGACCTGCATGCATGACTTTTCTGTTGCTCTGTATTTGCTATTGTCAGATTCTGGAATGGAGCATGTCCGTGTCCACCCCAAGTTTCTGCATTCGAACGCGACAAGCCACAAGTGGGCTCTAGGAGGTACTTGCCATTTCACTTGTCTTGAAATGCATGCCCAAGCAACGAGGCTATTTTTTCCTCTAATATTCTTGTATATGGCCACCACTAAATTGTGATGCCCTTGCTGATTCGCAGCTTTTGCTGAACTGCTGGACAACTCTCTTGATGAAGTATGTATGATTGACCAAAAATGGGATTTGTTCTTGTTCAAGGTGTCAATTAGTCGATCCTTGTGTGCTTACTTGGTGTATGCTTCTCTGCAAGGTTGCAAACGGAGCTACATTTGTGAGAATTGACATGACAGAAAATAAGAAGGATGGAACCCAGATGCTGCTCGTTGAAGGTGCGAAGCTATCTCATCTTGCATGATTGAATTGGTGTACTACATGATCTGCTTTGACAAGATTTTGATTCCGGAAAATAGTCTAGGCAGAGAAAATATCTTTTTTTAATAAAAAAAGATGCCTTTCCGTTGCATTCACGGCATGCTTCACTGAAAATTTTGAATGTAGCGCTAATGTTGCCTATAAATTGTCTATCTTGTACCTGATATTACTCTATTTAAAATTGTTGATAGACGATGGTGACACAGAACAATTACACAACAAACCGGCCATGCGCCAACTTTTCGAGTCTTTTAGTCGTGTCGTCGAAATTCTTTCGAGGGGAACCATCGATCCGTCGACCTCCGTAAGTATCGACAACCTTGTATCATGCTTAGTATCATGCGGTGGATTTAAGCTTGGTATGAGAAGGCTTCTTTGTTAAATCATGAGTCATGCGGTGACCCTGGGACCCTCGGCACATTGGAGTGTCATTTGCGAGTTAGCTCATGCACACATCCGCCTCCCATGCTATTGTGGGGAATATTCACAATGACATGTGGCATGTCAAAATTGTATCACAGAGACGGTTTTGCCCAATTTAGATTGATTAGAATTCGGTTTTGATCCATTGCACGACGAAATCACGTTTCTCTACATAGCCGAATTCAAGTCAATCTAGATTGCCACGTGTCGCGGGTTCAAACTTGTTTTATGGCTGTAAATTTATCTGTATTTGCAACTATTTGAGGTCCCGGTGTCCATGATTTCTGCTTTGGAGAATAATTTGAGCAATGAAATTTCTACATTAATATTTTAGTGAAAGCGTTTATGCATGTTCTTGATGGCTGTATGCTGCTTTTTTGTAGTTTGGCTCCATAGGGGAACAAGGAACTCGAATTGTTATATACAATCTGTGGGAGGACGATGAAGGAGAGTTGGAGCTTGATTTCGGTGCTGATGCAAACGTAAGTGCCAACTAGTAAGTAACTAGTCATACTGATAAGAGGTGGGTGACTATGATTCTTGTTTATGCTCAAATTGCAGGATATTCAAATTAGAGGTGTTAATCGAGATAAGAAAAATATCCAGAAGGCAAATCAGTTTCTGAAATGCATGCCCAAGCAACGAGGCTATTTTTTCCTCTAATATTCTTGTATATGGCCACCACTAAATTGTGATGCCCTTGCTGATTCGCAGCTTTTGCTGAACTGCTGGACAACTCTCTTGATGAAGTATGTATGATTGACCAAAAATGGGATTTGTTCTTGTTCAAGGTGTCAATTAGTCGATCCTTGTGTGCTTACTTGGTGTATGCTTCTCTGCAAGGTTGCAAACGGAGCTACATTTGTGAGAATTGACATGACAGAAAATAAGAAGGATGGAACCCAGATGCTGCTCGTTGAAGGTGCGAAGCTATCTCATCTTGCATGATTGAATTGGTGTACTACATGATCTGATTTGACAAGGTTTTGATTCCAGAAAATAGTCTAGGCAGAGAAAAAAATATTTTTAATTAAAAAAACGTATGCCTTTGTGTTTTTCATTCACGGCATGCTTCATTGAAATTTTTTGAATCTAGCGCTAATGTTGCCTATAAATTATCTATCTTGTACCTGATACTACTCTATTTAAAATTGTTGATAGACGATGGTGGGGGAATGAACCCAGATAAGATGCGGCATTGCATGTCCTTGGGGTATTCTGCAAAGAGCGAAGATAAGAATACCATTGGACAATGTAAGTTTGGAGGGAGAAACAAAATATGATCGTTTTGAATCTGCAGTTTTGCTCTATTGATCACAACATACATACAGTTTGCTTACTCTGCTTGTTTCAGATGGAAATGGTTTTAAGACAAGTACAATGAGGCTTGGTGCTGATGTCATAGTTTTTTCACGTAGTCGTGGTACTGAAGGAACAAGGTTGTCTTCATTACCTTGAAATTTTACAGAAGTGCATCATATCACTAAGTTTGTGTTACCATGCCCACATGCAAACCCCAGCCATATGTCGATTTCAAGTAAATGCAGTAAGCATTAACAAACCTTGACAAGATTTGTTAGATAGTTCATGCTAAAATTTACCGCTAAATTATGGTTATGAATTTCGCTTCAGTTATGTTCTTTATACGATTTCTTTGTTTATTTTCCATGCAAAGCTGATAACAGATTGCCCCCCTTCCTTTTGTTTGCATAAAAGGCCTACACAAAGCATTGGGATGCTATCATACACCTTCCTGAGGAGCACCGGCAAAGAAGATATCATTGTTCCTATGGTAAGCTCGGTTTCACCACTTCTTTATTATCTGCATCGTCTTTATGTTTATGATAGTTGCTGTTGCTTTAACAGCGGATTCTTTTGGCAATACTTGAGCTAAATGATCTTTTGTCTACTGGGCAATTGTGACTCCATCAAGTTTGTTCTTGCATTGTTTATTGAGGGTGTAATAGCACAATACGTAACTCAAGGTTCCAAATGAATTCAACATCAGAGTCAACCCTTTTAAACGAAGAGTGCAAGCTGGGTTGTCGCATGTGCATGGTTTGTGGGGATGAACTGTAGTGGCCTTATCATCCATATCTTTCTGCCACACTAATTTTTGTCTTCCATTTTTGGTTTAAGTGATGGAAGTAGAGAATTTAACATGACTTTTCACTGATGCTTGTACAAAACTCTTGCAGATTGACTATGAAAAAGAACGGGAATGGAAAAGGAAGGTGCGCACAACATCAAATGACTGGTGTATGAGCTTAGAGACTATAATCCAATGGTCTCCTTATTCCACTGAAGCAGAACTTATTCATGAGGTATAGCTAATGTTATTTGATGGCTATAAATTTAGATGTATTTGCGTCTATTTGAGGCTCCCCGTTGCCATGATTTCTGCTTTGGAGAATAATTTGAGCAATGGAATTTCTACATTAATATTTTAGTGAAAGCATTTATGTATGTTCTTGATAGCTTTATGCTGCTTTTTTTGTAGTTTGCCTCCATCGCCCGCAGCCGAGAGAGGTGCGGGCGGCGGGGGCAGAGGAGGGGGTGGAGGAGACAGCGTCGACAAATTAGGGTTGGGCCGTGGTGGCGGGCGGCGGCGGATCCGGAGGGGGCCGTCGGAGCCGGGCGGCGGTGGCTGCCGGCGGGGGAGACGGAGGGGTCGCGCGTTCCCCAAACGCGCGACGGGTCGCGGGATAGCCTCGTCCTAAGAAGAAGGGAGGATAAAATACCCAAAATAAGTCATCGTTATAAGGGTGTTTCAAGGGAGGAAATCCCAGGAAACAAACCCTGCTCACACGCACACTACACTAATTTTTCCTTCGAAGACAACCCTTGACCAGGAAACAGCCGCCCCCCCCCCCCCCCCCTGTTGGGCTTCAGGGCGAGGAGATGAACAATTCCTCGAGCCCCTTGCCAGTTCCCACAAATCTTGTTCATCTCTAATGGAAGTTAGGAGCCCATTCAGACTGGGCTGCACTCCATCAAATACACGGCGGTTTCTATGGTTCCAGAGGGTCCAAGCCACCAGGATTATAACTGAGTTTAGGCCTTAAGCTAGGCTACCAAATGGTATCCTCCCTTCACATCTCTTTTACCCTTCCAAAGGATGCCTCTTCTAATTTTATCAATGGCTTTCAGAGCCCATGGTGGGAGATCCATAACCATGGCTAGGTATATTAGCATGGAAGTAAGCACAAATTGGACCAGCACTTTCCTTCCTACCCTTGTCAACAGGTCTGCCTTCCACCCTGGTAGTTGGTCTGCCACTTTGTCTATTATTGGTTGGAGTGGGGCCTTTGTCACCTTATGCAGGGATAGTGGCAATCCAAGATACTTGCAAGGAAACTCTAGAAGCTGACAGGAGAGATGCGTCTCTATAGTTTGCCTATCCTCTTCTAGACACTGAGTGGGCAGCACACTACTCTTCCAAACAAGTGTAGCATGTCTAATATGATGTTGATGTCACCAACAGAAGGCCTCGGAAAAATGACTACATCATCTGCATAAATGGAAATCCTATGCGGCAAAGCCCTTCTGGCCAACGGCTGCAACAGATCCTCCTCCACAGCCTTTTTAATCATGTAACCCAGGGCATCCATGACTAAAATAAATAGCATTGGTGGCGGTGGGTCACCCTGCCCGAGTCCTCTCTGGTATCCAATGTTTTCTCCCGGATTGCCGTTTAGGATCACCTGTGTGGAAGACGAAGTAAGGAGGCCCCTTTGTAATGTCACAGCTGATCTACCCAAAACCCAACTTTTTCAGAACTTCCAGCAGAAAAGGCCATGAGACTGAATCAAAAGAGTTTGTTATATCAAGCTTTAGCAAAATCCTAGCTTCTTTTTGCTGATGCAGATATCTAGCTGTTTGTTGGACAGCATAAAATCATCCTATATGAAGCGACCTTTGATAAAAGCACTTTGAATAGGAGAGACTAGCTCTTTGAGTCATCCAGCCAAGCGGTTGGCCAGTATTTTTGTGATGAGCTTGGCAAAGAAGTGTACCAAGCTAATAGATCTGAAGTCTCTAATGTTCATGGCATCATCTTTCTTCGCCAATAGTGTGATATAGGCCAAGTTAAATTGCTCAAAGGCCAAATTTTCTACTCCAAATAGCTGAAACTGCTGCCATAATTTCAACTTTTATTACAGGCTAGCATACCTTATAGAATTGTCCAGTGAAGGGCTTTGTCAACACGGAGTGAGCAAGTCGTCTTCCAGACTTTTTCCTCAGAAAAAGGGGCCTCTAGAGTAATGTACTTGCCAACAGCGTCAAAGAAGAAGGTGTCGTGTATCATTACCATGGTGTTAGATGGCCTATTATTGTAATTTTTAGGGTGTCTAAATGCAAAAAAAAATATTTTTATAACTGGATAAAAAAGTATTTTTTAAAAAGACAAAGCTATAGTAGATTTGCATGAAGAAACTTGCAATTATAAGAAAAAATAAACTAAGCAGGTCCTTGAGCTCTATGCCTCGATCTCGTCATCGTCGCAACACTGTCGAACGTCACCTAGATCCAAAGAAAACATCAGTCTAGTTGCTTTATGATCCGAATAATCCGCCTGCCCACTGGTGATTGACCCTCTCCTTTGTGTCACATCAGTCAAGATCCCAATGTTTCCCACTCCATAACCTGGTGTCTCCATTTGTGCTCTCCAGAGAAAACATACAAATCGGACACCCAAGTGCCGCAAATCAAGAACTTGAAACAAAGCCCCCTCCATGAAATCACCAAAAGCATTGATCGATGCTAAAAACAACAATGAGGTCCTGCACAAACCCCAATCAGATTGCCGCAATCATATTCGGGCCTCAACTCCACAGATTCGCCCGCAATCATGGAGAATTTATTCGAAAAGGCTACAATGACACCATTGTTACCCCTTTGTAGATAGGAACCAGACCCCATTGATATCCACCAAAGCATGTCCACCGTAACTACCCTCTGCAACGAAGAGGAAGGGGAGCCCATCGGAGGGAAAAGAAAATACATAAACGTGCGATGATTGAATCCACATGTGTTCACCCAAACGAAAATGAGTGCCTTCATGTTCACCTTGCACACGTTCTTACGCCGCGGGGTCATGTTGTTTGAAAGGAGATAGAGAAGCTTACTAACCTAGATATTATAACCTACTAGACAATACTAGATGCAGATCCGCATTCCCTGCCCTCACTGGCACTTACACCCGGCTAGAAAGGATGCAAAACCCAAGAGGAGTGTCGCCGAGGTAGAGAAACTCTGATTTTCCGTATCTTACTATATAGAAATAGTCAGAGCATCTCCAAGAGACTCTATATCTTTTCTAACTTACAGAAATAGAGATTTTGGTGAAAAAACACCCTCCAACAGCCTCTTCAATTGGATATCCTGGTTACATTTTAGGTTTATGGTATATTCCGTATTTCAGTGATTGTTCTTGTATGCAGGAGTGCTGGAAGTGAACTTTGTAGAACCAGCTCATGATAAGCAGGACTTCGAACGGACAAATTGTCTAGCAAGACTAGAAGCACGGTTAAACCGGATCCAGAAGAAATATTGGTTTGTTTTGTTATCACTTGGAAGTGTCCATTTTCTCACCAATTAGCACATCATATGGTTTTGAAAAACTTATCTGATTTTCATATGCATTTGTTTTTTCAGGTCAGATAATCGCCATCGAATCGGTTATGGTATTGATAGTGATAGCACAAATTCTGGGACAGGGGAAAGAGGTAGGTTTATGTTCCTGTTTTGGATATTTGGGATTTTGGACGGTGTGGCCAGTTGCTTGTTTTTATCACTAGGTAGTCCATAATCTAATAAACAAACTGGTTTGAAGAGCCTGAAAGGCATTCATATCTTTCTAGGATCTGGCCAGTTGCATGTTTCACCTTTCTTACACACTATTCGATGGTTTAACCATCTACTCATTTGCATTCTGAATCTTCATGGAGAACCCAACTTCATGTTATAAATATACAAAAACGGTTTTCCCTCATTCACTTGGTTCATACCATTGGGATCCCCGATGATCAACATGTGGTTTCAACGAGATGTTTTTTGACATTTCTGTTGCACACCAAAGATTTATCCAATGTACAACATAAGAGCCTTTATACCATCCTTGGAGATACCACTAATAATTATCAGTTCGGACTTCGGAGGTACCAAGATTTAGTACCATAGGTTACAAATTTTGGTACATTATGTACCAACCTCAAGTTATAGTTTTGGTACATCTTGGTATGCTTCCAAGGACCCAAAAAAGGCTCACAATGCAAAACAATATGTGTAGGTCACTACCCTGGTAGACAATGTTACATCAAAAGCTTAGCATCAGGATATGCAGCACCCTCTTTTTCTATTTTTGAGACGGATCAGGATCAGGATATGCAGCACCCTTTTTTTATTATTTTGAGACAGGAATCAGGGAAATTACCAAAGTTTAGTTAATGGTAATTGGTATAACAAGGTCTAGTTTGCACTCCTTAAAAATTTGTCCTTTCATGGAGAAAATATTCAGAGGCTACATATTCTAAATCATAGGGTTCATACAATGACTGTTGTTTGATTAAGCATGCTGCTTTTATTTAATTGGAACAGATAGCTCAGCTGATGATACTGTCCACGCAGGACTCTCATCTCGCCGATTTGAGAAAGGTTCCCGAAAGTCAAATTATTTGCAAAGAATCAAAAGTGTGGACATATCAAGTTCCGACCGGACAAATAAGAATATGAATGCAAGCATCTCAACCCCAAAGATGACCAAGCATAGTACCATGAGAGCTGAGAAGCCTGAAAGTACCATGAGACCTCAAAGATCAGTTTTACATGGTTTGTCAAATACAAGTGATGGCGGTACTGAGATTGCACCCACCTCATCCAGATCAACTTCCCCTATCCTAAGGACACACGAAAAATCATCTCATAAGATGAATAGTAGTTTGCCTTCATCTTCTCCCAGTGGAGTAAAACGAAGTGAGAGGATTGCAACCAGATACCAAGCAAAGGTAGTCTCACTCTCCCACTGTTATTTTCTTTTGCTTCAACTGTCCTTCGTGAATATTAAGGAAACCATGGCACACACTTGCATGCTAATCTATCTTTCTACGCCTAACCTGTACAACATGTGACAGTGCCTGGTTTGATCAGTAGAGCTCTGGGGCCCAGAAAAAATGAAGCAATACTCTCTATACAGCTTTGCTCAGCATTTGTCAAAAAAGAAGAGAACAAAAAATAAGGGCTTATTTTCTTTTACAATCATTTACTGTAATATAGAAAATATACAACCATTTACTGTAATATGGAAAATAATCAATTTTGGGTGATATGAGGTCTTGGTTGTGCTCTTAGTTTTATGTCCTACTCCTATGTAAAACATTTCTCTAGGTACGTTCTTTGATGCTCTAATAGCATGGATGGAAGATAGAAAAACTATAGCTGCTTTGGGTGCTCAATGGACAAATAACATGAAATGGCAATAAAGTGGATAAATACTGTGAAAGGGAAGGAAAGGCGTAGGATTCCTTCCACAGGGAGTCACTGAGATACGAGCTCCTGCAGAACACAATTTAGCCTTTGCAGTACTTGATGGAATCTCACTTGCTGTTCCACTTTGACTGTTGAAGCTAGCTAGAAGTTGAAACAGACAGTCATGCTCATGTGCTTGTTTCTTTCTAGAAGCCAAGAAAAGAAAGCCGTTCAGAGATTCTGGTTATCCTGGAGGAAATAGATGATCTTTGTCTATTTTTTAATAATTTAGCCTGAATTATGTGCCTAGAGATGATAACTTTGTGTGCCCAGCATTCTGTGACTTGTAAATTCCAGATCGTGTGGTCTAATGCAACCCCAACATTCAGATTGAATGTAATTTGCTCCAGGATGAATGAAAATTAAGCTTTGTGATACTCTCAAAAACAAAATAAACAAAATATTCGGGGATAAAACTATGGAACAAACTATGGAATCATGAACAAGTTTTACTAAAATATACTGTATATTAAATTAAGGACTCATAGATCTGAGGGGAATAGAAAATGTACTCCCCATTAGTTTGAATAATACATTAATGGTACATACTTGATTTGAAACTTCATAGTTATTTATGGTGGTGCCAGTACTGATACCTAATGGATCATCATTTCCAATTTGCGAATTGCATTGGTTTATTCTTAATATGAAATCAATTATTTATTAACATCTTCTGGTCTCTGCTTTACAGGAAGTAAATGTAACAACTAATGGAGACGAGCAATCTATTGTTGACCCTGATGCTGTTATTAAGCAGTTGAAGGAAGAAAATTCATCGTTAAAGGAGAGGTAGATACTAGAAGTGTTTTATTACTTATAGACATTCTCTAAGGGTAAGTTTCAGATGTACTTGTGCATTTGTGGCAGCCAGTTTCTTCTATGTGGAAGCAATTACTGTAGTTCTGTGTCATAAAAGGAAATAGGAAAACTTTTAGATGGACGAACAAAATGAGTGTTATGGTTCTTCAAGCACTAAATTTGCTTCTTTCATGCAGAGTTATGCATCAATTTTATATCTTTGGCTCCCAGATAATTTCCGAATGGTTTTACGGGGAATAGAGATTGAACACCATAATATTGTCAATGATCTGATGCTAAAGAAGCAACTTACTTATAAGCCAGCAATGGCCAATGGATTTCCAAAGGATACACATGTAAGCATTATGAGCTTCGGCTTGCAGTTTTCTGTACAAAGATGTATGAAGTATGAGCATTGATTTAATAACATGTTATGTCCCCTCATATTTCAAATTTTCAGATGGCAGCTATCGTGACAATCGGTTTTGTCAAAGATGCCAGACATCATATTGATATTCAAGGGTTTAACGTTTACCACAAAAACCGCCTAATAAAGGTATTCTGTTCTATATGTATGATGTTTACACAATGAACGGTATGAGCTTAGATCCAGTTGAAAGAAGAAGCAAAGTCTAAGTATCTGCGTTTTAGTGGTATTTCTTTCGAGTTTGTTGGAGGGAGAAACAAAATATGATCGTTTTGAATCTGCAGTTTTGCTCTATTGATCACAACATACATACAGTTTGCTTACTCTGCTTGTTTCAGATGGAAATGGTTTTAAGACAAGTACAATGAGGCTTGGTGCTGATGTCATAGTTTTTTCACGTAGTCGTGGTACTGAAGGAACAAGGTTGTCTTCATTACCTTGAAATTTTACAGAAGTGCATCATATCACTAAGTTTGTGTTACCATGCCCACATGCAAACCCCAGCCATATGTCGATTTCAAGTAAATGCAGTAAGCATTAACAAACCTTGACAAGATTTGTTAGATAGTTCATGCTAAAATTTACCGCTAAATTATGGTTATGAATTTCGCTTCAGTTATGTTCTTTATACGATTTCTTTGTTTATTTTCCATGCAAAGCTGATAACAGATTGCCCCCCTTCCTTTTGTTTGCATAAAAGGCCTACACAAAGCATTGGGATGCTATCATACACCTTCCTGAGGAGCACCGGCAAAGAAGATATCATTGTTCCTATGGTAAGCTCGGTTTCACCATTGCTTTATTACCTGCATCGTCTTTATGTTTATGATAGTTGCTGTTGCTTTAACAGCGGATTCTTTTGGCAATACTTGAGCTAAATGATCTTTTGTCTACTGGGCAATTGTGACTCCATCAAGTTTGTTCTTGCATTGTTTATTGAGGGTGTAATAGCACAATACGTAACTCAAGGTTCCAAATGAATTAAACATCAGACTCAACCCTTTTAAACGAAGAGTGCAAGATGGATTGTCGCATGTGCATGGTTTGTGGGGATGAACTGTAGTGGCCTTATCATCCATATCTTTCTGCCACACTAATTTTTGTCTTCCATTTTTGGTTTAAGTGATGGAAGTAGAGAATTTAACATGACTTTTCACTGATGCTTGTACAAAACTCTTGCAGATTGACTATGAAAAAGAACGGGAATGGAAAAGGAAGGTGCGCACAACATCAAATGACTGGTGTATGAGCTTAGAGACTATAATCCAATGGTCTCCTTATTCCACTGAAGCAGAACTTATTCATGAGGTATAGCTAATGTTATTTGATGGCTATAAATTTAGATGTATTTGCGTCTATTTGAGGCTCCCCGTTGCCATGATTTCTGCTTTGGAGAATAATTTGAGCAATGGAATTTCTACATTAATATTTTAGTGAAAGCATTTATGTATGTTCTTGATAGCTTTATGCTGCTTTTTTTGTAGTTTGCCTCCATTCGGTGCTGATGCAAACGTAAGTGCCAACTAGTAAGTAACTAGTCATACTGATAAGAGGTGGGTGACTATGATTCTTGTTTATGCTCAAATTGCAGGATATTCAAATTAGAGGTGTTAATCGAGATAAGAAAAATATCCAGAAGGCAAATCAGTTTCCAAACTCCAAACACTTCTTTACTTATAGACATTCTCTAAGGGTAAGTTTCAGATGTACTTGTGCATTTGTGGCAGCCAGTTTCTTCTATGTGGAAGCAATTACTGTAGTTCTGTGTCATAAAAGGAAATAGGAAAACTTTTAGATGGACGAACAAAATGAGTGTTATGGTTCTTCAAGCACTAAATTTGCTTCTTTCATGCAGAGTTATGCATCAATTTTATATCTTTGGCTCCCAGATAATTTCCGAATGGTTTTACGGGGAATAGAGATTGAACACCATAATATTGTCAATGATCTGATGCTAAAGAAGCAACTTACTTATAAGCCAGCAATGGCCAATGGATTTCCAAAGGATACACATGTAAGCATTATAATAAGCTTGTCTTGCAGTTTTCTGTACAAAGATGTATGAAGTATGAGCATTGATTTAATAACATGTTATGTCCCCTCATATTTCAAATTTTCAGATGGCAGCTATCGTGACAATCGGTTTTGTCAAAGATGCCAGACATCATATTGATATTCAAGGGTTTAACGTTTACCACAAAAACCGCCTAATAAAGGTATTCTGTTCTATATGTATGATGTTTACACAATGAACGGTATGAGCTTAGATCCAGTTGAAAGAAGAAGCAAAGTCTAAGTATCTGCGTTTTAGTGGTATTTCTTTCGAGTTTGAAGAATGACTTCTCCATGCACAGAGGATCTTTACATGAGTAGCTAAGTATTGGAAGGTTCATACTGCTTGATGCTTTTTTGCATGAGTAGACACCATTATGCTCCCTTGCTTAAAGGCCTATGCTACAGTTGAATTATTTTAATCCATTTTATTTCTTCTTAGTGTCAGTGTGTGGCACCTGGTGCTTGTTCTAAATTGGATGCCTTTTGTCCTAACTTCTAAGCATGCGCATATGATCGTTTTAGGCAAAATATTCAGTATAAATGTATATGTTAATTTTTTGAATTTATGATAAATATATTTATTTCTTTTAGCCTTTCTGGAGAGTATGGACTGCTGCTGGATCTGGTGGCCGTGGTATTATAGGTACAAAGTCCTTTTGTGGGTCACTTTTTAGGCATACGGTATTTCGTATTTCAGCGATTGTTCTTGTATGCAGGAGTGCTGGAAGTGAACTTTGTAGAACCAGCTCATGATAAGCAGGACTTCGAACGCACAAATTGTCTAGCAAGACTAGAAGCACGGTTAAACCGAATCCAGAAGAAATATTGGTTTGTTTTGTTATCACTTGGAAGTGTCCATTTTCTCACCAATTAGCACATCATATGGTTTTGAAAAACTTATCTGATTTTCATATGCATTTGTTTTTTCAGGTCAGATAATCGCCATCGAATCGGTTATGGTATTGATAGTGATAGCACAAATTCTGGGACAGGGGAAAGAGGTAGGTTTATGTTCCTGTTTTGGATATTTGGGATTTTGGACGGTGTGGCCAGTTGCTTGTTTTTATCACTAGGTAGTCCATAATCTAATAAACAAACTGGTTTGAAGAGCCTGAAAGGCATTCATATCTTTCTAGGATCTGGCCAGTTGCATGTTTCACCTTGCTTACACACTATTCTACGGTTTAATCATCTACTCATTTGCGTTCTGAATCTTCATGCAGAACCCATTGCATGTTTCACCTTGCTTACACACTATTCTACGGTTTAATCATCTACTCATTTGCGTTCTGAATCTTCATGCAGAACCCATTGCATGTTTCACCTTGCTTACACACTATTCTACGGTTTAATCATCTACTCATTTGCGTTCTGAATCTTCATGCAGAACCCATTGCATGTTTCACCTTGCTTACACACTATTCTACGGTTTAATCATCTACTCATTTGCGTTCTGAATCTTCATGCAGAACCCATTGCATGTTTCACCTTGCTTACACACTATTCTACGGTTTAATCATCTACTCATTTGCGTTCTGAATCTTCATGCAGAACCCATTGCATGTTTCACCTTGCTTACACACTATTCTACGGTTTAATCATCTACTCATTTGCGTTCTGAATCTTCATGCAGAACCCATTGCATGTTTCACCTTGCTTACACACTATTCTACGGTTTAATCATCTACTCATTTGCGTTCTGAATCTTCATGCAGAACCCATTGCATGTTTCACCTTGCTTACACACTATTCTACGGTTTAATCATCTACTCATTTGCGTTCTGAATCTTCATGCAGAACCCATTGCATGTTTCACCTTGCTTACACACTATTCTACGGTTTAATCATCTACTCATTTGCGTTCTGAATCTTCATGCAGAACCCATTGCATGTTTCACCTTGCTTACACACTATTCTACGGTTTAATCATCTACTCATTTGCGTTCTGAATCTTCATGCAGAACCCATTGCATGTTTCACCTTGCTTACACACTATTCTACGGTTTAATCATCTACTCATTTGCGTTCTGAATCTTCATGCAGAACCCATTGCATGTTTCACCTTGCTTACACACTATTCTACGGTTTAATCATCTACTCATTTGCGTTCTGAATCTTCATGCAGAACCCATTGCATGTTTCACCTTGCTTACACACTATTCTACGGTTTAATCATCTACTCATTTGCGTTCTGAATCTTCATGCAGAACCCATTGCATGTTTCACCTTGCTTACACACTATTCTACGGTTTAATCATCTACTCATTTGCGTTCTGAATCTTCATGCAGAACCCATTGCATGTTTCACCTTGCTTACACACTATTCTACGGTTTAATCATCTACTCATTTGCGTTCTGAATCTTCATGCAGAACCCATTGCATGTTTCACCTTGCTTACACACTATTCTACGGTTTAATCATCTACTCATTTGCGTTCTGAATCTTCATGCAGAACCCATTGCATGTTTCACCTTGCTTACACACTATTCTACGGTTTAATCATCTACTCATTTGCGTTCTGAATCTTCATGCAGAACCCATTGCATGTTTCACCTTGCTTACACACTATTCTACGGTTTAATCATCTACTCATTTGCGTTCTGAATCTTCATGCAGAACCCATTGCATGTTTCACCTTGCTTACACACTATTCTACGGTTTAATCATCTACTCATTTGCGTTCTGAATCTTCATGCAGAACCCATTGCATGTTTCACCTTGCTTACACACTATTCTACGGTTTAATCATCTACTCATTTGCGTTCTGAATCTTCATGCAGAACCCATTGCATGTTTCACCTTGCTTACACACTATTCTACGGTTTAATCATCTACTCATTTGCGTTCTGAATCTTCATGCAGAACCCATTGCATGTTTCACCTTGCTTACACACTATTCTACGGTTTAATCATCTACTCATTTGCGTTCTGAATCTTCATGCAGAACCCATTGCATGTTTCACCTTGCTTACACACTATTCTACGGTTTAATCATCTACTCATTTGCGTTCTGAATCTTCATGCAGAACCCATTGCATGTTTCACCTTGCTTACACACTATTCTACGGTTTAATCATCTACTCATTTGCGTTCTGAATCTTCATGCAGAACCCATTGCATGTTTCACCTTGCTTACACACTATTCTACGGTTTAATCATCTACTCATTTGCGTTCTGAATCTTCATGCAGAACCCATTGCATGTTTCACCTTGCTTACACACTATTCTACGGTTTAATCATCTACTCATTTGCGTTCTGAATCTTCATGCAGAACCCATTGCATGTTTCACCTTGCTTACACACTATTCTACGGTTTAATCATCTACTCATTTGCGTTCTGAATCTTCATGCAGAACCCATTGCATGTTTCACCTTGCTTACACACTATTCTACGGTTTAATCATCTACTCATTTGCGTTCTGAATCTTCATGCAGAACCCATTGCATGTTTCACCTTGCTTACACACTATTCTACGGTTTAATCATCTACTCATTTGCGTTCTGAATCTTCATGCAGAACCCATTGCATGTTTCACCTTGCTTACACACTATTCTACGGTTTAATCATCTACTCATTTGCGTTCTGAATCTTCATGCAGAACCCATTGCATGTTTCACCTTGCTTACACACTATTCTACGGTTTAATCATCTACTCATTTGCGTTCTGAATCTTCATGCAGAACCCATTGCATGTTTCACCTTGCTTACACACTATTCTACGGTTTAATCATCTACTCATTTGCGTTCTGAATCTTCATGCAGAACCCATTGCATGTTTCACCTTGCTTACACACTATTCTACGGTTTAATCATCTACTCATTTGCGTTCTGAATCTTCATGCAGAACCCATTGCATGTTTCACCTTGCTTACACACTATTCTACGGTTTAATCATCTACTCATTTGCGTTCTGAATCTTCATGCAGAACCCATTGCATGTTTCACCTTGCTTACACACTATTCTACGGTTTAATCATCTACTCATTTGCGTTCTGAATCTTCATGCAGAACCCATTGCATGTTTCACCTTGCTTACACACTATTCTACGGTTTAATCATCTACTCATTTGCGTTCTGAATCTTCATGCAGAACCCATTGCATGTTTCACCTTGCTTACACACTATTCTACGGTTTAATCATCTACTCATTTGCGTTCTGAATCTTCATGCAGAACCCATTGCATGTTTCACCTTGCTTACACACTATTCTACGGTTTAATCATCTACTCATTTGCGTTCTGAATCTTCATGCAGAACCCATTGCATGTTTCACCTTGCTTACACACTATTCTACGGTTTAATCATCTACTCATTTGCGTTCTGAATCTTCATGCAGAACCCATTGCATGTTTCACCTTGCTTACACACTATTCTACGGTTTAATCATCTACTCATTTGCGTTCTGAATCTTCATGCAGAACCCATTGCATGTTTCACCTTGCTTACACACTATTCTACGGTTTAATCATCTACTCATTTGCGTTCTGAATCTTCATGCAGAACCCATTGCATGTTTCACCTTGCTTACACACTATTCTACGGTTTAATCATCTACTCATTTGCGTTCTGAATCTTCATGCAGAACCCATTGCATGTTTCACCTTGCTTACACACTATTCTACGGTTTAATCATCTACTCATTTGCGTTCTGAATCTTCATGCAGAACCCATTGCATGTTTCACCTTGCTTACACACTATTCTACGGTTTAATCATCTACTCATTTGCGTTCTGAATCTTCATGCAGAACCCATTGCATGTTTCACCTTGCTTACACACTATTCTACGGTTTAATCATCTACTCATTTGCGTTCTGAATCTTCATGCAGAACCCATTGCATGTTTCACCTTGCTTACACACTATTCTACGGTTTAATCATCTACTCATTTGCGTTCTGAATCTTCATGCAGAACCCATTGCATGTTTCACCTTGCTTACACACTATTCTACGGTTTAATCATCTACTCATTTGCGTTCTGAATCTTCATGCAGAACCCATTGCATGTTTCACCTTGCTTACACACTATTCTACGGTTTAATCATCTACTCATTTGCGTTCTGAATCTTCATGCAGAACCCATTGCATGTTTCACCTTGCTTACACACTATTCTACGGTTTAATCATCTACTCATTTGCGTTCTGAATCTTCATGCAGAACCCATTGCATGTTTCACCTTGCTTACACACTATTCTACGGTTTAATCATCTACTCATTTGCGTTCTGAATCTTCATGCAGAACCCATTGCATGTTTCACCTTGCTTACACACTATTCTACGGTTTAATCATCTACTCATTTGCGTTCTGAATCTTCATGCAGAACCCATTGCATGTTTCACCTTGCTTACACACTATTCTACGGTTTAATCATCTACTCATTTGCGTTCTGAATCTTCATGCAGAACCCATTGCATGTTTCACCTTGCTTACACACTATTCTACGGTTTAATCATCTACTCATTTGCGTTCTGAATCTTCATGCAGAACCCATTGCATGTTTCACCTTGCTTACACACTATTCTACGGTTTAATCATCTACTCATTTGCGTTCTGAATCTTCATGCAGAACCCATTGCATGTTTCACCTTGCTTACACACTATTCTACGGTTTAATCATCTACTCATTTGCGTTCTGAATCTTCATGCAGAACCCATTGCATGTTTCACCTTGCTTACACACTATTCTACGGTTTAATCATCTACTCATTTGCGTTCTGAATCTTCATGCAGAACCCATTGCATGTTTCACCTTGCTTACACACTATTCTACGGTTTAATCATCTACTCATTTGCGTTCTGAATCTTCATGCAGAACCCATTGCATGTTTCACCTTGCTTACACACTATTCTACGGTTTAATCATCTACTCATTTGCGTTCTGAATCTTCATGCAGAACCCATTGCATGTTTCACCTTGCTTACACACTATTCTACGGTTTAATCATCTACTCATTTGCGTTCTGAATCTTCATGCAGAACCCATTGCATGTTTCACCTTGCTTACACACTATTCTACGGTTTAATCATCTACTCATTTGCGTTCTGAATCTTCATGCAGAACCCATTGCATGTTTCACCTTGCTTACACACTATTCTACGGTTTAATCATCTACTCATTTGCGTTCTGAATCTTCATGCAGAACCCATTGCATGTTTCACCTTGCTTACACACTATTCTACGGTTTAATCATCTACTCATTTGCGTTCTGAATCTTCATGCAGAACCCATTGCATGTTTCACCTTGCTTACACACTATTCTACGGTTTAATCATCTACTCATTTGCGTTCTGAATCTTCATGCAGAACCCATTGCATGTTTCACCTTGCTTACACACTATTCTACGGTTTAATCATCTACTCATTTGCGTTCTGAATCTTCATGCAGAACCCATTGCATGTTTCACCTTGCTTACACACTATTCTACGGTTTAATCATCTACTCATTTGCGTTCTGAATCTTCATGCAGAACCCATTGCATGTTTCACCTTGCTTACACACTATTCTACGGTTTAATCATCTACTCATTTGCGTTCTGAATCTTCATGCAGAACCCATTGCATGTTTCACCTTGCTTACACACTATTCTACGGTTTAATCATCTACTCATTTGCGTTCTGAATCTTCATGCAGAACCCATTGCATGTTTCACCTTGCTTACACACTATTCTACGGTTTAATCATCTACTCATTTGCGTTCTGAATCTTCATGCAGAACCCATTGCATGTTTCACCTTGCTTACACACTATTCTACGGTTTAATCATCTACTCATTTGCGTTCTGAATCTTCATGCAGAACCCATTGCATGTTTCACCTTGCTTACACACTATTCTACGGTTTAATCATCTACTCATTTGCGTTCTGAATCTTCATGCAGAACCCATTGCATGTTTCACCTTGCTTACACACTATTCTACGGTTTAATCATCTACTCATTTGCGTTCTGAATCTTCATGCAGAACCCATTGCATGTTTCACCTTGCTTACACACTATTCTACGGTTTAATCATCTACTCATTTGCGTTCTGAATCTTCATGCAGAACCCATTGCATGTTTCACCTTGCTTACACACTATTCTACGGTTTAATCATCTACTCATTTGCGTTCTGAATCTTCATGCAGAACCCATTGCATGTTTCACCTTGCTTACACACTATTCTACGGTTTAATCATCTACTCATTTGCGTTCTGAATCTTCATGCAGAACCCATTGCATGTTTCACCTTGCTTACACACTATTCTACGGTTTAATCATCTACTCATTTGCGTTCTGAATCTTCATGCAGAACCCATTGCATGTTTCACCTTGCTTACACACTATTCTACGGTTTAATCATCTACTCATTTGCGTTCTGAATCTTCATGCAGAACCCATTGCATGTTTCACCTTGCTTACACACTATTCTACGGTTTAATCATCTACTCATTTGCGTTCTGAATCTTCATGCAGAACCCATTGCATGTTTCACCTTGCTTACACACTATTCTACGGTTTAATCATCTACTCATTTGCGTTCTGAATCTTCATGCAGAACCCATTGCATGTTTCACCTTGCTTACACACTATTCTACGGTTTAATCATCTACTCATTTGCGTTCTGAATCTTCATGCAGAACCCATTGCATGTTTCACCTTGCTTACACACTATTCTACGGTTTAATCATCTACTCATTTGCGTTCTGAATCTTCATGCAGAACCCATTGCATGTTTCACCTTGCTTACACACTATTCTACGGTTTAATCATCTACTCATTTGCGTTCTGAATCTTCATGCAGAACCCATTGCATGTTTCACCTTGCTTACACACTATTCTACGGTTTAATCATCTACTCATTTGCGTTCTGAATCTTCATGCAGAACCCATTGCATGTTTCACCTTGCTTACACACTATTCTACGGTTTAATCATCTACTCATTTGCGTTCTGAATCTTCATGCAGAACCCATTGCATGTTTCACCTTGCTTACACACTATTCTACGGTTTAATCATCTACTCATTTGCGTTCTGAATCTTCATGCAGAACCCATTGCATGTTTCACCTTGCTTACACACTATTCTACGGTTTAATCATCTACTCATTTGCGTTCTGAATCTTCATGCAGAACCCATTGCATGTTTCACCTTGCTTACACACTATTCTACGGTTTAATCATCTACTCATTTGCGTTCTGAATCTTCATGCAGAACCCATTGCATGTTTCACCTTGCTTACACACTATTCTACGGTTTAATCATCTACTCATTTGCGTTCTGAATCTTCATGCAGAACCCATTGCATGTTTCACCTTGCTTACACACTATTCTACGGTTTAATCATCTACTCATTTGCGTTCTGAATCTTCATGCAGAACCCATTGCATGTTTCACCTTGCTTACACACTATTCTACGGTTTAATCATCTACTCATTTGCGTTCTGAATCTTCATGCAGAACCCATTGCATGTTTCACCTTGCTTACACACTATTCTACGGTTTAATCATCTACTCATTTGCGTTCTGAATCTTCATGCAGAACCCATTGCATGTTTCACCTTGCTTACACACTATTCTACGGTTTAATCATCTACTCATTTGCGTTCTGAATCTTCATGCAGAACCCATTGCATGTTTCACCTTGCTTACACACTATTCTACGGTTTAATCATCTACTCATTTGCGTTCTGAATCTTCATGCAGAACCCATTGCATGTTTCACCTTGCTTACACACTATTCTACGGTTTAATCATCTACTCATTTGCGTTCTGAATCTTCATGCAGAACCCATTGCATGTTTCACCTTGCTTACACACTATTCTACGGTTTAATCATCTACTCATTTGCGTTCTGAATCTTCATGCAGAACCCATTGCATGTTTCACCTTGCTTACACACTATTCTACGGTTTAATCATCTACTCATTTGCGTTCTGAATCTTCATGCAGAACCCATTGCATGTTTCACCTTGCTTACACACTATTCTACGGTTTAATCATCTACTCATTTGCGTTCTGAATCTTCATGCAGAACCCATTGCATGTTTCACCTTGCTTACACACTATTCTACGGTTTAATCATCTACTCATTTGCGTTCTGAATCTTCATGCAGAACCCATTGCATGTTTCACCTTGCTTACACACTATTCTACGGTTTAATCATCTACTCATTTGCGTTCTGAATCTTCATGCAGAACCCATTGCATGTTTCACCTTGCTTACACACTATTCTACGGTTTAATCATCTACTCATTTGCGTTCTGAATCTTCATGCAGAACCCATTGCATGTTTCACCTTGCTTACACACTATTCTACGGTTTAATCATCTACTCATTTGCGTTCTGAATCTTCATGCAGAACCCATTGCATGTTTCACCTTGCTTACACACTATTCCCCTCTATTCCAGATTTATCGCTAGCCAAAGATGAAGAGCATGATGACTCTCTAGATTGGCACAAGATATAGAAAAGCTGCTGAAAAGTATAAAGAGATAGAAAATATTTTTTACTCAAATGACTCTCCATATGATGATTTAGAGAGTATATTTTAGATAGGCTCTTGGAGATGCTCTAAGAGTCGAGAATTCTATTATAAACTCTAGTAGTGTTGCATTGTGCTTGTGGAAAAAAACTTCTCTAAGCCAAAATTCACATTTGCAAAAAAAACTGCAACTTCTAAAGAAACAATGTGAATATGATATGCACTCTTCCTCTTTCTTGGAGAAGATCAATATGTCCTTAATAAAGATCACAACAAACTCATGGAGCTCTTCGAAGAAGATGGAGCCTATGATATACATGAAGTTTGTTGTTGCATCGATGAGACCAAAAAGTAGGGGTGTGAATTAGGTGTTCTAACACTAAGACTAAAATTATATATAAAAATATATTTCAATTTCTATCCAAGTGTTCACTAGGATTTTTCTATGTGTTTCTGTCTCTACCGCTCAAAAGTTGTACACACTAACAACTACATATGGAAATTCTTGAAAAGATAAATGAGAAAAATAGGGCAAAAAATAATACAAAATGTAAAGGGTAGACAACGCAAACTCTGGCATATGATTTGTCCCTAGGTATCAGAAAGCAGCGCTTTCCCCTAGTCCTCGTTGTTGGAGACCCTCTCAAGGGAATACTGAAAGGAACGTGATGTCACCTAGAGGGGGGGTGAATAGGTGATCCTGAAAATTTCCAACACTTAAAACAAATTCTCAGCCCAAACCCCAGATACTCCGAAGACCTGTCGGACACTCCGGACCCTGGCCCAGACACTCCAGACGGTCTCCGGATGCTCCAGCTCAACTTGCTGGAAATAAACAGACAGTCATAACCAAAACTGGTCAGACCGGTTTGTCACTAAGAACCACAACAAAGTAAATACAACCCCTCTACGAGTTCTAGCACAAACCAAACTTGGTGAGCTTCTTCCGTAGATGATTTCTAGCAGGTTCACCAAGCCCCTGCACACAAGAGAAGCACAACCAAGTAGATCGAAGCGGAAGCAAGTTTATGTGCTAGAAAGGAAATTGTGAGGCAAACCAAATTGGAGACGCGGCAAATTGTTTCCCGAAGTTCAGATTCGCTGTTGCCCAAAGGCCGCCCAAAAGCGCAGCGAATCCTACATCTCCGTTGAGGAAACCCCTAGTGACCCAAAGGTCGAGCTATCTCCCCGATTCCACTAACTTGATCTTTTCCCCGAAGGAGGCAGGACCATACCTTCACAAAAAATCCATGGCACACCACAACCTTGGTGGCTCACCGGTGACACCTAGCCGTCTAGGAGGCTTCACCTCCAAGAGTAACAAATGCTCCAACAAGTTGCTAGACCTCAACCACAAGTGCTCAAGCTATGGAACAATCCCTCTTGATAGTACGGCATTCCTATACTCAAGATTACAAATAATAGATAAAACCTCCACTTGAGCTTTTATGTCTTAATTGATGCCAAACTTGATCAATTATCAACTTGAGAGCTTCAACATTCCATTCTTACTGAACGAATCCAACTTGAGATAGTGACTTAGAATTTCTAAATGTATGGTCACGAATCCATCATAAATTCATAAGCCACTTCTTCGTATGATTCAACTTTGATTAGATGCCATCACTAGATGAGGCTAGATTAATGCCTAGGGATCAAACCACGATACTAGTTTCTTCACCCTAGCAAAGTTCCTCGGCCACAAGTCTACCTTGTCCTTCACATCGCTTAGTACCTCATCACTAGTCATCTAGTTTAATTCCTTTCATCCTATCTTGCCGCTTTAAGTTAAGCTTTGCTTTGCATCCACATGAAATTCACATTGAAATCCATGTCTTCAACTAACCGAGATATATCCAATATCATCACATAAATTGTCCCGATATTATTTGACAAGCTTCTTCTAAATGAGACATATCCATATGCATAACCTCTTGTCTCATTTGTCATTTTTATTTACTTGTCATGCACACCTTAGTCACATGGGATCACATCCACTTGTTTCCTTTCACAATATTACACCACTAGAGCGCATATTCTTATCAATGATTACATCACATGAATATCCATAAGAATAAATCCCTGCTCATATACTTAAGCAAATAAGTTAGATTATTAACCATGTTGTCATTTAAATCACCAAAACACTTAAGTGCCTAGATGCACTTTCAAATACCCACGCAAGGGTCGTGCTCCCCGGTCGAGTAACTTCGTAGATAGCCAATGGGCTCTCCCCATGCATGACTGGGTCACCACATTGCTATTCTCTCGGATGCTCCTTGTCGCTTTCACTAGGTAGAGTTTCGGCAAGTCACTGAAGGCCTCTCCTCCCTCTCACAACTCTGGCAGCAATCAATATTGGGGGTCTCGATCACAAACCGATGAACGATAAAACTATTCGATGATAGATTAATCTAAGAAAAAACCCATCTAAAAGTAGTGGCACCATATACTAATATAGGGCAAATGCTAAGAGGTGGAGGCCAAGGGTCAGGATGACCTGAGTCTTTTTTTTTTTCGAGCTTCAGGATGACCTGAGTCACTCTTGGGGCGTGATCCTACTAGGGGCGCATAACAACTTGTGCCTGGTCCCAAGGAATAGTTATAGGGCTCAAGGCCCAATAAAAAGTGATACAACACCCCGTAGAAACAACATCAACATAATTTGATGATTCAAAGACCTTTTTGATATGATATCGAGGTCAGATAAGATCCACGCTCTATATGTTGTAGAAAACATCTTTCATCAAGTACATCTTCCTATGTTCTACTTGACCAATTAGGTAACGTTATGTTATCAATTATTTTATCATGTAAATATTGAACAAGGTCTCCTTAATTATGTTCTATTTGAAGTCATGTCCAAGGAATCATGTACTCATCATATAGTCTGGAAATGCATAAGAAATTTTGAGATAATTCTAATATGATTGGATGGTATGAATATTTTTAATGCATCAATTTTTATTGGTAAATTTTATATATAGATAAATCATGCCACATTTAAAATTTTGCTGGGCCCCCAAAATGCAAAGGACCTGATTGATTGGCTTTCCACATGCATGGATGATGAGTTCAATCTGTTTCTTTCCTGAGACTATAGGATCAACAGATGCTTGAATGCACGGTAAATTCTCAGGAGCCAAAAACAACCATGCGTTCAAAAGACCCTACAGTGACTACTGTGCAGAAGCACGCACTCAAATCATGGACAAGGCTTTGCCCTGAGATGAAAAAAAAAAATACATAGCAATGAAAAAACATAGCAGCCAACTGCTGACTCAAGATGGAGGAAGCGAGACCCGTGATTTCTCTCACAGCAACAATTCTTTTTGCTACTCTAGTTATCACAGCACTAGAGTGTTTGTTGGGGTCAGATTGACGTCGTGGATGTACACTGTTTTTAAATAAAATGCTTGGTGTTATCACGGATGAAGAGAGGAAAGGCGCGCAGCGCCTTTTGCTAGTTGCTGCAGTGCTTTTTTTTTAACAGAAAACAGCGAGGGAGCCCCCCGCTGTTAAAATTTTATTTAAAAGGAAAGATATTTATAAAAGAGCAAAGAAAGGAAAAGAGTCATATAATTACAACCCAGCTGAAGAAGCTGGACTACTAAGCATAAAGGAAAGAGCTGTACACTTAAGCTGAGCTGCCAGACCAAGCTAAGAAGGGAGTTTTCAGAGAAGCTTTCATTCTTTGAGCTTGAAGAATACATTCCTCTTTGAAATTTCTTTTCCAGCTGTTTATACTTGCTTGGCAATTTTCAAAGATCAAATTGTTTATCTGTTTCCAGATGTGCCAAGTTGCAATGATGAAAACTTTCATGAAGAAGGTATGATTGAAATCATGTTTAGTCAATTCCATCATTTGAAAGAAAGGTGCATCCATTTGCCACTGAATTCCAATAGTTTCCCAGCATTCCGAGGCAAAAGGACAGCTAAAGAATAAGTGAAAGGCAGTTTCTTCTCTCTGAGCTGGACACATGACACAATTATAGTTATTGCCTTCAACAAGTTTTACTAAAATATACTGTATATTAAATTAAGGACTCATAGATCTGAGGGGAATAGAAAATGTACTCCCCATTAGTTTGAATAATACATTAATGGTACATACTTGATTTGAAACTTCATAGTTATTTATGGTGGTGCCAGTACTGATACCTAATGGATCATCATTTCCAATTTGCGAATTGCATTGGTTTATTCTTAATATGAAATCAATTATTTATTAACATCTTCTGGTCTCTGCTTTACAGGAAGGAAATGTAACAACTAATGGAGACGAGCAATCTATTGTTGACCCTGATGCTGTTATTAAGCAGTTGAAGGAAGAAAATTCATCGTTAAAGGAGAGGTAGATATTAGAAGTGTTTTATTGACTTTTAATCACTCAAAAATCCAGTCAAACCTTCCCCGTAACTCGGTTAAGCTTCACTGTTTGATTATTCCTTTTTGTTTGTCGTCGTTAACTTCGCATGTCTTGAAGACATAACCATGAGTACTAGTTTTTAGAATTTTACAGAAATATCATAATATGCATTAAATATTAATATAATTGTACTTTCTAAAGACAGATCTCATAACATAGTTCTCTATGGCCCATATTAGCGGCTTTAAAAGTTTGATGGTATGGATTAAAGAATGATATATAAAAAAAGGATTGGAGGAAGCTTATTTTTTATGCCTAAACTTGTCATCTGCTTCTTGATTACTTTGTTTGTGTCTTCTGTTAAAATCTGTTACCAGTACATTATTAGTGGCCACCGAAACCATCATTGCCATCCAATTTTCCCCCCAAAAGCTGTATATTCAACCCTAACATTGCTCAAAACTAAACAAAAAATTACTTAGAATTTCGGTTTTCCTCAGTGAATCATACTCAATAGTTTAAATCCATCTTTGTGATTTTCTTCAGTTTCTGTTTCTAGTGAGTCGTTTTTCCTGGATGGCTAGGATAGGGTATGCTGTACCAGGCAGTAAATAGATACGAGCTGGGTGTGCTCTGTGTTTTTTTGTCTGAACTCTATGTCCTGTTGCAATTCGTATGGAGTGGGGCTTTGTCCCTATATGGTTTTAAAAAAGATGATTAACACCATATTAATAAAATAGCGCAGCCCACCTTGCCCCATAGACTTGAGGGGTATTAAAACTACCTTTTGTGCTTCTGGTTTGTGTAATAGGAGTTAGAACATAAGCATGACATGCCATTTTAATTTTATTCTTTTGTAGAATTTTGATGGTGCAGGAATCATTATCGAGGGAACTGCAGATCGAGCGGGATAAGAATATGTCTCTGATCGAGAGGGTAAGCAGCTTTAAGATTTGCTAGTTGGAATGAAGCTAGTGATGGTAGTAAATTTGTTTTTTTTAATCTTGTGTGCACTTAGTTGTCGATGTAATTTATCCCCCACCCCCATTCCTTAAGCGATCCTTGATTCCACCCACCTGCCACCAGGAAGTTTCTGGTGGTGTCTTGTTTAAAGGATTGCATATCGCTATGGAGTAATATGCTAGTATTTTGGGAAGCCTTGAAGATCACCTCACACTCTTTAGTAACTTGAGGAAGTTTCATCCTCTGTTTTCAGATCGAAGATGTGGAGAAACAACTTGACACTGCAACCAAGGAGCAAGAAGCAATGATAGAACTCTTTGCGGAAGAAAGAAACCACCGTGACCAAGAGGAGGAGAACCTAAAGAAGAAGCTCAGGGTTAGCCGTCAGAATTGCGTGTCACATTGCTTCACTCCAATTATATTCTCCAGTCCCCTCTGTCACAAATGGTGGCATCAAAGTTAAGTCACTCTGCGTCTCGCCTGTAAGCTAGTCTTATCTGCATGCATGCTTTGTTGCAGGAGGCCTCCTCCACCATTCAGGACCTGATGGAGCAGCTCGAAGCTGCTCGTAAATGCCGCAAGAGATGAAGGAACAGAGGAAGCTAGTTCGCTTCAGTAGTACATGTAAATATCGGCACGCTCTCTCTTCTGTGATGCGGTGGTAGCGCAAATAATGTTGAAATGGTTGTAGACGGAGAAGGTGTTAGCAGTAGCAGAATGCTCTGGATGGGCATGTGTATATGATGTATATGTAGTTTGTACCACGAGAGCTCAGGTGGATACTGCCCTGTAGCTGCCGGTGAGCCGTGTCCGGCGTGGTAGAGTTACGCCTGCTGCGTGTGGTTGCTGAATTGACCGGTGCTTGTCTACTTTGTAGCATTATTGCCATGCTTTTTCTGCGTGTCATGTGCTGTCCCTGTGCCAAGGTTGCGCCATAGCACAGTGTATGGTGATCTACTGATCATGTCTGCGGTGGCTGTAAAAAGTTGAGGGCTCTTACACAAAAGTCCGGGACAATACTGAGCGAGCACGCGGACCTGACGCCTACGAGGTGGATGAAAGGTCCTGCCTCCTGGGCGGTGGGCGTTGTCATCATCTCAGCCGATTAGGGCCCTTCGGCGCATGGGCCCTCGTGACATGCCATTGCGCTGTCACGTCGGCCCCTCCTCTCGCGGTATTTGACGTATATCTTTTTTTCTTTTTAGCCCTTATCATGTAACAATTTTACATATGGATCATAAAGAAAAGATTTATGAAAATGGATTCGATCATGCCAAATCAAGTATATTGGCGCAGTTATTTGCTACATTGGACTTGGACTTGCAGTGGAGTAGGACAAGTATATCGGCACCGTTAAATAAACTTCTCATGCATTGGCACGCACTCTAGAGGCGATTTCATGAGCAATTTATATCGTTAAATATATTGTGGTTTTGATTGTCGCATAGGGCAAATACTATATCTCTTATAATATATGAATAGAAAATAGAAATATTATAAGTTGTACGGTAACATCAACTCATAATGATGGGAGAGTGATCTTATAATTCTAAAGTTTTGCTCTTAAGGAAATTTCGCGAAACAACCACTTGTTTCTCTCCCTTCAAAATCATATATGGCGTTTAGTGAGGCAACCTTTTTTCTCGAACACACGCAGGAGAGATGCGTATCAATATATTAAGAAGAACGATAACTCTAACGCGCAACCGGTCGCGCCCGCGACTCATCGCGCAACCGCGTCAGGCCCGGCCCAATAGCATCCGCGGCCGCCGACCGCGCGACCGCTCGCCGCCGCCGTCGTCTTCTTCGGCGCCGGGCACCACCAGGTTAGGGTCCGGGGTTAGGGGAGGCGGGGTTACCTGGGGCTCCGGTCGTCGTCGGACCTAGAAGAAGGGCTCAGGGGGCGGCGGCCGGCCCGGCGGAGGCGACGGGCGACGGGCGGAGGCGGAGGTGGCCGAGAGGCCGCCGGAGCGGGTGGTGGGAGACGGCCGGTGGGCGGTGCCGGCGGCGGGGGAGGAGACGGCGGCCGGCGAGGTTAGCGTGGTCGCAGCAGTGGGCGGCGGCGTGGGCGAAAGGGCCGGCGGCAAACGCGGCGGACGGGTTAGCGTCGGCCGCGGTTATGGACGGCGACGGAGGCGGCGGGAGCCACCAGAATCGGAGAAGAAGGCGGCGTCGGGGGGTTCCGTCTAGGCCTGCTAATGGGTCAAAACCCTCTCCCAAACCCACCCCGCCCTATTGCTAGCTAGTTGTATGTGCCAACCCAACCCAACCCAAAAATCTAGCTAGTGAACCATCCCCGCCCCAACCCATTAGATACATTTGCACCCTAAG
>OAMR01000484.1:659702-691851 GCA_900205405.1 Echinochloa crus-galli
ATGTGCCAAGTTGCAATGATGAAAACTTCCATGAAGAAGGTATGATTGAAGTCATGTTTAGTCAATTCCATCATTTGAAAGAAATGTGCATCCATTTGCCACTGAATTCCAATAGTTTCCCAACATTCCGAGGCAAAAGGACAGCTAAAGAATAAGTGAAAGGCAGTTTCTTCTCTCTGAGCTGGACACATGACACAATTATAGTTATTGCCTTCGAGTTTGTATCTTTTTCTTTTTAGCATATTTCTAGTGTTGAGTCTGTCCATAAGGAGTAGCCATGAGAAAACTCTCAACTTGTTGCAGCATCTCGAGCTCCAAATCCATAGGAAAGGTTTTGGTGGTTGTATTCCTTTGTGAAGATACTTGTAGTAGTTGCTGGCTGTGTATGTTTTTGACCCCCAGATATATTGCCATTGGTCTTTGCCTTCCTGTCCAATTTGAATACTTTGTATAATTCCCTGCAGCTCTTGGTATTCCTCATATGCCTGTTCTGATAGTGGTAAATGAAAGTGTGATGCCAAATCTGTTGTTGAGAGAAAGTCAGTTACTGAGATCTTTTGATTTTTTGCAAATGTGAAGAGTATCGGAAGTTTCTCATGGAGAAGGAGATCATTCCAGATGTCCAACCAAAACAGTAGTACCATTGCCAACCGTAGATTTGGCTATTCCTCTAAATTTGTCACATAGATGGAGGTCATTCCACCAAAAAGAGCCTTTGTCTGCAGAAGCATGTGGGATATGACCTTGTGAGTAGTGTGAGTGCCAGATCATGTTTGCCCAAGGCGTATCCTTTTTGTTGTAAAACTTATGTACTCCCTCCGTCCCGCAATAACAGGCCATTTAACATTCAAATTTTGTCCCACAAAGAATGTCCATTTAGCTTTTAGAGATACACACATTAATACAAAAGTGCATAGAGAAACGTAAAAGTGCATAGAGAAACACAGAGAGCCAATCAAATAGCTAGTTAATGCTACTTTTGTAACTCCAATGAGGGGTAACATGGTCATTTGTCATTACTACTAATTTGACCGATATTTTTCAAAACGGCCTGTTATTGTGGGACGGAGGGAGTAGATGTTTTAACAAGAGAGCTTCATTTTGAGATCTCAGTAGCTGACTCAAGGATTCGCTTCTGGTCGAGACAATCTCTTTGGAATCCCATCTGTCGACCAGCTCAACTGCATAGTCAGGGAGGTTCACACAGTTTCAAAAGGGAAATCGGACAGAAACTGAAAAATACGAGGAACTGGCCTTTTTTACAGACACGATCTTTGTTCCATACACAACCTAATGGTATAATTTCAATAAACACTGGTATCGAGATGAACAAATAATTGTTCAACTGCATAAAAAGAGATAAAAAAAATAATAACCATAGAACAACTATTTCACATGACGTTGCACTATGCACCTAGAGCTATGTTACAAAACTTATCACACAAATTTGATTCTATGCAAAAGTGTTGTCAGCACTGTCAATTATCATACTCTGGTACTCTTCAAACAGGAGATGCACCATTTAGCTCATATTATAGTGCTCGATTTCGATATCCGTTGTGCCTCTCCCAAATCTTCAAGAAATCTGCAGTACATCAACATTTGAGAAAATCTGAGCAAAAATAGTAAAACCCTGCAACACAACCTCCAAAAAATCATATGAATTGCAAAGAAAACGGTGGTTCACAGTTGATACCTCTTTGAATTCAGAACCACTGAACCTCCAAGGAAGAAACGAACTCCAGGATTTGCTGCATTATAAAGGGCTACTGATCTTGCTTCCTCGTAGGTTGTCCCTCCCACAATGAATATGACCACATCTTGAGGCCTGCGGAAAGCAACAATTTCAGCAATCATTTCAGTAAAGATTCAAATTTCAAAATAAATAACCTTTGTTGACAAAAAAGGGAGACAGAAACTAAAACTTATTGATTTGAAATGTCCCAAGAAGTGATGTACTTGAGCATGAATTTGAAAACCTCCCATTTGACAGGTAGAAGTGTTGACCTACTTATCATATAACCCCTTAGTGTATTAATGGAATGTGGTCTAATATTCATATTGTCCTCTGATAAAAATTGAACTTCAAAAGAAGGAATTCTTTTGATTCAAGCATCTCTTTCTCAACTCAGCAACTTGAAGTATTAATCCTAATATAGCTTCTTTTCACAGGGAGTACTCAAGGAAGAGTTCCTCGTTCATGCCAAAAATAAAAGTCTTGTAATTAATTTCACACAACACAACCATTTTCAGACTAACCTGCCCTGCTGGAAATGGTTGCCAACAAGTGGATAGTCCGCATCTCGCAATCGCCCTTTCACAATTCCTTCCATCGTTTGGAAGAGAAGAGGCTGGTGTTGGGTGTAGACATTCTCAACTCCCTGCAACCAATAAGCACATCAGAAGAAGCTGTGCTTCATGAAACATTCATCTGTAGAACTTTTGTGCAAACCTTAAGCCCTCGAGCCATGTTGCGAGCAATATTTAATAGATCACGGTTCCCATACAAGTCGCCTGTTCTCTTATCAACACCAGCCTGCTTAAGGAGGAATTGAACAAGCTGCATGTAAAAATGGTAATACTCATTAGACTTGTCAAGCACTAGGGAAAATTCAAACAATGCATTCCATCTGTTTAACTCCAATATAAAGCAAATAGGTAATCAATTAAATGAGATCCCACTAACTGGTATTCCTTGTACAGGTATAGATATAAAAAAGAATTCTACTGTTCAAAGCCCAATTAAATTCAAATCAGGAACAGTTGCACAGTCTGCCTACAAAACTACCATGACATCTCAATACATGCACAGAGCCCTTCAGTTCTGTCCTGTGCTAATTGATAAGTTAGTCATGATCACAAGCCAGGTCCCATTAACCAGTTCTCCTTAGATGAACAAGGCACAATCAGCCAGTTTCCAGTGGCTTCTTATCAGCTTGTTTTATTTAATTTCTATCCAAATTCTTCAATTTTTGTTACCTTAGCATTCCACAGTATTTTCAAATGTCGCCTTTTATGGCATTCCTTTTAATATATAGTCAGAATGGCCCAATCACTTATTACAGGTGCAACCTGTTACCAAGTGAAACTGAACCCTGGTTACGAGCCAAAGCAAATAGAATGGATCATTAACTGTAGACTGATCCAACAACCAATCAGTACTACTCCCTCCTTCCTCGATTCTTAGGCGCATGGAGGATGAGTCCAGGGACCAAGGTAGAAGCCGGCTGTGTTTAATGTTGCATCGATCCTTTCATTTTTTTGGAGGAAATGCATCGATCCTTTCGTCAGACCAACCACGTCGCAGCCTAGTTGCTTCATTCGCGTGTACAGCTCCGCCCGCATGATCTGTTGGGCTTCTGCATTTAATTCTCCTCACATAACTACGGCAAGGATTACGATTATCGAGGGATCGCGCCTTATATACGTGAAAAAGCAGAAAAAGCCCAGGCGCCTAAGAATCAAGGAAGGAGGGAGTATGAATGTATCACATGGAATAAGGATGTATTTCAGAATCCAAATTATAGCTGACTCAATAGTCCACAGGGGAAGCTGTCCAAAACATGTACAGTACTGCTATAAACAGGAAACATGTTTCAGTTATGTGATTATGTCAATACTGCAAACACGGAACATTTATATTCAAAACCCGCTTCCTCCATATAGTGCGGGGTGGAGGACTTCAAAGGCAATTAACAGTGACACAGCCAAAACACCATGTGTGACTCGAAAGGCCTAAGAGAAATATATGATCTAGCACAGAGCTAGTGAAATTTACATACCCCAGACTTGTATTTGGCAGAAGAAGAAGCCAGTTTGTTGAACAGCTGCATCAGTTGAACTGGACTCTCTTTTTCATACCGCAAAGCATAGAGCATTACTAGTCGTAAGCGGTCAATATCAGATACATTTTCATTGTTTAGCAAGGAAGTGACAGCCTGAAGAAAATCAACAGGTAAACATCTGTAAGAAAGAAGCATAAATAACAAGCACACTTCTTATCAAATTTGAAGAGACAAATGGGTTATGAATCATACATACTCCGTAATATTTAATCGTGACAAGAAAGTCAACAAGACAGGTCAACAGTTGTAAGAAGAGACAGTTTTGGCCCATGCAGAGATAGCAGTAAAGCAAAACAAAGTGTATTCTCATTTTTAGGCCTGGTTTGGCCCCCAGCATCCCGGGGTCCCCTTCCCGGGGAAGCGCGCCCGGCCTACATAGGTCGGGCAGATTTCCCGGGGAAGGGACGCGGATCCCAGCGGGGGAGCGCGCTGCCAAAGCAGCCCTTAAGGAAAAATTAACTCCTTAAGAAGGAAGCTTACAACATTTTTTCTGAAGCCTGCATTGCATTAAATAAGAAATCCAATCCTAAAAGCATGAAGATGAGTTCTGAAAATTTTTGGATATGGCTACCACAAAAAGAGAAAATTTAGTTGGTAGCTACGTAAGGACATAGACACCCAGACCCTCAATGCCACTTTGGACACAGGCATAAACTCGTTACTCATCACTAATTAGCAGAAAAAGAACCCCAGACCTTCAATGCCGCCTTGACCACGTAGGCATAAACTCATTGTTCATCAGCAGACACAACGCAGGCCCTCTCTTTTTTTTTAGTAAAAAAGGGCCATAAGTGTATCATTGGTTCAATAAATTAGAAAAGATCATGGATCGCCAATTTTCTAAGTTCTTGGGACCAACAGAAACAAAAGAGAGACATGACAGAGGAATAAGCTGGACTAACCTACACCCCAAAAAATTTTCATGATTCCAGATTTTATCAGGAGCAACTTTGCCCTTTGACTTTCCTCGTGACACGGCATAGACAGTCTGGTGAGGCTCAATACGATGGTCTATGTCCAGTGTTGGGTTTTCTTATGTCTATTTGTGAACGGGCCTCTAGCTGAGTTTCTTAGGTGGCTCTAGTAGTGGCTTCTAGCTGAATTTCAGGCTGGGTTTAGAAAGATCCCCTCGTCTCTCCCACGCCAAAGCACAGGTCTAAGGCCTGGCCTGGTCGTCTCACACGGGCTACGGAGCCGCTGTGTAAAGGTAGGGCAGGGGTTCAAGGGTTTTCTTGACCTACGTGAGAAGGTCGGTCGAGTTTTTTTTATGCCTATTTGGATGATTTGCCATATTTTGAATGGGTAAGGATAAATACATTGTTTAGAGAAAATGGAGGGGACAGAGGCCAAGACTTGCTATACTACACCAAGCCTTGTTGGTGCCATCTCAGCACCACGTTGAATGGTCTAAGGATAAAGTGGCCACATAAAACTTAATAGTTAATAGTGGGTTTGACTGCCAGGAAAGCAAGATGTAGGTGAGCTTATTAAAACTTTGCAACTTGAAGGGATTTTTTACAAAAATAAATGATAATTTCAAAATTATAATATAATTAATAATTACAACATAGAATATATTTTTTAACCCAGGAGGAAAAGGCTTATCAGCACAAGCCCAAATTTTGATAACTATGTCCAAGGCGAGCAAATGCGCATAGGATATTAAGGGCAAGTATCAGTTCTCGCTGATGGCATGATAATGGATACCTCAAAGGCTGCTGCTTGTCCACTCGTACATGCTAGCTCTTGTTCTGTCTGTGAAACTAGCATAAGCTTCCTTTCCTCCACGATTCTGCTCATCTCGCTCACCAAAGCAACATGTTTTGTTACATTTCCATGTGTCTTTCTATATTCAGGATAGTTGCTCACGAACTTTGCCATATCACCTAAAACCACCAAGGCATTAGATTTTGCAAAGTGCTATTGAAACAATACAATACTTTTCAATGTTTTTTATTTCCCAAGATATAGATATAGACCAAAATAAATTTTAAATTACCTATACTCTGGAGATTAAGGCTGCTCTTCGAAAGATGCTGAAAGTCATCTACCATTCTTTTGATGTTCATACCGAGGTCCCCAAAATTCTCAAACATGTTAGCTCTAAAAAAATCATCTTGAACCGACGACAGAACCACCTCCTATGTAAGTATATTTGAAATGTATTAACACTCAAAAAATATTTAGGAATTTTTTCATCGTATTACAAAGGAGAAATTCAGCATTTAACCTGCTGGTCTTTAGGAACATTGGCAAATCCCCTAAGATCCACTTTGTTGTTCTCGATTCCAATAAGCTCATGAACCATTGCCTGCAATCCATATAAGATTGTATCGAATTAAGAAAAGTATTGGAACAGCAAAAAATAAGATAAAGTTTTTTCAGGTTACCTGGTATGTCCATTGGTTAAGTAGGGGCGTAATAGGATCATCCCTCCTGTCAATCACCACCAACAACGAAGAGTTTTCTGTTCGTCTAAAATCAAACAGGCCACTCTCCTGCTCATACATCAATCTCTGCATGGTCCAAATTTTTTAAGTGCTTCAGAACAAGTTCCATATGAGTTGTCGTTCCAAATAAATGTTACAATCGCAAGCATTATTGCCTTTTATGTCACAAGAAAAAAAAGATGAAGAGGCCTACAGAAGATATTTTGGTGTTCTCTACTTCTACAAATTGATTTTTTCCAGCTTGTAGGAAAAGTAGTGGATAGAGAAATGGTGCTTGTGAAGTGAATAAAGAAATGAACACTTCTGCCATAGTTGCATTGATAAATGTAACACATAGAGATCCATAATGTCACTCAAAAAGCACCCAAACAAAGAAAATGTGACTCCAAATGCTAACTTTTATGTTTATATATACTTTCCACTCTTTACATGATAGAAGGTAACTATACACTTCCATCTCTATGCCGCATTCTTATGCTTGTTCAAACAGTCAAAGTCATATGTTCTTCCAATGTCAAAGGAATACGTTGAGATGGTCACAATCAACCAGGACATCGAAGGACAGAAAGAAATTGTTTTTAGAAACAAGTTATGTTTCTCTAATTTTGATTAGTTATGTTTCTCTAGTTTTGATTACAATAATTAGTTGAAAACATCATTTGCAAAACCATAGTAGAAAAGCCTTGCTAGAATTAACATAAATTCTCGTAATGACTAGGTAAACTAGGCCTGTGCGAGTTAACACAATGAGATAGCTGGAGTAACAAAAATCTAAAGAGATGTGACCTATGCACAACATGTTGAAACTTTATTTGAAAGTCGTCTAGTTTCGGAACTTTAATAGTAATGTTTTGCAGTGACAATGGACCCACCGCACTTTCTTGTGCGATCCGTTTTGCAACATCTGATGTCCTATGATATCTAATGACAGGGCGGCGCTTGAGAGCCAAGAAGACAGAAGCAATGCCATCAACAGCTCGATCACAAAAGCTCTGCATGCTAGGAGGATCGACCACCGTTGGAAGCATGTACATGTGGTTATTTTGTATGTTGAGAGTGAAATGGTATGGGTCAATGGCACAAAAATCAGCATAGAACTCCTGCAAAAACAGAATGAGAACACATGCAAATGTCATCCTCCATCTGAAGCATTTACAATTGCCATTGCGACAAGCAAATAAAACATACTCAACACCACTTACCTGAACTTGCTGAACAACCTCCTGCTCATCAGAATCAGCTAGTATCTGGATCTGCGGAATCTTCAATATATTGGAGAAGACTGCAAGCACACAATCCGTAAAGACACAAATGAATAAGGAAAATCCCATCGCACCAAAATTCCATAGCAAATCAGTGATTGGTCACGCACAGAGGTGGTATTCGGCGAAGCGCGGCATGGCGAGGTGCCTGCGGAGCTTCTGGACGTTGTCGGCGGAGGGCCGGAGGAAGTAGACGGCCTTGAGGTGCGCCATGGACTCCCTGGAGCTGGAGGCGTTGTCCATCGTCTCCACGAGGAACACCTCCTTCCGCAGCAGATCTGACTGGCTGTACACCACGCTCACCATACCGACCTGAGCACGGATCTGGTCAGATCGAAATCAGGGAGGAGCCGAAGCTAGGATTCTCGGGGGAGGGACGCACGTACGGTTTGCGGGTCGAGCACGAGGACCTTCATTCCCGGGATGTCGTGGAGCATGCGGTCGATGTAGTCGCGGACGAGAGGGATCAGAACCATTGCTGATGCTGCTGCTGCCGCGGCGGCTGGTTCTTCTTCGAAATTGGTACGGACGGGTAGGGGTTATGCATCAGTTAACCACTTATCATTCTATTATATGCAGATTTCAATCAAAAACAATGGCTAGGGTTTCATACCTTAAGACCTCACAGTTATGCAGAACGAAGACCTCGCGGTGTCGATGGAACAGCGGGCGTCGACCAGTGGCTGTCGAGGGAGAAGTGGGCGTCGAGGGAGGTGCACACCCGGGGATGGTTGGTGCTGTAGGGGCGGCGAGGACGGCAGGGAAGAGGGTGCAGGCGGCCGGGCGGGTGGATCTGCTCCGGTCCGGCGCTGACCCGGCCTGCGAGCGGAGGGCGCCGGCGATTCCGTGCGCCGCCCCGCCACACTCGAGAGTCGGAGGTGGAAAATGTCGAAAATTCTCGGCGGAATAGCCAAATTTTGTCCACCAACTATGGTCGAAATGCTTATTTTCGTGCATTACCAGTCGGTTTAATTTAGCTCCGCTGACGTGGAGCGCCGCGTTGTCTTCCTTATCATCGTCACGGTCAGCGTCTCATTCGCTATGGGTATAAAATTTTAATTCTTTCTTTATACTTTAAATGATCAGTAAGTTTCTCGAATTCCCGATGCACATGCATGTGCTTTCCTGATCAAGATCACCTAAGAGTCGAATAAATATGTGCATAAGTATTTTTTATTGAGACATACAAGAAGACATATCAATATATTCTGCAACGAGTATAACATGAGTCGGATATGGACCAAGAGGTAAGGACAGAAATGGAATTTCACAAACACAGCGAATGAGATCGTGACTGAGATGATGACGAGTAAAACAGTGTGGAGCTCCACGTCAGCCTGGGACGAAAACGAGTCGTTCTCTTCGTAATTGTCATGTCATGCTATCGAAAATTTCTTATGTATTAGGGAATTGCTTTAAAACCAATTCCAATCAAAGATTTTATTTTATCGTTTCCAAAATTACCATATAGAAATTAAAAATAAAATCATGATGAAACTTATTTAATTCCACGGAGATGCTAGCATCCAGACATCCGATAGGACGTCCGGGGTTTGACGCTTCATCTTTCATCTAATTATATCTTTCCACACTCATCTGTATCCAGAATGGGAGGCATCAAAAAAAAACCACACCACTTTGTCCCTATTCTCATGTGTCTACTTTCTCGATGACTTGAGTAGAGTTTCACCATCCCATGATTGCTAGCATTGGTGCACAATAATCCAAATCCATGCACGCGGCGGACGCACGAGACACATGGAGAGAGGGAATAGAGATAGGTGGTCATATTTGTGATTGCAACAATAAAATAATATGATCTCATCAATAAAAGTTCACATTTGAAACATAATGAAAATGACTAGTTGTGTCTCACCGCCGTGTCTCGAGAAAAAGATCATGAAACAAATAGAGACATCCACCACAATATATAGGAACCGCCATTGCAACATCTCAAAAACATATCTTGCAACATCTAAAAATAAGCCCAAATCACAATATGTTTGACACAATAAACACAAAACAAATCAAAGCATCAGTCATAACATTAAGAATTATTATTACAACATCTCAAATACTATCATTCGAAAAAAAATCCCTTCCTTGCAACATTAAAATTTTGTTTTGATGTAACACAAAACTCTGCAACATGAGAAATCAACTATTGCAACACCTCAAAAATCATCGGTTGCAGCATCTCTATATCTTATATTGCAATACAAAGAAACAACAAACACAAACATCATATGATAGTTACTGCAACATCGATACTAAGATCTCGCCACGCATTCAGGTGCATGAGCTTATCCATGACGGTGAGATTGCTTATATCACCTCATCCCTAATAGCCATTGTCCTTGCTAAGTGAAGAGGCCCAAGTCCTCTACCATACTCATCTCCCTACCGTTGGGAGAGAGGAATTCTTGTTGCAACTCACCAATCGATGACGGCATCCACGGAATCAAACATCAATGGGAAAGGAGGGATTCTATTACAGCTGCTTCCTTCAATGAGAAGGATTTCACCTTTGATAGTTAGAAAAAGCGTTGTTGCCTTGCAAGCGCTAGTGACTAACGATGCGGAGAAGTTGCAGTATCACAGGTTTTGTATGATGTGGACCAATAGATGGACAAGGGAGACCATAGGGCACATGACCCTGGATGCTTGCCTGAGAAAGGTGAAGAGTCCAGATGCAAGAGCTGGATGTGTGATGGAAAGTGAGAAAAAAAATATAAGATTGTGATCGGTGAAAAGTGGAACTAGTGTCTGATGTCTAAAGAACGTCCGCTCATACAAGAGCATTATCGTTAATTCTATGATGTGTGAAGAGTGAAAACTGTATACACGTGGTTTCATTAAGATGAACTAATTATTTTTCTTTTGTCTATATTATTTTTAGAATTTAGATCTAAATGTTATACTTTAGCAAGTTTAGAGATTGTATTTTAAAAGTTCCGAAATCTAGATGACATCCAGATAAGTTTGAGGGCAACGTACTTTATTTTTAATTATATGATGTGTAAGAGTTGGAAATTATACATACGTGATTTCGTTATAAGATGAAACTGCTTCTTTTTCTTGTCTGTATTCTTTACAACGTCGTTAATCTATTCTAAGAGCATCTCCAAGAGCTCTCGTATCTTGTTAGCTAAATTTAGAGATTAAACCCCCTTGTAAAAATAGAAAACTATCTAACTATATAGGGTAATCCAAGAGCCCAGGTAAAACATGATGACTATTTATATTCAAAACCGGTCCACGTCAGCACTCGATCCTTTCGGTTTCCAATCACGATATTCCTTGCGGCGGCCGCCGCCTACGACGCCACCGGCACGAGGACGTTGTTCGACGCCGAAAGGTGCTCGTGTCGCTGGCCAACATGGGCATAAAGGTCATGGTGATGCTGCCCAATGAGAACCTCACCATCAACATCTACGTCGTACTTTGCCTACGCCGATCATCCGCACGATATCTCCCGCCGGCGGCCTCTTGGGAACCCAGCAGCTCGAGAACGACGGCGTGTGCGGCGACGATACCGGCCTTGTGTACTACAGCCTCCTGTACGCCACGCCCAGCACGACGCCACACACTACGCGAGGAAGACATAGAGCCGAGCACGGAGGCCGGAGGCATTTGATGGCCGGTGATGACGGTGGCCAACGCCCATGTGTACGTCAACAACGTCATCGATCACGCAACACGGGCACCCTGCACAGGCCCGACACCGATATGGACGTCTACATCTTTGCCCTCTTCAATGAGAACTGGAAAGGCAGCAAAGCCGACGGCACGTCGACATCGAGCAAAAGTTTGGTCTGTTCTATCCAAACCAGCTGAAGGTGTACGAGTTTGACAAGCACGATAGCGGTGGCGGGCACATTTTCGCTCAAGGACTAGCAGCCACGCCGCACATCTTCCTCTTCCCCAATGCCGCCATGGGCCACCTAGTCCCGTTCACCCGCTTCGTTGTCGTGTTGTCCGCCGGCCACAGCTACGTCGTCTCTCTCGTGACGGCCATGCGCCCACCGTGTTCTCCATGGAGTCCAGCCATATCGCCGCGCTCTTCACCGCCTTCCCGTTGATCAACCGGCTGGACCTCTGCCTCGCCCGGCTGGACGCGGCAGCCAAGTTCTTCACCTGGTAGTTCCTCGCCAACGGACGAGCGCTCGCGGCTGCCGACGGGCTCCTTGTCAATGCCTTCGACGCCATGGACCTGGAGGCTGTTGTGGCCCTACGGCGCAGCGCCGTGGTCCCCGGAACGATAGGCCGAGCGCGCGGGAAGGTGGCGTTTGGCACGGGCGAGCGGGATGGCGAGCGAGCGAGGCTCGGCAAATACGCCAAGGGGAGGCCGAAGGATTGCTAGCGGAGATGAATGGCGAGTCATTTGCCTATTTTGTTGGATGGCGTTTTTTTCTTTCTATTTTCTATTTTTGGCTAACCCACAACTTATACAAGAGCTCTTCGAGATGCTTTAAGTGGTCTAATATTTTTTCGGAAAATATGATACTAGAAAAGCTTTCTTAGACTGTTTGCAACGGTGTTCTCTATAATTCATCCCTCCAAATATTTCAATGTTCTGTAAAACATTCCACCCTCCAAATCCGATTCTCATTGCAACGGTATCCTGTATTCTACCCTCCAAATCGTAAGTTCGCGCCATCGCCCGTCACCGCACCGTCCATTTCCGCCGCCACCGCTGCTGAGGACGAGCAGATCGAGCACCAGGCGCTCATGGGCCTCCTCACCCGCCCCAGTTGCGACGGCCGCTACGTGGTCTCCGAGGTCGTCCCCGTCATCGGCACCGACCACGTCGACCTCCGCTGCTACGCCTCCGACGCCGGCGCGTGGGTCAGCAAGAGCGTGCACTACTGTCATGGTACTCGGCTGCCAGACGAGTGGGCCGCAGCGTCATGGCGGTATTGGGCTATATGTGTAACGTCCGCGTTTTTGCTCTCTGATGAAATCACCCAATTAATACACTCGGTAAAAATGTTTTCAAAATCTTTTACCGCCCGAGCTCCCGTTTTCCCCCAAACCCTGTTCGTCTCCTAGTCACCACCTCTCTTGTCCCGTCCCGGGACACCCGCTCTCGGGTCGACCACCGGGCCCGACCGTCGCTGGCCGACCGCCGTCGACCGCCTGTTGTCCTTCCGCCGTGAATCCCGCCGGCTCGCCCCTCTCTTTCCCCCCGAGCTCACCGTCGCTGCACCACTGCACCCGCCTGGCACCTCCCCATCGGCATGCCCGTGCCGACCATGCCATCACCGCCGCCGCACCACTGCAGCCGCTCTAGCCGCTCGCCACCGACCGCCCCACGAGCCGCCGTGGCGCACCGCCCCCTTTGCACCACTGCTGCGCCGACCACGGCATTGCAGTGCCGCCCGCTGTGCCGAACCAGACATCGCACGCAAGGCAGGCCGGCCACCGAGCTCGCCGTGGCTGCGTCGACCGCCCCGCTGACACGCTGCCGCACCGTCCGCGCCGTGCACTCCGCGCCCACGCCGCGGCACCGTGCCGCNTGTGTCACCACCGTCCGCGCTCTCGAGCACGCCATCGCCCCGCGTCAGCAGCAACGAGCCAAGCACAGTGCCACCGTCCAACCGCGCCGTCCACTGTGGAGGCTGCTGTGCATTCTCGTCCCCCGCGCCCTGACCGAGCCGTCCCATCACCGGCCGAGATTCCCGGCCGCCATTCAATTCTGCCCGCCGACCTCCATTGCCGCCCGACCGGCCCCTCTCGTCGACCCACTCCCTCAGCCCTCCTCCACGCCTATAAAAGGGCCAGCGAGCATCACCTCCACCACCTCACGCTCACACACCCCTCCAATCGCCTCCACCGCCGCCGCAGCACCGCCGCCCCACTGCCATTGCCGCCGCCGCCTGCTCTCGTGGGCCGGCCATCTCACTCCACCACCGCCCGTGGTAAGCACATGGGTAGACTCGTCGTGGCCTCCTCTCCCTTTTCCCCTGCTCCCGGCCACCGCCGTCGCTCCAATCGCCGGAGAGGCCAACGCCGCCGCCGCCCCTCCCCTGTTTTTCCCCTCCACCTCTCTGTTAAACGAAAGAGACGACCACTTTGCAAATAACCCCCTGTCCTTCTTCCTATTCTAACCCGCCGTCCAAACCCCTATTCCCTCTCTCTGTCAATTTCGCCAGGAGCCCCCACCCTCTATAATATTCGCAAATAGATCCTTTTCTTTTAAAACAGCCCCTAAACCCCTCTTTAACCCATCTTTTCATGCGCCAAATTAATCCCGTTTGAACCCAAACTCCACCACCATAATCACCAGTATATTTTCGCCAACCCATCCAGTCCATGACCATAAATAATTCTTTTACCATCATTTTCTATCCACCCACTGTTTTCTCTTTCTGAGCTTCGCAAAACTTTATTTCTCTTATTTTGTGTGCTTGTTTGTGTGTGCCGTAGACTCTGCTGTGAACGAGGGAGGACACGAGGAGGAGCAAGGTTACGAGCAGGAACTTGGAGACCAAGACCCCGGGCAGGAATCCCCCGAGGGTTGGGAGAACGGCAAGTGCAATCCCATCCTTTGATGCATATCTTTGTCCTAGTTTTATAAACACAACCCATAGCCTGTTTTATAAAACTTGCATGATTTATTGCTAAACCCAGTTGGATAGCCACTCCTTGATTGCTATGGCTGTTTCCTTGACAACCTAGATTAATGTTTGAATATAACATTGCTTTGTTTGAATGTTAGTCACTGCTAGAAACGCTTAGGACTGTTTTACTGTTATACTCTCTATTAAAACCACTTGGTGTTTACAAAAGCAACCGCCTATGTGCTTTAAAAAGAAAAGTGGATTTTGGTGAACAAAATGAGTATCCATGTGGGATGAGACATACGGTGTTTCTTGTGTGAAATGCCGAGGTGAGCTCGAACCGGTATGGTTGAGCATGGTGGGAGATGTCTATCCTGTCACATTTTTGGGATGATGTTGATGTGTCATCTAGCCTAACCCTTTTTATTGTACCACCACTCGACCGTTGTATGTGGCAACGGCCTAGCATAAATCCCACTAGTTAAGCTGTTAACTAGGTTGTATGTGGCAACGGCCTAGCATAAATCCCACTAGTTAAGCTGTTGGTTATGTAGTGTGCTGGTGAGCAACAGAGGGCCACGGAGGTGGGGATATGATCTATGTGAAATATGCCCCTGGGTAGAACCTCGTTGGTAGGTTGCTGACCCCCTGGTCGCTTTTTTAGTAACTTGTCAGTTTAGCTATGGTGGGTAATGGCTTTGAAAGGAGCTGCACTGGCACCAAGGTGTTCATGTTGTGGTAGCCTACTTGTGGTTGTGTACACCTCTGCAGAGTTAAAACCTATCCGGATAGCCGTGTCCACGGTATTGGGCGAGTTACGGCTTGGTCACTTCACTAGTCCTTTGGTTTGGGGATGAGTTATGGTGTGAGTTGTTTTGGAAAGATTTTGGCAGTGGCTACGACGGATGGGAAGTCCAGTAGCATGACAATCTTGGTCTCGGTGTGAGACAGTCAACTATGTTTATTGATGCAACTAAAAGAAATGTTTGTGAAAACCCTTTGTAAAATAAACCCTTGCATGTGTAAAAGTTGGCTTTGCTGCAAAATAAACCATGAACCTGTCCTTGATAATTTTCCTCTGCATGCTTCTTTTATATCCCTTCCGTGGATGTGGTTGTGCTTGCTGAGTACGTATGTACTCACCCTTGCTTAATTTGTTACAGAGGCAGACCCGGACTTTGTGCCTGAGGACGTTGTTTAGGGGGTTCGTTCTGCACCCAACCTTTGCCTGTGTGTTAGGGTCACCCGCTTGAAGCCGCATGGATATCCACTTTGATGAAGACCTCTTTGTCGTCAACCTTTTTATCTGGAGTCTAGCTTTAGTTCTGTTTGTAGTGGCCTTACAGTGCCATCGTCATCCGTAATGTTGTTTATGTACTGAACCATCTGTTGTAATAATGTGAACCAGCATCCTGGGACTGGTATTTGTATCACATTAAGTTCTCTCTTTCGAGGGGACGCTTCAATATGGGCCAATTATTGTGCTTGTGCAAGTCAACATTGTTGTATAAAAGAAGGTCTACTGCGTCAGAGGAGAGGCGTCGATCAACCGAAATCAGAACCAAAGCTGTGGCCTCTTCTCCCTCGTGTTGTCTCTGCCTCATGCTTTGTTCTTCCCTGGTCCAATCTCTTGATGTATCTTTTCCCCAATCCCTAATTCTAGCTACCAAATTGTATCCTTGAGTACTGGAAATGAGTGTAGAATTGAATCAATCCATGTCAATTTACTGATTGAGTATCCAGGTTCATAACAATTGGTATCGGAGCTTTCTCCCTCAAAAATTCTCCAAAAAAACTTTTTCCTCCAATTCAGCAGCTATCAGCTGATCTGGCTCCACTAATTCCCATGGCTTCCACCGCGGTCGACCTTGAGTCCGCTGCCACCGACGCCCTCTCCAAGAGGATGGATGCGATGTTGCAGAGGATGCAGGCCGCGCTTGCGAGAATGAACGGCGCCCCCGAGCCCATTGCATCGGTGTACTCATCGCCAGCCTCACCGGCGACCGCTATAACGGCGTCCTCGACCTCCCTCAACACGCCGGCGTCCTCCACTACACCGCCGCCGACTATGGCCACCGCCACCAGCTCCATTGACGCCTCCACACTCTGTTTCCCTATCACCATGGAGCCCCCAGCGAGCGTCGCCCGCAAGGTGTTCGACCCCAAGTCTCAACCACAGAGAGTGCGTTGTCGCATCCATGACATCGGCACCATCGGCCATGGCTGCGGACTGTTCGATGCAGCGCCTCAACCACGACAGCAAGAGCAGTGCGACACCATCTCCAACGACCTCGGCTTCCCGAAGTCCACCGGCGTCTTCATCCACATCGCCGTAGACCCCGACATCCATCGACGCCACCGTGCTCGTATCCATCACCAGGGAGCCGCTGCACGCACAACCCGCGAGGTGTTCGACACCGGGTCACAGCCAGGACGAGCATGCTCTTCAACCTTCGATCACCGTGTCGGTCTCCATGATGACAGTGGCAAGCAAGCCTTCGTCCATCTCCATGGAGGCTCATGTGGTGTTTGACGACATGCGACAGAGGTATGTTGTGCTACCATGTCCATCCACCAAAGTGCTTGATGTCCGGAAAGTGTATGAGGGAATGTATGCTCAGAATACAGCATTGCTAGAGTCAGTTCATACAACTTTAGTGGACAAAGGATCAGAGCCATTTATTCTGAAGGCTGAGCAACTTGGCATCCGGCCAAAACCCCCATGGTCCTTAGTCTGTTCATATGCTGATAGTGCCAGGAGTGATTTTGCTAGTTAGACTACTTGGATGATGTGGCCACCACCTATATTGCTAGAGATGCAGAGCAATGGAGCTCGGTTTAGGCCAATATCGTGGCCATCTTTCTGTTGGGATGCAGTTCTGGGTTGGTACTGGGCTACAGTTAGTCTGATGCAACTTCAGGGCATATTGCTTGTTCTCAAGTGACCAATGGGATGGGAATGTGGCTCAAATGGTGGAGCTAACTTTGCAAAGTTGCTCAAGTACCAGACAACAACAATCAGTTCTAGGAAGAACAGAAAACTAGCCGTCAACAACTTGTTGCAGGGAGTTAATATAGGTGTGCTGTTGGGTCAGTGTAGAAAAATCATGGCAGTAAACTACTTGCCGACATCACCGCCAACACATGGAACTGAGTTTTTGCTACTGTCTAAATGGAACCTCTCTTTGGTGAAACTTCTCCTTGGTGACATTAGCAGTGAGTATTTGCAGAATTGGCTTGAGCTGTAAGGAGCTGCAGTGCAAGTTGATAGAAGGAAGGATAACAGTCTGTCCCAGATCAGTGTTGGTTGTGTTCATCAGCAGAAAATGGTTGACCATTTGAGCATCTTCCCTGCTATTGCAAGTTTGGCTACATTGCAATCATTTTGTGTCAACGGTGGTTACATGCAGCGGGAATTGTTATGAACCTGGATACTCAATCAGTAAATTGACATAGATTGACTCAGTTCTACACTCAATTCCAGTACTCAAGGATACAATTTGGTAGCTAGAATTAGGGATTGGGGAAAAAATACAACAAGAGATTGGAACAAGGAAGAACAGAGCACGAGGTAGAGATAGCACGAGGGAGAAGAGGCCACAGCCTTGGTTCTGATTTCTGTTGATTGATGCCTCTCCTCTGACCCAGTAGACCTTCTCTTATACAACAATGCTGACTTGCACAAGCACAACAGTCGGCCCATATAGCCCAATACCGCCATGACACTGCGGCCCACTCGTCTGGCTGCCCGGTACCATGACAGTAGTGCACGCTCTTGCTGACCCAGACGCCGGCGTCGGAGGCGTAGCAGCGGAGGTCGGCGTGGTCGGTGCCGATGACGGGGACGACCTCGGAGACCATGTAGCGGCCGCCGCAACCGGGACAGGCGAGGAGGCCCACGAGCGCCTGGTGCTCGATCTGCTCGTCCTCGGTGGTGGGGGCGGCGGCGGGAACGGCGACGGTGCGGAGACGGGCGATGGCGCGGACAGGCGATTTGGTGGGTCGAATACAGGATACCGTTGCAATGGGAATCAGATTTGGAGGGTGGAATGTTTTACAGGACATTGAAATATTTTGAGATTTGGAGGGTGGAATGTTTTACAGGACATTGAAATATTTTGAGGGATGAATTATAGAGAACATCGTTGCAAACAGTCTAAGAAAGCTTTTCTAGTATCATATTTTCGAAAAAAATATTAGACCACTTAAAGCATCTCGAAGAGCTCTTGTATAAGTTGTGGGTTAGCCAAAAATAGAAAACAGAAAGAAAAAAATGCCATCCAACAAAATAGGCAAATGACTCGCCATCCATCTCCGCTAGCAATCCTTCGGCCTCCCCTTTGGCGCATTTGTCGAGCCTCGCTCGCTCGCCATCCCGCTCGCCTGCGCCAAACGCCACCTTCCCGCACGCTCGGCCTATCATTCCGGGGACCACGGCGCCGCGCCGTAGGGCCACAACGGGCTCCAGGTCCATGGCGTTGACAAGGAGCCCGTCGACAGCGCGAGAGCTCGTCCGTTGGCGAGGAACTGCCAGGTGAAGAACTTGGCCACCGCGTCCAGTCGGGCGAGGCGGAGGTCCAGCCGGTTGATCAACGGGAAGGCCGCGAAGAGCTAGAATTAGAGATTGGGGAAAAGATACAGCAAGAGATTGGAACAAGGAAGAACAGAGCATGAGGCAGAGACAACACGAGGGAGAAGAGGCCACAGCTTTGGTTCTGATTTCTGTTGATCGACGCCTCTCCTCTAACGCAGGAGACCTTCTCTTATACAACAATGCTGACTTGCACAAGCACAACTATCGGCACATATAGCCCAATACCGCCATGACGCTGCGGCCCACTCGTCTGGCAGCCCAGTACCATGACAACTATCCTCTTCCTGCGCGGCTCCTGGCGCCGCTCCGCACGCTCGCGCACCACGGCGTGTGGCCAAGGAGCAGCCCCCTCTCGCGCGGTTCCTTCTCCGCATCTCCTGCCCCGGCCCGCCGCGCCGCTCCTGCGCCTCCCCTCGTATGCAGCCTATGCAGCGGCTGGATTTTATTTCCAGTGTATCAATAATATGTTTCTTCTGTCACTACATTTAGTTCTAGCTAATCTGTGTGATTGATGCCAATACGGAGTAGACACATTTCTTTATGATCTAGAGCGAGTGCCCAAACTTTGTCTGATTCCTGCTCACTGCAAAATCCTATGCAACATGAGATTTAGGATCTTTCTACAAGCATAATTCCAGATTGTTAAAGATCGAACCTTTCTTTACCTGCAGCTGGATTTATTTGCAGTGCAACATTGTGCTTATTGTGTCAATAGTAGATTGCATGTCCTTATACTATGATTAGTTGATCATTTCTGATCCATGATGGCTTGCAGAGAGTTTCCTGATCCCTAGCCATCTGCCCACTGAATATCTCTTATAGTGATCTCTTCTGAATATTCTGCTTATCGTGATGATGAATTCAGTTTAGATGGCACTATACTACGCTAGTAGCAGACTAGCATTGTAGCACCTACCAGTGCGTGTGTCCCTGTGGTGAAATGCAGTGTGAGTGAGTTTCCCATAGACCCACACCGTGATATGTTGAGGTAATCAGTGATGCTAAGTGAATTATGATATGAGTTATCTTGTCTATTGATGTCAGCAGTCAACCACTAGTGTCCCAAATAAGCAACTGTTCTTTTTAGACAAATTTTAGAAAGAGATGACTTGTGAACTAACCATGTAACAGTATGCTTTTGGTATGAATATGTGTAAGTATAATCATAGCATGGTGTAACCAAAGTTTATTGATCAGCAACATAAATTAATAGAATGCCAAGAATAGTGTTCCTGAAATAGGTGCTAAAATTGCATGTTTAATTCCAAGAATTATCTGAATAGCTGTAGCATTTTTTTTTTCAAGATGCTTCCCTGATCTGTGTATTATTGCTGGTGCATGTTTTGCCTGCAGGGTACGGTGGCAGATGAAGGCAATGACTGGGAATAGAAGTTTTGGATGCCAGCACATATCTCAGAGCCACAGAAGGGGGCTGGAAAATGAAGGAAGCTTTAGAACATGGAGTGTTTCTGGAATTTTCTTTTGTAGTGTTTCTGAGAATGCGCAGGAACTTGTTGTCTAGTACTGTGTGTTATCAGTATGGTGTGTTCTTTTTTAGTAGATCAAGAACTATGTTGGTGTCCTAGTGTGTAATTCACTGATTAATATCTGATATACTACTATATCTTGGCAATTCAGTGGTGCAATATTTGAGACTCTCTTCTCATGGTGCTGTTGCCAATCAGAGGTTAATATTTGACCCAGCATTCCTATTTACTGTGTTTTAAGGTAAACTCTGATGTAAACTATTTTTATTCGAGTTATGGGAATATCTTTTGTTGTCGACGAATTATGTCGCGCAGGTCTGCCTGAGGGTACCCCAGAGAGTAGATTTGTGGGTCTCGCCTAGTTCTAGGAACGACAGTGTACGAACAACACAAGATTTAGACAGGTTCGGGCCGCGAGTAGCGTAATACCCTACATCCTGTATGCTGGATTGTATTCCTCGTACGGTTGTGTATGATTGTAGATGTTTTGAGGGGGTCCCTACCCAGCCTTATATAGCCCGTGTAATAACCCTAAAATTCCCTAGGAAATGTTGAATGCAAAAATGTGAATTTAAAAATTTTTGGTGAAATTGAGTGCATGCAAACCAACATATAAGGTTGTTCTCTATTTGCTCCCTTTGCTCTTAGGCAAATTTAAAATTAATTAAAAATAATTTGAAGTGCTAAGGATCAAATAGTGGTGATTTAATTTTAATTAAATAAAAATAATTTGAAGTGCTAAGGATCAAATAGTGGTGATTTAGAGTTAATTTGGTTTTATTGGATTTTTGGTTGGTTTGAATTCAAATTCTAGATTTGAATTCAAACTCTAACTTGGCCAAACTAATTATCAAACCCTACTAACTTCATGGGCCAAATCTCCTAGCTTAAGTCCGAAACCAGCCCCTAAACTCTTTCCCCGAGCCAGCCAGCCAAGCCAGCCCAGCCGGCTGTTGACACTTCTTACGGTCCACTATCAGGATTGTGAATCCCAGTAATGGTGCAAGGAGTGTTCATTGGTATTCTTACGATACAGATATAAATCCGCAAGCGCACGGATACCGATGTAGCATTTCACCCGGGAGTATTCCTAGGTATCGTATTTATTTCCACAGGGAAGCATTGGATACAGAGTATTGACTATTTAAAAGGATGTAACTACTAATTAAAGTACCGGCTAACAAGGCGGGGGTAAAGGATAGGATAAGAGTGATATGCAGTTGACATACACAAGAAGTCCAGGATAGAGATAGAAGAGCGGTCTAGCTAGTGGGAGGACAACGAGTCGGGAGAGGATTCCTATGTGCTTCCATTAACCATGAGATATCTCTAGCAAAGGTTACGGCTAGCATGGAGAATAACATCTGTGGTTCTTTTCCTAGTTCCATTATCTCGGCATCGGGAAGCGGAGCACCCGACACTCAGAAAGGGATGAGAAGGGGTGTCAGTGAACATCCGCAGGAGGCTCCTACGAGTCGAGATGGACGTGGTGGACTACGTAGGCCGTATAGGGCTGTCACCACCTAACGGCTACCACACAACCGTGGACTCGAATGCAAACCAAGGTTACCATCTAGAATAGGCACCACAGCTACTCTAGGCAATAACTACTTACTCTCCTAGAAAGAGCAAGCAACCCAGCAGAGCAACAAGTATACAATTATACTCATCCACCCCACGAAGGATGAGGAACCAGCTAAGATAAAGAACTAGGCTAGAACTTCCAGATCTAGACTACAGCAGCTTAACCAAGGCTAAACATTCCACATGTATCCGCGAAATAAATGTAGAATAAATAAATCAAGTAAATGCGGAAGATAATATATTAATACTCAGAGTCTTGCATAAAGAAAAGGAAAAGATGCAAGATCTTTACCAGAACTCCAGAAGACGACTCCGGAACCCCGAGTGAAGCTCGACCCTAACTCTAACTCCCAACTGGACTAGCCTAACTCTACATCTTGAAAAGAGGGGAATAAAGACTTGCTCCCAAATGGTGTGTGTGCTAAACCAGGGGTGAAGGCTAGCATTTGTAGGAGTTTGGAGGCGGTGGAGGAAGAGCAAGGGCCAAGGCACCGCAAGGCGGTGCACCCCGGCCAGTTCGGCCGAACCGGGGGGTTCGGGCGAACTGGTCAGTTCAGCCGAACTCTCCAGCTCGGCCGAACCATTGATCTTCCACCGACGTAGCTCCCACGGCTCTGATTTGCTCCAGAAGGCGGTTGTGGGTCGGTTTGGGCAGTGGGGGCGGTTCGGCCGAACTGGGTAGTTCGGCCGAACTGGGCCTGCAGCCCATTGGCGCCTCCCTGCATCGCCTTTGGTCCTAGGTGTCTTGGGTTTCTCCACTTGGTGGACTTCTGATGTATGTGGCCCAAAGTTGAGGTGGCATTGATTGCTTGTTCACTGTCGTGGACCTCGTGCATGCGACCTTCCGGCTGTGCTTTGCATCGTGTACAGCAAAGGGGGGTAACCGGCCGAACGGATTCGTTCGGCCGAATTGGTCAATTCCGACCCCTATAGCACGTATTTCTCCTTATTGTACCTGCACAAGTGTAACCCACCAAAACTCGTGGAACTTTATTAGAAATAAATCTAAGTGCATGGAATGTTGCATATAACCTCTTTTATTCCCAAGTATTGGTGGTCGAAATTGGGTTATAACGACCGCCAACAAGCTCCCCCAAGCTTAGACCTTTGCTCGTCCTCGATGCTATCATGATTGGAGTTGCTACAATGTCAATATCTTACAAGCAATCTAAATGCACAACTGGCACTCTATAATACCTGAAATATTTGGCAAAGTGATAACTTACTTTCTTACCTATGGTGCGTATAGCAATCTCCTTGTCTTGAGAGGTTGAAAGGTTGAACGGCTCGACTAAGTCTTATTCCACTCCTGCTCTTTTCAGGATCCGATCTCGGAGTTTTCTAAACTTTTTGAAAATTAAAACAGAGTTCCTCAATTGGCACACTCAATCGCTCAGGTGGTTTTTATATCCTCACCAAAGGCTTGTGCCTTCTTTCATCCTATAATCTAACAAGGCTTTTTGTGTGGCTCAGGGACAAAGGATGAAGGCCTACTTTCATCTTATATTTTGCTAAGTCAAAGACCGGACCTTAGGAGGATCAAATTATACCTTTAGATCGAGAAGTGCAAGTGTGTGGAATATGTGGAGTGGAATATGGTGGAACTCCTTGGGATGATTCTTCCTCTCCTTGATTTATTTTTCGAGAACATGGGCTATCTTTTATTTTTTTATATTTTTGCCATGCCATTTGGCATGTTTTTCTTATATCTTATTTTTGCCATGCTACTTAGCATGCTTTTCTTTTTTTTCACTTCTTTTTGCCATGCTCTTTGGCATGCTCTTTTTTTTTGCATAGCCCATGTCTCTATTCAAGGATATTTGGAGAGGAAGATCATAGAACATGGAGCATTTTATTTTGTGGATGGATGATGAAAATATTTGCTAACTCCCAGTGTAGGAATTTGCAAGTGATATTGTTGTGTACGTGAATCTCGACCTTGAAAGCATGAAATGTTCCTCACAATGGTCACAACAATTTGACAAAGCTCACTAAGATGACAAGCAGCATATGAGTGGATGGTTTTCAACTAAGCTTATCATATGGCTTTGGTAGGAATTTCGACCAATGAGGAACTTCATGATTTTTTTTCGAAACTAAATTCATCCGAGATTTTCACCGTACTAAGAGCAAGAGCCAAAACTCAACCATAGTCTCACTATATCATTCCTCACAACAACCTAGACTTGGAATAAAGCATGTGCTCCCACAAGGTTTTTTGGTTCAGTTTTCACTCATGCCAAATAACTCACGCACCAATAGAGTAACAAGTCATGAACAAAGTACTTGCAAGATATATGACAGAGCAACTATTCATCATTTCCATGGTGAGAGGCATATGATTCATTCCATGCATAGTTGGGAGTTATTTAATTCAAGGGAAATTTTGTTTAAGAAAGCAAATATTTTTGGTATTTTCTTTTATTCAAACTAAAATTGAAGTAAAACAGATCAAAGATGCAGCTTGCAATGATACGGTTGGGACTTACCATGTGGGGGTTCTCTCCCCCAAGCTTGGCTTGGAACATCGGTGTCAGTGATCTCTGACTTGGCCTTCGTCGGTGCCGAGACATGTAATGAGGTAGGGAAGTGTCCCTAACCTCATCAATGTCGTGTACTGAATGTGCTTGATCGTCCTTAGGAATAGAGACCACGAGATAATGCCTGCAAAATGTTAGAACGACAATACCCGAAGGACTATAGGATCAAGTTTGGCATTTGGTTGTTCGGTGTTTGTCGATCTTGCAGGGATTTAACCTCCATACAGTGTTAGTCCTTCTTGTGGGGTAAGTTAAGACCTCCACAAACCGTTTTTCAAGGAAAGCAGCATAGTGATCAAGGGAAAATGAAATATTTTTATTGTTTTTATGTTTTTATTAATGCAAGTGAATCAAACATTGCATAGGATTGAGAGAGAAAGGGACTCAAGGAGTGTACAAGTGCATACCTGAATGGAGCAGGCTTCCTCCATGCATCTAGAGTGTCACCCACAGGCGAGTGAAAGAAGGAGGAACTCGGTTAAATCACCATGGCTCGAATGAGACACTGTGATATTCACCCTGTTGGCCTCCTCTTACGAGCCTCGTCAAGCACAAAGGCATGGGAACTTTTGTGGATTTTTGTGGATAGGATAATATGACCAAAGGATCAAAAGGATCACATCATTCTCATGCTATCATGATTGTGATGGAATGAAGTGTGTAGCAGTGCGGAGTGGTGGAGACCATGCTTTTGTGCTAGTGGAGCAAATTTAGTGGTAGAAGGTGCAGGTAAGGATCGGTCGAGGATGAGACCCTCGGCCGATTTGACCAAGTATGGGGTTTGCACGAAATTTGGCTCTGGATGGATGGATGGATGTGTAGAGTGCTAGGTGAAAGGGTGTTGCAAAAGGAGCATTTGGATATGAATGGTATACCTGGCCAACTGTACTCCTATGGTCACGACCCTGCAGGTTAGTGCACACTTGGATACAGGGGCAGGTTTAGCCGAACTCAAGAGATCGGCTGAATCATCCACTGCCCAAAAAAATTTTCCTGTTTGTTCTCTCTTAATTCTAATGCAAGGGTGATTCAAGTTTGGAAAGGGAAATATGCAAATGCACTGATGGAAATAAAATTTTGGAAAGGGAATTATGGGATACATACCGGTTTACCTCACGGCGAGAGCTCGTGTTTTATGTCCGTGAGCGGGACTTCTCCTTCCTTCGATTGTTCTTGTCATCGTCTGATTTGGAGAGGATGCTTCAGACAATGCAACTTCTTTCTTTCATTTGTTCACCCAGTGTTGCCTTATGAGGTTGACCATCTTTGATTTGGGTGGAGCTGCTACGACCTGTTCCAGGTTATTTGAAATTTACTTAAAAGCGTGCGTACCTGGGATGATTGCTCCACCCTGAGATTCAACTGTATGCATGGTCGTGGTTCATCTCCGATGTTAAGTGAATTTGAGGACTTTCCCATTCGAATTTGACGATTTTTCTGCAGGGGTTAGTCCACACATGCGACCAATATCTATACAAGTATTGCTCTGGAGGTTCATTAATCAAAAGTGACATCATGTCTATTTTGATTAAAAGAAGCTAATTAACCTAAGCACCATGCTTAATTTAAAGAGCTTATGAATGTACTCGCGAGATTATATTCAGACCAAAGCAAATCACGATAGATAAAGAGAGTATGAAAGCATCAGGAACTACATATGGAGATAAGCATCTGGAAACTGGTGAACTTTGCTTTGATTAAGGTTAAAAGCAACAACCTTTTTACGTACCTGAGTGTGCCCACCGTTGGCATCTGATGATGAAGACTTTTGGAGCTGATGCCACGGTGATGGCACTACGCCGACGTGACTCCACGTAGTTGGCTAAATCCTCCTCCATGTTGATGTTGTCATGTAGGGATATACTGTCATGGGTGTGGCAAAGGGGATCGGCTCTCAAACATGCCAACTAGTGGGATGCCGCGGAGCTAGCTTGGGTGTAGACAATATTGCAATAATAGGTTCCAAACCAAGCTAGTGGAGCGGCAAAGGAGCGGAGGCGTAGAGTACGTCTCCTCTCTTGCGCAACAGCGCAAAGAACGAGCAAAAACTGGCCAGGCCAGGTGATGTTCGGCCACTAACCTTGAATCAAGGCTTGTAGACCTACGAACACCTTGGCCTAAAACCAGTGATCGCTGGATATTTATTTTGATTTTTTTTTATTTTTTTTATTTTTTATTTTTTCAATGCAAAACGATGATGGGGCGAATGAATGCAAATGCAAGGATGGGAAACATGCAGTGGGTAATGCAAAAATTAAAAGGATAATGCATAGGTTACCTCCTAGCAGGTACTCAAAATTTAAAGTCTATGAGTAGGACTATCCCACATACCTTGAACACATACCTTGAATTTTCTTCGCCATTACCGACAATTTGAGATGGAATTGCGGTGAAGCAGCATCGTTCGTCCGTCACATTTGATTTTAATTTTTCTTCATGACGACGATCTTCCCTCCAGGCTGCACATGATTATGATAGTATATATGCATTTTTTTAAAATATAAACGCATACCTGGTGTGAGACCAGGATCCCTAGGGCCATTCATGTAAAGGAATAAACTACCTGATAGGTAATGTTTAGCCTAGCTACCTAAAACTAGTCGGCTACGGTGCAAGACGGCGTAGTAGGCTAGGTAGACTAGTCGTGTACTAGATTGAGACTCCCCAAAGTACCCTGTTGTAGTACTCCGAGTTGTATGCGACTAGGATCATACAACCGACTTGTAACCCTGCCCTCCGGATTATATAAGGCTGGGCAGGGACCCCCTCAAAACATCTACAATCATACACAACCGTACGAGGAATACAATCCAGCATACAGGACGTAGGGTATTACGCTATTCGCGGCCCAAACCTGTCTAAATCTTGTGTTGTTCGTACACTGTCGTTCCTAGAACTAGGCGAGACCCACAATTCTAGTCTCTGGGGTACTCCCAGGCAGACGTGCTCGACATAATTCGTCGACACTTGGTGCCCACCGTGGGGCTCGCTCGTCAAAGTTCACTGCTAGGCGCGATGGGATCAACTTTCAAAGCAAGAGGCGTCGAGAACGGTGCAACTTTCGTCATTGGCTCATGGACTTTCGTCTCCAATGGCGAAGGCGGCTTCGAGTCGTTCCTCGCGGATCGACCAGGACCGTACTCGTCGACCTCATCATCAACCTCATTGTCGAGCTCAACCTCGACTACAACCACGGATTCGACCTCGACTGCGGATTCCGCCTCCAAGACGGATTCGATCTCGACTTCGATTCCAGCAAGGACTCCGATTGGGGCTCATCAAGTCGTGTCTGGGTACAACTCTCTTCTGATCAAGGAAGGAGTCAGGAACTCCGAGTCGGCTACGCCATCGGCTTACCCCCTAGTTCGACTCCCGTTTGGACTCTCCAATTCCGCGGCTGTATATCAATAGATGTACAATGCGAAGCAAGAGAACCTTGAACCAGAAGGACTCAACAAGATCGTTCCTTCCTGACAACATTGCGCGTTTCAACTGCAGCGCGTATTACGAGACCAATTTCACCATGGAAGAACCACTTCTCCATTTGCCATCAGGACTGGTTGTGACCAATACACTGGGAGGACTCTTTGTTCACTGGCCAGGCGCAATTCCAAACTATACCTCTGGCAATGACGAATCAAGGGTATCAGCAGTAATCTTGGAAGATCTGCCATATCAGGACGGCAGGACCACGTCGCTAACAAGTTCCACCGGCAGTTCAGGCAACAACCCTGCGGTATCTAGTGCTCCCACCTTGCAACTGTCTGATCCAAGCAGACAAGTCTGTATGACAGACAACGACGGCGCTGGTGGCGTGTATGATCGAGAATTACTCGATGAAATCTCAGCGGAAGAAGAATTTACACCGGGTGAAACTGACCAACAACAGACTGCAAGGCGGATAAGGATCACGAAGCGAGCTCAGCGACGTGTGAATGCAGCACTAAGGGCTACGGCTACTCGCAACCTTGAACACAACTTCCAGATGGTTGATGATCAAGCTGTTCTACAGAACACCCCAGTAAACCTCGATGTTGCAGCAGAGCTGATCAGGAATACGGTGAACTCTCAAAATCCAAGCCGTACGCAGCTAAGGCATGCCCTTACTCTCCTGGAACACGCCCGCAAAGGCATTGAGGACGGGATGCAACACCCAAGACCGCAACATAGCCGGCCAACAATCCAGTCACCTCATCCGAGTCGGGAACAGGCACCACCCGTTGGGGCACGCGCACCAGCAGGGCCTCCGCTCCCTGATCTACGCGAAGCTATCAACGCGAATCGTGATGCCCGTTCGACCATTGATGCTAGCAGAGCAAACAGAATTGCGACTGAAATACGCCGCAGAGAAGAATTTGAGCAGCAGTATGGAGCACTTGACCATACTCAGGGTCAGCCATCAAGGCGAAACGACCCCTCACGTGACGACAACCGCAATCGCGGGCGTGGTGATCACCAGCCTAGCAATCACGACAATCGAAGGCGTAACCGAGACAATCAACCTGACAATGATCCTTCTGGTGATGACGATGATGATGATCGTCCATCACGAGGCAGAGATCATAGGAGAGGCCGACACCACTATGACTCAGACGGCAGCAGCGATCCAAGCCATGGTTCTAACTATGGCGGCCATGATCGTTATCCACGACGCTATGATGGTAGAGGACGACAGCTATCTCCAGATAAGTATGATGGTTTCCCAGCATTCTCCAGGCGCATCCGCAAGGTCCAGCTACCAAGTAAATTCAGACAACCGGAATCGAGAAGTTTACAGGCAAGCAAGACCCATAACAATGGTTACGAGTCTACTCGACAGCAATAACCATGGCAGGAGGAAGCAATGATGTCAAAGTCAGATACTTCCCAATAATGATGGATACAACACCGCTCACATGGCTCGAGGGCCTCCGCCCCGAATCCATTGACACTTGGGAAGAGCTTACAAGAAAATTCACTGCCAACTTTCAGGGAACTTGGGCACGCCCCGGAACTCGATTTGAATTGGCAGCCTGTAAACAAAAAAAAGGAGAAACGCTGAGGAAATACATCAAGAGGTTCTTTGAAAAAAGGGCCACCATCGTCGACGTGTCAGACAGAGAAATTATTGACTGCTTTCACGACGGCTTATGGGCTCGCGAGTTGCATCGTGAGTTTGGGAGAAGACGCCCGGAATCTATATTAGAACTGAGGCGTATGGCTGCAGATTGGGCTGATCAAGATGATCGTGAATGAGAACGTTTTGACAAGCGAAGGGACAACAACAACAACAATGGTGCTAACAACTCTAGCAAGAGTAGCCTTGATCGCCGCAATAACAACAACAGGCGTGACTTCAACCGTAATAAAAAGCGCAAGCCAGACAACACAGTCGTGGCAGTCGAGCGCCCAGCGCGGAAGAAGAACTCAAAGACCTTGACATCAGTTTTGAGTCAACCATGCCCCTATCATCCCAATAGGAAGCACTCAATGGCGTATTGTCATCACCTAAAAAGAGCATTTCTCAATCAGGAGTCTGAAAAAGACAAGCCCAAGGACAAGAAGGAAGACAAAGATAACGACGATACAAGAGATGCTTTTCCCCAGGTCGAAAATGTTGTTGCTGTCTTGTTCACGGGTGAAACCCTGAATCACTCCAAGTGCTGCAAGAAATTGGTTCTACGTGAAATCATGGCGGTAGAACCAATCACTCCAACATATCTCAAGTGGTCTGAGGTTCCGATAACCTTCTCCAGAGGGGATCAGTGGACCAACTTTGCCAACCCAGGCCGCTATCCCTTGGTTCTTGATCCAGTCATGCCTCATGCCAGACTGACCAAGGTACTCATTGATGGAGGCAGTAGGCTCAACATCATCTTTGCGAAGACATTCAAGAAGATGGGGCTTGATATCACCAAGTTATTGAAACCCACAGAGTCTCCGTTCTACGGCATTGTCCCAGGCAACGCTGCAATTCCCCTGGGACAAGTCACGTTACCAGTAACCTTCGGCACAGCAGCTAATTACAGGACTGAGTACATCAAGTTCGAGGTGGCTGATTTTGAGACGTCGTATCACGCGATCCTTGGGCGTCCAGCCCTCGCTAAGTATATGGCGATTCCGCACTACGTATACCTTGTTCTCAAGATGTCGGCTCCTAATGGAGTCCTTTCGCTCAAGGGAGACCTCAAGATTTCCTATGACTGCGACGTAGAAGCCATGGAGTATGCTGCCGCGTCACAGGTCCCAACCCAGATGCTTGAAGTACTCGCCCTGGCCAAGAAGTCGAAGGAAGAAGAACTGGAAGTCCCAAGCAAGAAGTCCACAAGCACTAGCTTCAAGCCCTTTGAGGATGTACAGCTTAAAACTGTAGACCTTGAGATGGGCGATTCATCCAAAACCGCCCTAATAGGGGCCGGTTTAGATTGTAAATAGGAAGACACGCTCATCAAGTTCCTTCGTGCTAATAAAGATATATTTGCGTGGAAACCTGCTGATATTCCTGGTTTTCCAAGGGAGCTTGCCGTGCACTGCCTCAATGTCAAAGAAGGCGCAAAGCCTAAGAGACAACGACTGCGATGGTTTGATCATGAACGACGCAAAGCGATCAACGGAAATTGCCAAACTACTCAAGGCTGGCTTCATCAAAGAAGTTTTCCATCCAGAGTGGTTGGCTAATCCAGTCCTGATCAGGAAGAAGAACAACAATGAGTGGCGGATGTGTGTTGATTACACTGATCTCAACAAACATTGCCCCCCAGATCCCATGGGTCTACCGCGCATTGACCAAGTCGTGGACTCCACGACAGGTTGTGCACTACTCTGTTTCCTCGACTGCTATTCAGGTTATCATCAGATAGCCTTGAAGAAAGAGGATCAGATCAAGACATCGTTCATCACCCCTTTCGGCGCTTTCTGTTACACTACAATGTCGTTTGGGTTGAAGAATGCAGGTGCTACATATCAGCGAGCCATACAGACGTGCCTATCATCTCAAATTGGCAACAATGTAGAGGCATATGTTGATGATATAGTCATGAGGACACGCAAGCCAGAAGACTTCATTGCTGACTTGCAAGAAACGTTCGCTAATCTCAGGACATTTCGCTGGAAGCTCAACTCGACTAAATGTGTTTTCGGTGTTCCAGCCGGCAAACTACTCGGGTTCATTGTCAGCCATCGTGGCATTGAAGCAAATCCTGCGAAGATCACTGCTATCCTCAACATGGAAGCACCCAAGAATATCAAAGAAGTCCAGAAGCTGATAGGTTGCATTGCGGCACCTAACAGATTTATATCTAGGCTTGGGGAAAAGGGACTCCCTTTCTTCAAGCTACTCAAGAAGCAAGACAACTTTATCTGGACGAATGAAGCCAACCAAGCCTTTGAACAACTCAAGACCTACTTGACTACACCAGTTCTAGTAGCCCCAGTCAAAGGTGATCATCTGTTTCTTTACGTAGCTGGTACAACACATGTGGTCAGTACAGTGATCGTGGTTGAGCGCAAAGAGGAAGGCCATGTATTTCCAGTACAACGGCCAGTATACTACATCAGTGAAGTACTCTCTGCATCTAACGTCCGGTACCCTCAGGTTCAAAAACTTCTTTATGCTATATTCATCACCTCAAGGAAGTTACGGCACTATTTTCAGTCATTTCCTATAACTGTGGTCACTAAATTCCCCTTGGGTGAGATTTATGAAAATCTTGACGCAACTGGACGCATTTGCAAGTGGAAGGCAGAAATGAGTGAACACCATATCATTTTCGCTTCACAAACGGCTATCAAGTCACAAGCCCTTGCAGATTTCACAGTCGAGTGGATGGAAACCCAATACTCCAG
>OAMR01000484.1:778333-788479 GCA_900205405.1 Echinochloa crus-galli
AAGCTTTATATATGAAAGGATATATCAATGGAAAGCCGATTTCACGGATGCTAGTCGATGGAGGGGCTGTTGTGAATCTCATGCCTTACACTCTCTTCAAGGAACTTGGCGGGAAAGATGAAGAGCTGGTCAAGACAAATGCGACGATTACCGGCGTGGGAGAAGATAATCTTATAAATATAAAGGGAATTGCTTCCATAGAATTGGCTGTTGGAAGCAAGACGCTCACTACAGTCTTCTTCATTGCAAAGGTGCAAGGTAACTTTAGTTTAATTCTTGGGCGCGATTGGATTCATGCAAATCAATGTGTGCCGTCTACCTTGCATCAATTACTTATTCAGTGGATCGGTGATGAGACTGAGGTGGTACATGGTGATAATTATTTTTTCCAATGACCGATCCTGATTTTTATTGATGCACATGATAAACATTAAGAGCTCATCGGGCTTGTCTGTCCGATTGAGAATTATTCAGTTGCGAATAGATATATTTTGTCCTTATGTTAAAACCGATGAAAAATCGGTTTCGTTTGTTATAATCAATGGCTCATGCAAGTGAGTCGCCTAAAACCGGTCAGACCGGCTTTGGAACCGGTCAGACCGGTTTGCTCAGTCCATTCATATTTAAAGTGGCTCCAGCAGCAAATCCATCACTATCGGATGAACGATATGTGTAAGATCATTAGAGCAAAGAGGAATTCACGAGTAATCTGGCTATGTGTCTTATATTCGTTCTTTGGGCCGATTACTTATTTTTTGATTTGGATGATTTATGGATGCAATACTGAATTAATTTATTATTCTTCAATTCTCAAGTTGAAGTATTTCAAAGACCAATTAACATTTAAAGCAATTTGGTCGTTTTTTGCATCCATGATGGTTTACAAGTGTGAGGATAGTTTTGTTCAAGAATTTCATAAAATGGGTCTTGATGATAATCTGATCTTGGCCATCTTCATCATGATTGCGGCATATTCATTAATGCGGCCGATTGGAATATTTTGCACTAACAAGCAAGTCCCCTATGGTTCTTCTACTTCGGCTAAAAGTATTTTGATTCAAGGATATAGAGCTGGTAGATGCTATATATTTGTTATACATTTTCAGTTTGTGCATCCATAATCCTTTGAAGTACAAGATTGACATTGAACCAAATTCTAGACAATCATGGTCGAAGTAGTACATATTCAGGTTCATATCTCATGGGAGATGCAAGGATACGAGCAGTATGTGCAATTTTAGCTTGGAGAAGTGTTTCTTGCTACTCAAGCTTTACCAAGAAACAGGGGGGCATGTGTTGATACTCAAAATTGGCAATAGTGCAAACCGGTCTGACCGGTGTGCACAAACCGGTCAGACCAGTTTGGGTAATGTTGTCAAAATGCAATTTGGACTTCACCATTGTGTATCTCTCGACGAGGCGATCAAGATGCATATGTGGAACGTTCAATTTGGACTCCGGATGAGAGAGTTACGACTTCGACAAGATTTGCTCTCGAGGGAAACCGGTCTGACCGGTTTGCCCAACCGGTCAGACCGGTTTGGGTCTGTAATTCGAGTAGGTTTAGTAGGTTTAGGTTTTCTGATGTAATCCCATATTGTAACCGACTTGGAAGGGGTACGACTTCCCCGGCCTATATATATAAAGGCTCAAGGCCGATTGAGGTGTTCCCAATCGAACCAACATATTTGTCCTTTACTTTTTACCTCTCAAACCCTAATCTCTTCCAAACCCTATCATCTGTTCTTTGCTCATCTCTACGGCGTACAAAGGCGTTCTAGGTGGCCTGCCGACCCTAGAGCAATCCTAGCTTGCTTGAGCTCCGACGGGGTCCCTCCCGAGCTCGAGTTTCTAGGTCTTCACCGTTTCCCTACCGAAAGCGGTCTGACCGGTTTCGTAAACCGGTCTGACCGGTTTTGTTCAGGGCAGCGGCGGTGTGGATCGTATCGACGATCGTGCGGCGCGTTTCAGCGCATTATCGTGTGTTGACCGAGATTTGCATCAACAAGGGGTTTGCAACCTAGTATGACAAGCAACAATTCAACTTCTAGATAAATAACTTGCACAAATGTAAATGCTCGAAGTAAAAGCAAGGATCAAACCACAAGTAAGAGACACAAATTTATCCCGTGGTGTCGATGACTTGCCGGTCACCCCTAGTCCACGTTAAGATGGATTCAACGTTCAACCGCTTCTCTATCAAGACTCTCTTCATCTTTAAGCCGGTTAGAACCAATGAACCGCTCCAAATCTCGATTCCACTAGAGTTGCTCTTCACCACTCCGGTGAGGTGAGCACAAAGACCTCTCACACCAATCTTCCACGGCAACTTCACAATCTTCTTGAAGTGCTCGGTGGAATCACGAGCTCCAAGCCGTCTAGGAGGCGGCAACCTCCAAGAGTAACAAATCAACCACGAGCTCAATGAAATCCTAGTGCCACAATGATCAAATCCTTGATGCAATGCACTAGAAGCTCTCAATCTCACAAAGGAATGCAACCTCAAAGCAAGTGAGTGAGAGAGAGGGGAACAAGGGCTCTAGAATGAGTATCAAGCTTTTCAAAGTGCCAAGAGGACCTCCAAGCCCGCGGGGTGGAAGTATTTATAGCCCTCACCTCAAAACTAGCCGTTGGGGAAAAACCTGTTCAGAATCGTGCACGGCGGACCGTCCGCCATGTCCACGCGGACTGTCCGCGTTCAAATTACAATGGCTATAATGCGTAGTCAAATGTGTGTCAGAAGTGACCATTGAGGTCCGGCGGACCGTCCGCCAGAGATACGCGGACCGTCCGCGAGCACCACGGACCGTCCGCCAGGCAAGGCCGGACAGTCTTCCCCTCTGGAACCCCGGGAAACGTCTCTGTGTGATTTAATTCGGACCGTCCACGAGAGAGACGTGGACCATCCGCCAAGCTTGCTCAGCACACCCCCCACAAGGCAGCACACCGCGGACCGTCCATGACGAGGCCGCGGACCGTCCGCGGTCCGTTCGGACCAGTTCGATTGGATTTTTCACAGGATTAATCCTTTTTCTTTTTAACTCGAATTTCGCGGACCGTCCGCCCTGACCCCGCGGACCGTCCGCCAGCCACGACTTGGCTGGTTTTCCAGAAGATTTGCAATGTGCCCATACCCAAGTTAGTCACCACATATTCTAAATGCACTCCATGCAATTCAAAGACCATTGTTGCACTAATATTTCGTTGAACCAACGAAGTTGATCCCTCTTGATAGTACGGCTATCTAACCTATCAACCCGGTCATATTTCATCCTCTAATCACCTCATGACCGGTCAAAATTAAAAGCCCTATAATATACCTTGGCGGATCGCTTTGACGCTGATACTCGCCTTACCGACAATTAAGGACCGTTTCGATGACGGCTTTCAGTGGGACTTACAGTGCTCACCGTCTACCCAGAATGGGGAGGGTTCCAGCAAGCCTACTTAGTGCGGTGCCAGATTTGTAGGAGATTCGAGTTGGCCTAGATGCCTTCAGACTCGTTGCGGCGTACTCTCCCTGATTTACCACTGCCCCCGACTGGCCTCGGTGGGAAGGTTTCACGACCCTGGGGCAGATGTTAGTTTAGATGTTTCCCGAGCCCAGAGAGACAGGATTGGCGCCGTTACTGTTTAGGGTCTTTGCTGTGGGCTGTGTCTTAGGTTGGTTGCTGACTAGCCTTGCAGCCCGGATGGATTCCAGGAGTGCCACCTCTGCAGAGTGAAAACTATACGTATAGCCGTGTCCACGGTTACGGACAACCCGCTTCTGATAAGCCCCGACAGTTTGGGAATCTGCTTTCTTACCTCATCCTTGATTTGGGTTATGAGAGACTGGTCCAGCGTTGCTGTTGAGACAAGGTGGGGAGGGAGCTCACCGAGTCGACTAGTGAGTGAAAGGTGTTGGTGGATGATATTTGCGGGAACCTGCGGTGGCAGGACGAGCCCGATGTATGTGAGGCTGATGGTGGGATTTGGGGAGTGTGATCTCTCTGGTGAGGAAAGGTGCTGGTGATGAGATGAACTTAGGTTTATTGCTGCTGCTTGCATAGGAAACCCTAGCCTTAAATTCCTTGATTATTTTAATCCACTAGTCTAGGCCACTTTAAAGCTTGCATCATATTATGGTTGGTGACGTGGACCTGTCCCATTTCCTTGGGGACAGACTTTGGGTTCTCAGGTGAAGACCCCGACCACGAGTTCAACCAGGACAGGTGGTACGACTGAAGGGTGTGCGCTACGCACAAGGATGCCTGTGGACCCAGATGATTTAGCTACCGTGTCGTAGCTGTTTCTCATTGTCGATTTAGCCCAGAGGGCTTGCACCAGACCGCTATGTTCTATTTATGTCATGTAATGAACCTTTTATCGCTGTACGGATGTGATATTCGGCTGAGATGAGTTCTGTACGAGATAGCTGCTATTCCTAGGACTATCTCAATGGTACAGGGAGTTGGATTCTCGTAATTGGGAATCCGGTTCGTTTCAGTCCGGAGGGCAGGGTTACAAGTCGGTTGTATGATCCTAGTCGTATACAACTCGGAGTACTACAACAGGGTACTTTGGGGAGTCTCCATCTAGTACACGACTAGTCTAGCTAGCCTACTACACCGTCTTGCACCGTAGCTGACTAGTTTTAGGTAGCTAGGCTAAACATTCCCTATCGGGTAGTTTATTCCTTTACATGAATGGTGTTGGCGGTCGTTACAACCCAAATTCGACCACCAATACTCGGGAATAAATAAGAGACTATGCAACATTCCATGCACTTAGGTTTTCTTTCTAATAAAGTTCCACGAGTTTTGATGAGTGTCATGTTTGCAGGTACAATATCACGAAACACGTGCTATAGGGGTCGGAAATGACAGAAACGGCCGAACGACATGTTCGGCCGGTTATCCCCCTTAGCCGTACACGCCACTGGGAGCCGTCCACATCACCAATGACTAAGCGAACACATCACATGCCACATGGATGACCGCCAACTCATCCTGGACCATTACACGTCACTCTGGACCAGAACAAGTCAAGACCAAGCATCAAAGCGTAAGCCAGAAGGTCCACGGAGCAGAGGCGGCGCAGGGGGGCAGGCCCGGGCTCCAGGCCCAGTTCGGCCGAACCCAGGCCTTCGGCCGAACCGCCCCCAAAGCTGCAACCGCCTCCAGGGAGAGGATCCTGGCCCTTGGTGGCTAGGTCGGTGGAGGGCGTTCGGCCAAACCCCCTGGTTCGGCCGAACCGACCCTTTCGGCCGAAACGGAAGGCCACCGCCTCTGCCCTCTCCCTTGACGGTTACTCTACCTCAACCGCCATGGGACCCCTATAAATGCAGTGCTACACCTCCGCTCCTGCGCACGTAGGCTTGAAAGCAGTAGTTTTCTGGACAGCGAATGGAAGAAATGGAGATGCGCCACTATCCAGCCTATCTTGATGAACCAGAAGTGATAAGGGCCCGGCAAGAATCTTCTCTGTAAGAGACCTTAAGAATGCCGCATTGAAATCGAAGTAAGTAAGACTCACGTTCTTTCTTGAGCTACGGCACATTCAACCTTTTCGACCTACGTGGGAAAGGACAAAAGAGTAGGTAGGTCTTCAGTGAAAACAAAGACAATACAAATAACCACCTCCCGATACAAATACCAGCCTACCGATCTTCTTGCCCTAAGAAGCAGAACGCGCCATCACCTACAGCCCTTTCCTCTGCCGGGGACTTTCACGAAATGAAAACGGGCGGCATCATCGTATGCTCGACATTAGTTGCCCTGGTGTATATCCCGGAGTACTCCTATGGCCGATCTGTCACCCATACATGAAGGCCTTGGCCCCGCCCCGTGTGGAGCCCCCCTTACGGCACGGCTTAGTCAGTTATTTTCTTTTGTCAGAGTGGATTCGGACCGCCACTTCTCTGAAAGCATGGTTCTTGCCTCCCTCTCTCCTCCCTCCTTGGAGCTCGTCCATTCGTTGGGTGATCCCTTGCTCTCACGTTCGAGTGTTTGCTCGTCGTTTAGGCCGGTGAGTGACATTTTTGCTCATTGCAGTTACCATCTAACCACTTGGCCTATATAGATAGAGTCCCCAGGAATCCTTTATCTCTTCTCGTTGTCCTCCCAACTATCTATACCTTCTCTCATCTATCCGAGTATCCCTTGAGCTGTGTGTCCGGTATATCCACTCCCATCCAATACCGTTTATCCCCCATCTTGTTTAGTCGTGTACCCTTCTCTGATAGTCTCGAATATCTGTTCACTAGTAGTCTTGCCAAAGCTTCCCTGCGGAATTCAACTTTATCCACATTCTTCATATATGCCTCTAACAACAGAATACTTTGGGGAGTCTCCTACCAGCCTACGACTAGTTTATCTAATCAACTACGCCGTCTTGTACCATAGCCGACTAGTTTAAAGTAGTCGGATCAAACATTCCTTATCGAGTAGTTTAATCCTTTAACAAATGGCCCTAGGGATCCTGGTCCCACAAGCCCCCGAGCATCTTGCGCCTTTGCTCCAAGTCTTGAATCTGCTGCAGCATCTTCGATTGGTTGTAGTAAAGCACAAGACGCTCAGATCTTCTTTGACGAATAGTTCATTGGAGTGCACCTATCGATGCACCCAATGGTTTTAGCCCCCGAGCCTCCGAGTACTTTGAAAAGTAGTCGGAGACTCAAAAGCAGTCTTATATATTCATCTTGAGTAGTTTTGAAGAAACTAGTCGGAGGTCTTCAATAAAATCTTATCCAAAAAATTAAATCCCGGAATATCTGCTAGCATCCCCCGAGCTTTAAAGCAAATATTTTTGGTTTAAAGGTCAAGTAAATCTCCGAAAATCTTTTGTAATCAGCAATCTCCGGATTTTATGCCGCCACGAACTGATTTGGTAAGCTTATCCGAAAAAATAGGCGGGAAAGCAGAATGCGACGCGCCGCCTCTACTGTAGCCCTAAAACTTGAGCCGTTATAAATCTGGATCTGCTTTCGTTAAGATTCATTCAGCCACCACAGCCATTGCCTTTGCATCGTAAATACTCTGAGCCTGTGCCCCGAGCTTTGCGAATCCAGCCCCCCAAGCCCCCGAGCCCGCATTCGCATCTGAGTGAGGTAGATTCACAGCCTCTGCTGTGCTACTCGTTGAATGCGCGAGAAGACGAATTTGACCACGCGTGCATCAACAATGGGCCAGAAGAAAGGAGGGAAGAAGCCCGCTGCTGCTGGTGCTGAAGGTGCCGGAGGGTCCCGCAGATCTGGGACGCGAAGCACAGTGAAGGATACAACGACCAAGCCAGTGTTCGACACACCACCAATGCCGCGAGTAGCTTGGAAGGAATGTACTGCTACTGAAGATGACCTCAGGCTCCTCGTGGAACAAGGTTTGCTGCTTGACCAGACTACTCTTCAGTGGAGGGCTTGTAAAAAACAACTCTGGCCCACTGAAGATAGTGATGAAGTTCCATTGTTTGTGTCTTTCTGTGAGCGTGGAGTCGGTCTCCCAATTTCTTCCTTTTTTAAGGAATTTCTGTCATTTTACAAGCTCCAACTCCACCATCTCAACCCAAATGGAGTTCTTTATTTGTCTGTTTTTGTCCATGCCTGTGAGGCATTCTGTCGACGAATTATGTCGCGCACGTCTGCCTAGGGGTACCCCAGAGAGTAGATTTGTGGGTCTCGCCTAGTTCTAGGACCGACAGTGTACGAACAACATAAGATTTAGACAGGTTTGGGCTGCAAGTAGCGTAATACCCTACGTCCTGTATGTTGGATTGTATTCCTCGTACGGTTGTGTATGATTGTAGATGTTTTGAGGGGGTCCCTGCCCAGCCTTATATAGTCCGGAGGGCAGGGTTACAAGTCGGTTGTATGATCCTAGTCGTATACAACTCGGAGTACTACAACAGGGTACTTTGGGGAGTCTCCTTCTAGTACACGACTAGTCTACCTAAGCCTACTGTGGGACCAGGATCCCTAGGGCCACTTATCCAGAGGATTAAATCTACTCGGCAGAGAGGAGTTTGATTCGACTACTTCAAACCAGTCGGCTATGGTGCAAGACGGCGTAGTAAGATTGGAATAACTAGTCGTGTACTAATAGGAAACTCCCCAAAGTACTCTATTGTAGTTATCCATGTTGTATACGACTAGGATTGTACAAACCGAATTGTAACCCTGCCTCCCGGACTATATAAGGCGGGGCAGGGACCCCCTCAAGAAGACATCAATTACAACCACACGTGCAATACATTAATGCATACAGGACGTAGGGTATTACGCTATTCGCGGCCCGAACCTGTCTAAATTGTGTTGTTCGTGTACTTTCGTTCCTAGAACTCGGCGAGACCCACACAAAACTACTCCCTGGGGTATCCCCGGTTAGACGTGCTCGACATAATTCGTCGACACTTGGCGCCCACCGTGGGGCAATCTCGCCGAAGCTCGACATTAGGCGCGATGGGATCAACTTTCAGAGCAGGCGGCATCGAGGAAGGTGCGACGTTCGTCATCGGCTCATGGACCTTTGTCTCTTATGGAAAGCTCGGTTTTGAGTCGTTCCAAGCAGATCGACCGGGGCCCTACTCGAAGCCGGCGGTTCCATCAGAACCGCTCCAAGATCTCGTCGAGGAGATCTCGACGAGTTCATCAAGTTCAACCTCAACGACAAGTTTGATTTTGACAAGGACTCGAACTCCAACCGGGACTCTCCAAGTCGAGTCTGGATATAATTCTTTTCCAAACATGGAAAGAGGTCGGGACTCCGAGTTGGCTACGCCATCGGACAACCACCCAGATCGATTCCCGTTCGGTCTACCTAACTCCGTGGCTACATATCAACAGATATACGCCGCGAAGCAAGGGAACAGGACAAGCCCATTGATCAACCAGATCGTGGATTACAACTTGGACTCTGAGCAGGTCTCTGGACCATCAGAGGACGAAAGCGAGGACGATTTCACGGTCTTGTTGAGTGACGCACCAGATAACGTCGCGCGGTTCAACTGCAGTGCCTACTATAAGTGTGACGTCACCCTTGAGCAACCCCTGATTCGGCTGCCTTCAGGGCTCATCGTGACCAACTCACCAGGAGGGCTCCTCGTTCACTGGCCTGGTGCGATTCCTACTGATACCCTAGAGGACAATGAGTCGAGGATCAGCGCTGTTATACTGCAAGGGCTACCTTACCAGGACGGCAAAACCGCCTCGATTACTTCTTCTTCCGATTCAACGGGAGATAACTTCAGCGGCGCCCTCAGCCTTCATCTATCTGACCCAAGTGTTGGCACTTCTTACGATCCAATATCAGAATTGGGGAATCCCAGTACTAGATGCAAGAAACGTTCAGTGGTTTTCCTTATGGCTTAGTAAAATATATAAATATTCTGCAAGCGCACAGAATCACCGCTGTAGCACTTCACCTGGGAGTATCCCGAGGTATCATAATTTATACCTATTTAATTTATTTAATACAATATCACCTGTTATTTACATTTGCTTGCATTAGATGTCATAATTTGCTGGGAATCCTAAGCTAGGCTGTTTACTAGAATTTCATTGTTATTCCTTGTTGCCCTTAGAGGTTACCTATATGGGTAGAATTCTTGCTTAGCCTTGCTCAACAATGGATGGTCGGGTTATTTTAATATCGATTAATAAACTATGCAATGTGGGCTTGGTAATTTTTTAGCAACATGGAACTCTAGGCGGCTCAGGCAAATGGGCTTGATGTTTGGTTTTTGAGGAATGTTATGTTGGTTTTGCCTGAGCCGAGCTTAAGGTTTGATCTATGGAGTGACCACCCGGGAAAACAGTACAACCATGAATGTAACACCCATATTTTTTTATAACCTATGATTATTTAGTTTATTAGAAAATAATTTTAACTTTTATTTGAAATTATACACACACTTCCTAATTAACTCAAATAAATTTTAGAAAATTTTAAAAATCCTAGCAATATTGAAACCAGGGTGTTACAAATGCAAACAAGTGTATGTGATCCCATGCAACCAATAGAGGCAATGACAAGTAAATGGAAATGACAAATGAGACAAGAGGACTATGCATATCGATAGGTCTCATCTAGAAGAAGCTTGTTAAATAATATTGGGACAATTAAATTGAAGATAATGGATATATCTCGGTTAGTTGAAGACATGGATTTCAAT
>OAMR01000484.1:797417-815338 GCA_900205405.1 Echinochloa crus-galli
AAAAATTTCTGAGTGTGGAATGTGTGAGGCACCAAGCAAGCAATGGCCAGCTTTTATAGGCCGAGTGGAGCAGCCATGGCCGTTCGGCCGAATGGCCTTGTTCGGCCGAATTGGCCAGAGTGGCCTGGCCACTCTCATGTGAGTGCAGCACTCACATGGCCTTGTTCCCACTCCAAAATTGTGTGGCCAACATCTTTTTTTTAAGGACATGTACATGGTTTTTGTTATGTAAGATGCAAATTTGACATGACCCAAAGTTGGAAATTAGTGGAGTCACCCCCATGCTGCCTTGTTTTGTGATAATTGGTGAGTGTGCAGCCATTTTTAGTGGGGTAGACATGTTTGTTGCTGGTTGGTGGTGATGGTAAATAAATGGAGATGTTCTAGAAGGGATGAAAATGATAAAAGTTACCAATTACATCCACCCTAGGTAAAATTTCAGCATGTGACCATTTATTTAAACCAAGCTTGCAAAATTTTCTACTCTCTCTCAAATTAATTACTCAGGTGGTTCAATTATTTTGGAAAGGGAAACATGCAAATGCAATTGGAAATTTAAAATTTGGAAGGGAAATATGAGATACATACCGGTTATCCTCGCGGCGAGCGCTCAGCTTTTAAGTCCGCGAGCGGGACTTCTCCTGTCTTCAGGTGCTCTTGTGATCGTCCGGTCCCGGAGTGGATGCCTCGGATGATGCAACCTTCTTCTGCCACATCTTCTTGTTCTTTTTCTTTGGTGTTAGTGGCGGTGGGATCGGCGTCTCTGGAGAATTCCAGAGGGCTTGCTCTTCCTCGTATTTCTTCACGAGGCGGTCCATTTCTTCTGCGCTCACTTGTTCCGTCGGTCCGTACCACTCGGGCTGCTCCTCGCTGAGTATCTCCAGCTCTCCTCTTATGAGAGCCTTGAGAAAACACTCGGCACTCCTCTGCTCCGGTGTGAGTGGCTCCACCTTCTTCTCTTCCCGTGGTTGGAACTGGAAGTACGTTAACCTTCCGTCGATACGGAACGAGACTTCTCTCGCATCCATATCGATCCTAGCCCGGGCGGTGTTCAAGAATGGTCGGCCCAGGACAAGGGAAAACGAGTGGTCGTTTCCCGTGTCGAGGACAACCAAGTCCACAGGAACGTAACGTCCCCAGATGCGGACCGGTACATTCTCGATCACCACCTCGGGGTAGCGGATGGTTGAATCCGCAAGCGGAACCTGGACAGTAGTAGGAGATAGAGTAGGGTAGCGTAACTTTTTAAATAATACTTTAGACATGATGTTGACGCTGGCCCCCAGATCGCAGAGTTAAAATGAAACAACTAAAAATGCTAATGCAGTCAAACCGAGTCAAACCTTTTTGGCCTCATACCCCGTGCTATACTTGCTAAGTAACTCTGTTACTTACACTTGCTATATTTTTGTAATTTTGCTGCAAAATCCCGGATGGGTAACAAATTGGGCTGTGTGCGAGTCTGCTGCTGAGTTTCCGGAGGATCTGCCGTTCTACTGAGCGTGTTCTCCCAGTCAGAGTCCCTGTGGGATCCGGCCTCGATTAGAGAGAGTTGTTATTAGACTTCCGCTGTATTGGTTAGTTCATTTATGAAGCAACTCTGATGTAAACTCTCTCATTAATAAAGCATTTATTTTCAGCATTTGTGTCTTTGTTATCATATTTGTTGACTATATGTGTTCTATGGACTTCCTGGGCACACATATAGTAGCATTCGGGTTTCTGTGTAAATCCGGGTGTGACAGATTGGTATCAGAGCCGTGCTGACTTTAGGAACACAGCTTAGCTAGAACGGTTGAAGAAATCTTAGGAGACCACCATGATTCAGTAATCGTTTAGTTTTTCAAAAAAAAAGAAAGAAAAGTCAATCTGCTGTCGAGTCTTGTGTGAATTATGTCTCTAGGTGCTTGATTTTGTTGTTGTTATGCTTATGCCTAATTTGGATTTTTGTATTGATTGTGATGGTCATAGACATAAGTCTATCTCCATCTAGATATAGGACTAAGGTTTAAGGATATTAGTGGTTACATAGAGGGGGTGTTCATTTCTCTTTATCTATCCAAACCACCAAACCACTTGGTTATGATCAATAGAGTTTTGATAAGAATTATTTGCTGATGATAGATGGTGAACACAAGGAGGAACGTGGGTGCCGGTGGGAGCGGCCAGAACCCGAACCCGAATCCACCGCCTCCACCACCGCCACTCACCATGGAGCAGATGATGCAGATGTTTCTCGTTTTAGCTCCGATTAGTGTGATTGTTGATGCAACAGCAACAGCAGAACCCTCCTCACCAGCCTTACGTGCTACCAAGAGACAAGAGGGGCGAATTTCTGAAGGGACGCCCTCCTACCTTCACCAAGGCCAGCGATCCTCTGCAGGCCACCATGTACCGGAAGCACTGATGACCCTGAAGAAGAAGGAGTTCCTGGCACTGAAGCAGGAAGGGATGAGCGTCACCGCTTACCGCGACAAGTTCATCGAGCTCGCCCGCTATGCTCCGGAAGATGTGGAACGGACCAGAAAGAAGCAGGCTCGGTTCCGTGATGGCTTGCAGGATGCTCTGCAATACCAGCTGATGTGCACCAAGTTCCCCAACTTCCAGGAACTGGTGGACGACGCCTTCAAGCTGGAGCACAAGCGCCGTGAGATCGAGGAGAAGAAGAGGAAGTTCCAGGGCCAGCAGACTGGGAGCAGCAGCCGCTAGAAGCAGGCCAGATTCCGTGATGGCCTGCATGATGCTCTGCAGTACCAGCTGATGTGCACCAAGTTCCCCAACTTTCAGGAACTGGTAGACGACGCCTTCATGCTGGAGCACAAGCGCCGTGAGATCGAAGAAAAGAAGAGGAAGTTCCAGGGCTAGCAGACTGGGTGCAGCAGCTGCCCCCGCTTCACTCCTCCGCAGGGGAACCAGCAGATGATGGGTCAGCAGCGCCCCCAGGGTCAGTCCAGCTTGCTGAACCGCAATCAGTTTCAGCAGCGCCCCCAGTACCAGCAGCGTCCTCAATATCTCCAGGCGCCCCAGCAGCAGCGTCTTCAGAACCCGCTACAGACTGCCCCAATTCAGCGCAACCAGGTGCAGCCAGGTCCTGCTCAGCGCCCCACTGCACCAGCAGGACAGAGGGCGTGTTTTCACTGTGGAGAGCCGGGATACTATGCCAACCTTTGTCCCCAGAGGGCTCAGAACGGCGCAGGACAGAACAACAATCAGAGGAATGGTCAGCAGCAAGCACAGAACCCCGCCAGAGGCAAGATCAACCACATGGGCGCAGAGACCGCAGAAGCAGCTACTGATGTGGTTGTGGGTACGTTCTTTGTCAACTCCACCCCTGCAACTGTTTTATTCGATACTGGAGCTTCACATGCCTTCATCTCTGCTGCATTTGTACAAAAGAGCATGTTGACTCTACAACCTATGGGAAACCCCATGGTAGTTAGTTCACCTGGTGGAGAACAACGAGCTAGTCTACGTTGCTCCAGAGTCACCATCACAATAAGGGGGGTAGACTTCGAGGTATACCCCATAGTACTGAATTCTGTTGGGTTTGATCTAATCCTGGGGATGAGCTGGCTAGGCAAATATAATGCGGTGATCCAGTGCGCCAGGAAGGCAGTACAGTTGGTTGCAACAGGCGGAGAGAAAGTGGAATATCAGGCAGTCAAGTCCTCAGAACCAGGTCAAGTTAATCAAACTGAGGGTACAGCTCTCGAGGACATTCGCGTGGTGTGTGACTACCCGGATGTATTCCCAGATGAATTGCCAGGTATGCCCCCAGACCGCGAAGTTGAATTCGTTATTGATCTTAAACCTGGCACTGCACCTATAGCCAAGAGGCCATATAGGATGGGAGTAAAAGAGCTGGAGCAGCTTAAGAAGGAGCTAGAAGCTCTGCTGGCAAAGGGGTACATTCGTCCAAGTTCTTCACCGTGGGGAGCACCGGTGTTGTTCGCGGACAAGAAGGATGGTACACAGAGGTTGTGTGTGGACTATCGAGCCCTCAACGAAGTGACCATCAAGAACAAGTACCCACTGCCGAGGATTGATGATCTGTTCGATCAGCTGAAGGGAGCTTGTGTGTTCTCCAAGATCGATCTTCGATCGGGCTATTACCAGATGAAGATCCGACCGTCAGATATTCCCAAGACCGCGTTCACTACTCGGTACGGGTTGTATGAGTTCACTGTCATGTCCTTTGGCCTGACTAATGCTCCTGCATACTTCATGTACCTGAGTCAGATGAAGATTCGGGTGTTGGATATACCCAAGACGGCATTCACCACTCGGTACGGGTTGTATGAGTTCACAGTCATGTCCTTTGGCCTGACTAATGCTCCTGCATACTTCATGTACCTGATGAACAGTGTGTTCATGGACTATCTTGACAAGTTCGTGGTGGTGTTCATTGATGATATTCTGGTCTTCTCCAAGAATGAAGAAGAACATGAGGAGCATTTGAGGTTGGTGATGCAAAGACTCCGGGAACATCAGTTGTATGCCAAGCTGAGCAAGTGTGAGTTCTGGTTGAAGGAAGTGGCATTCCTGGGTCATGTGTTGTCTAATGGAGGAGTGGCAGTCGATCCGAAGAAGGTCAGTGATGTGTTGAGCTGGAATCCGCCTCGGGATGTTAGCGAAATCAGGAGTTTCCTTGGGATGGCTGGGTATTATCGACGGTTCATCGAAGGATTCTCCAAGATTGCTAAGCCCCTGACGGCATCGTTGGAGAAAAATGCCAAGTTCGTCTGGACCGAGCAGTGTCAGACCAGCTTTGAGGAGTTGAAGAAAAGACTGACAACAGCGCCTGTGCTGGTTTTGCCTGATCTTGCCAAGAGCTTCTCTATCTACTGCGATGCATACCATCTAGGATTGGGGTGTGTACTCATGCAGGAAGGCAGAGTTGTGGCATATGCGTCAAGGCAGTTGAGGAAGCATGAGCAGAACTACCCGACTCATGATCTGGAGTTGGCAGCCGTTGTTCATGCTCTGAAGATTTGGAGGCATTACTTGGTTGGACATAAGTGTGACATTTACACTGATCATAAGAGCCTCAAGTATGTCTTCACTCAGTCAGAGCTGAACAGGAGACAACGGCGATGGTTGGAGTTGATCAAGGACTATGATCTGGAGATCCACTACCATCCCGGAAAGGCCAATTTGGTGGCAGATGCTCTGAGCAGGAGGAGCTATGTGAACAAGATCACTGGACACTATCTACCAGAAGAACTCAGCCGGGAATTTGAGAGGATGAGTCTGGGATTTGTGACTAGCATCACAGGGATAACAGTAGAACCGACTCTGGAACAAGAGATCCGGAAGGGTCAGCTTGAAGATGAGCACATCAAGGAGATTGTGGGGAATGTTGCTCTAGGAAAGGCCCCTGGATTCCGAGTTGATGATCAAGGAACCTTGTGGCATGGGAAGAGGATATGTGTGCCAGACATAGCACAGATCAGGGACACGATCCTGAAAGAAGCACATGACTCAGCCTATTCGATCCACCCAGGAAGTACCAAGATGTACCAAGACATCAAGGAAAGATTCTGGTGGTATGGATTGAAGCGTGATGTGGCAACACACGTGGCTCTATGTGACACATGTCAGAGAGTCAAGGCTGAACATCAGAGGCCAGCAGGATTGCTCCAGCCTTTGAAGATACCTGAATGGAAGTGGGAAGAAGTTGGTATGGACTTCATCACTGGTCTGCCTCGCACTCAGAGAGGATTTGACTCCATTTGGGTGATAGTGGACCGCTTGACCAAGGTGGCACACTTTCTACCAGTGAAGACCACTTATACAGGCGCCCGATTGGCAGAGCTGTACATGGAGAGGATTGTATGCTTGCATGGAGTACCGAAGCGCATAGTGTCTGATCGTGGAACTCAGTTCACTTCACACTTCTGGAAGAGGTTGCATGAGTCGATGGACACAAAGTTGCATTTCAGCTCAGCTTATCATCCGCAGACTGATGTAGAGCGGACCAATCAGATCTTGGAAGACATGTTGAGAGCATGTGCACTGCAGTATGGTGTTAGCTGGGACAAGAGTCTGTGTTATGCAGAATTCTTGTACAACAACAGCTACCAGAAGAGTCTGCAGATGTCACCATTCGTGGCTCTGTATGGCAGGAAGTGCAGAACACCATTGTTCTGGAGCCAGACTGGGGAAAGTCAAGTCTTTGGGCCTGAGATACTCAGAGAAGCAGAACGCCAAGTGCAAGTGATCAGGCAGAATTTGAAGGTGGCACAGTCTCGGCAGAAGAGCTATGCTGATGTCAGAAGGAGGGATCTCAACTTCAAGGTTGAAGACTTTGTATACCTCAAGGTGTCACCGATGAGGGGTGTGAAGAGGTTCAATGTCAAGGGCAAGTTGGCACCTCGTTTCATTGGACCCTTCAAGATATTGGAACGGAAAGGTGAAGTGGCATACCGGCTAGAGTTACCTGAGAAACTGGCCGGAGTACACGATGTGTTCCATGTGTCTCAGCTGAAGAAACTTGCGGGTACCTGAAGTGTCTGAGAGGGTAATCCCGATAGAAGGGCTGAGCGTGCAAGAGGATCTCACCTATGAGGAGTATCCAGTCAAGATTCTGGAGGAGTCTGAGAGGGTGACAAGAAACAGGGTCATCCGGATGTGCAAGGTTCAATGGAGCCGATGTTCAGAGGATGAAGCAACCTGGGAAAGAGAAGAAGATCTCAGAGCTGAGTATCCACAGTTATTCCCATCCACGTCCGAATCTCGAGGACGAGATTCATCTTAAGGGGGGTAGGTTTGTAACACCCAGTACAGTACAACATTATAGTAATTAATTGAATATTTATTATCATGCTCATGTTTAATATAGGTTAAATAAATAATTTTTGGAAGTTAAAATCAAATATAAGGTATAGAAACATTTTTGTTGCATTCATGCTGCTGCATTTATTTTTGTATTGCCCACACCGACCCACTCCCTCTCTTCCCCCTGCCTGAGCCCAGCACAGCCGGCCCAGCCTGCTCCAGTTCCGGCCCAGCAACTGGTCCAACTTGAACCCTCTCTACTGTGCTTCTTCCACCTCGAGCCGGACTCAAAAAGAGCCCAAGCTCGATAATGGCGCACGCAGCCGCCTCGGTCCAACATCTAGGCCCACCACCGTAGCCACCGGCACCTTCGTGGAAACTTCCTCCGCCCCCTTTCCATCCTCGCCTCGCGCCCTTTGGAAAGCGCTTCCCCAGCCATGGAAGGCTATCGCCGCGCCTCTGGTCGCCGCCGGCGACCAACTTTCCCCATTGAACCACAACCGTTCGATCCCGATCCTACGACCGAAACCAGATCTGACCACGGTCAGATAACGGTCAGCGCGGTCAGCGTTGGCAACTTTGTTAAAGAGACCCCTAGCTCTCTGCAAATCGACCCGCGGTCCACCCTCAGTTCAAAAGTAATTGCATCCAGGTCCTGTTTTATCCGGAAAACCCCCTGAGTTTTCAAATAATCCAACCCGCCGTCCAGCCCTGCCATTTTAACACGTTAGCCCTTCGGTTCATACGCATAATTACGTATAGGTCCTCGGTTTCTCGCAGATTAGACCCTGAAACTTCAAAATCCCATAACTTTCTCGTTTTAGCTCCGATTAGAGTGATTTTCACGCTCTTGTGTTCGTAGCGAAGCGTAGAATAGATCTAAAACCCTTTTATGTACTGTTTCTACTGTTTGGTGTACTGTTTCTAATAGAATACTTTTGCTTGCATGTATTGTCTTGTATGGATGCTTGTGTGTTGATTCGAGTCCAGTCGGTGAGCCGTTGGAGTTTGAGTACGTTGAGGACCTTCCGGAGTCGGACTCACAGCAGCAGCAGCACTTTGAGGAAGGCAAGTTATAGCAACGGACAATCCTTGCTACCTATCCACCTTTGTACTACATTTATTTACATTCACGCATTTAAATTGATGTACCTTAAGGATATTGCTAGTTTTGTTATTCCTGTTACCTTGACTACCTTGGGTTATTGCATTATGGGTAGACTTTTGCTAGGCGCAGCTACTGTCACCTTTACTATTACTATTAAACTTGATATAATGGTTCACGTCAACTTTAATGTTAAAATATACTTTTTAGCAACATGGTTAAGGGAACTAGGGCGTCAGCTGCGTCTCTCCGTAAGGACCGTTTCTTAAAGCGGAAACCCAGGAGCCTGTTGCCACCACCAGAACTATCATGGCTCTGGTCTTGGACAAGTAGCTTGTACGGCTCTAGCTTAACAGTAGTTACCGACGGGCCGACGGCGTTATGGGAATCACTCGTGAGAGTATGGTTTGATCCACCGAGGGCGGGAGATCCGTCGGCTATGTCCCCGTGAGGCACAGTCCCGTGTCGGGAGCTCCGTGAGCTCCACACGTTGCGCTTTTATTTCTGTTGTTGGTATGTTTTGTTGCGCATTAGACGCTATTGACACCCTCACGTTGCGACTTGAGCGACGGTCAATCTCGGTGCCTGGGCCATGCTGCCTGTGCTGTACCATAAAGCGGCCACTATCTTGTTAGGGGTCTTGTGAAAAGCCTCGTAGCGTCCCTATGCCGTCACACCTCGGTAGTGTTGATGTGCGTGGTTGGGTGCAAAGTTCCTTTGAACTTTTACGCGACTAGTGGGTAAAGGGCGAAACCTCTGCAGAGTGTAAATCTATCATGATAGCCTTGCTCAGGGTCACGAGCGGCCTGGATCCTTTTTGATTAGAAGATGAAGTTATTTATGTTTAATGTTCACTTATAATTTATTAATTGGGTTGCAACTGGGTTCTCATTCACTTGTAGTAACTTGGATAAAGATTAAAACGAACCAACTAAAAATGCTAATGCAGTAAGCCGTGTCAAACCTTTTGAGCCTTCATACCCCGTGCTATACTTGCTAAGTAAGACATTTACTTACAATTGCTATTATTCACTCATTTTGCTGCAAAATCCCGGATGGGTAACAGATTGGGCTGTGTGCGAGTCTGCTGCTGAGTTTCTGGAGGATCTGCCGTTCTACTGAGCGTGTTCTCCCAGTCAGAGTCCCTGTGGGATCACGACTTCATTAGTTTGAGAGTTATAGTCTTCCGCTGTATTGGTTAGTTCATTTATGAAGCAACTCTGATGTAAACTCTCTCATTAATAAAGCATTTATTTTCAGCATTTGTGTTTCTGTTATCATATTTGTTCGCCCTGTTCGTTTGGCTGGTGGCTGGTGGCTGGCGCTGGTTTTTGCTGAGAGAAAAACACTGTTGGCTGGTTATATCGTCCCCAGATCCGGACCTGTACATTCTCGATCACCCCCTCGGGGTAGCGGATGGTTGAGTCCGCAAGCTGTACCTGGGCAGTAGTAGGTGACAAAGTAGGGTAGCGTAATTTCTTAAATAATACCTTAGACATGATGTTGACGCTTGCCCCCAGATCACAGAGCGCATCATCAATGCGATGATTCCAGATCGTGCACTGAATGACGGGCACTCCGGGATCTTCCTTCCGGTCCGGAGAGGTTTTGATGATTGCCTTCTTTGCAGCTCTTGGCAGGTAGGTCCATCTTGGTGTTAACACTTGGATATTTGAGACCTTTCCAGCATGGTTAATACGAAGTATACTACGAGACATCTTACCCTGTCTCATAGTGATAGCATTCACTGTTTCGAGGGGAGGTTCGGGTTGCCCCGGAATCTGCCCCGATTCAGTGACAGGAACAGCAGCAGCTAACTGAGCGACTTCAGTGACAGGAATAGCAGCAGCTAACTGAGCAACTTGAGTTTCTATAATTTTGTTAAAGCTCAGTTGATTTTTCATGGCAGAAGCGAACGATTCCATCCTAGAGTCTATGTTTTCCAGAGTTTAGAGTCTATGCTTTCCAGTGTTTTATCATTAGCAGCAAGCTTTTTATTGATGTTTTCAGTTATTTTCATCTGGCCAAACACAAGATCTCTAAGAGACGGCTGATTATTGAAATTGCTGGAATTGAAATTGTTACCTTGTTGAGGCCTCTCAAAAGGGAGGTTTGGGCGCGGATTCCAGCCTTGGTTGCCGTAGTTGTTCGGTCGGTACCCGTTGTTGTTGGAGTTGTTGACGTAGTGGGCATCTTCTCGCGTTTCGGGGCAGTCATTCCCCGAATGGCCAGTGTTGCCACAGACTTCGCAGGTCATGCGAGCGTCCATGGCTTGCACCGTTTCTTGAGCAGGGGCCTCCAGTTTCTTCATCAGGAGGTCCATCTTGGCAGCGAGCATGTCCAGAGCTTCAACTTGGTGAACTCCTCGGGTCTTTGGTTGAGTCCGGTCGTCGGACCAACCTTGGTTCTCGACCATCTTCTCTATGAGGGCCTTCGCACGACTCTCCTCAAGAGAGAAGAACGAGCCTCCAGCAGCAGCATCCAGGTACTCACGGGCAGAATTTCTCAGCCCGTGATAGAAAGTTTGGATTATGAACCAACTCTGCATACCATGGTGAGGACAAGGAGAAATATAGTCCTGGAGGCGATCCCATGCCTCCGGGACTGTTTCATCTTTTAGCTACTGGAAACTGGCAATTTTATTCCGGAGGGCGTTGGTTTTCCCAACCGGAAAGAATTTTAGCAGAAAAGCGCTAGTGCATTTATCCCCAGGTATTTATTGCTTCGCGGTTAGCATAAAACCATTGTTTCGCCTTGCCTAATAATGAGAATGGAAATAAACGGAGGCGAATGGCATCGATACTTACTCCGCGGATGGTGAAGGTGTTGCAAATCTCCAGGAAATGCTGGAGATGAGCATTGGCATCTTCGTGTGGCTTGCCGCAGAATGGGCTAGCCTGTACCATGTTGATGAGGGCTGGCTTCAGCTCGAAGCTACCATCTTCGACTGGCGGAGCTGGTCCGACACGTACGTTCTCACTCGATGGAGCAGAGAACTCACGGATCGTCTTGGCTGCCATCCTCGATGTAGCCTGGTTGACAACGGCAAGGACTGGGTTCGTCGGAAGGAGTTGCTTCTGAGGAGGCACAACACGGGGTCGTACTTTCCTCACAAGTGACTCCGGATTTTCTTGGAAGTTTGACGGTAGTTGGAAACCAGTCATGCACTGCTCTGTTCCACAAAGACCAACGAACAGAGCAAGGGTAAACCCGCTTGAGTAGCGGGACTCAACTAAGATAGCTCATGATAAAAGTTCAAAAGTAATCTAGCCAAATGCTTCCCCGGCAACGGCGCCAGAAATGCTTGTTGGCACTTCTTACGATCCAATATCAGAATTGGGGAATCCCGGTACTGGATGCAAGAAATGTTCAGTGGTTTTCCTTATGGCTTAGTAAAATATATAAATATTCTGCAAGCGCACAGAATCACCGCTGTAGCAATTCACCTGGGAGTATCCCGAGGTATCGTAATTTATATTTCCGCAGGGAAGCTTTGGCAAGATATAGCTACAGACAAGCTATCTGTCAGCAATCCATGCATTCGGTACATATTCGGCAAAAGCACGTAAGAGGGCGTACTGCCGACCGCATGATGTCATAGTGATGAAAGATCAGTTTTAAATTATGTAGTCGTTACAGCACTTAAGCACAACCGACCAACGAGAGTTAAGCATGATAATAGTGAAAGCACGATCGTAAATTTCTAGTAAACAAGAATGCATAGGTCAAAAGCACTAGTCTACCGCATGTCTAGATACTCTCGAACCCGTCGGGCATAAAACCAAACAAATTAATTTCATCTTCATGATCTATCCATCTGTGGTCAGCATACCTCTTCCTTGTTTGATTATCATACGTTTCAAAACGCCGATTATCACTAGGATGTATTCTGCCAATTCTTTCATGGACAGATCGGCGATTGACAGTATCCTGCCTATATTCATCATGCCTATCATTGCATTCAGGACAGTTGTTCCATGTGGGAAGTTTTAATCCCTCATTCCAGCAGTGTCTGAAGAATGCACACCCCCAATGTGCACGTTCTTGTTCCCGAATGTACTCTTCTTGTTCTTCCCTATACATTTCTTCTTCGTATCTTCTTTTCTCCTCTTCATATTTTCGCCTCTGATAGCGCTCTTTTTCTTGCTGACGCTGCCATTTATTGAGGAGAATACGTGTAGTAACTCTTGGTTTGGAAGATTCTCCAATTTCAGACCGACTGTTCAAGGAACGAGGTTCTTTCTTGTGAACTTGCTCAATCGTGATTTGCCGAGCGGGATCAACTGAGCCATTTTGTTTTGCCTTTTATGAAGTTAAAACTTTCATCTTTCCTTTTTCTTCAGGCTCAACAGCATTCACCATGTTGACTGAAAACCCAATCATATTTTGAGGGAATGGGTTACTGTCTAGTTTCATCTTGTTGTCAAATTTTAGATGTCCCTCCTGGATAGCTTTCTGAATCCTCACTCTAAAGACCCTGCATTCATCGAGTAATGATTGCAACTCTTTAAGATTAGTTGGAGGAACAATTTCATCAATTGCCTTCATGCTTTTCTTACCAACTCCTATTCCTCCTTCATGTATCAAAAATCCCAGAAACTCTCCAGCCGAAACCCCAAAAGCACACTTGTTCGGGTTCATCTTAAGCACATGTTTCCTGGTGCATTCTAGAGTCTTCCTTATGTCAGCCAAATGGGACTCATGATCCAATGACTTGATCACCACATCATCAATATATATTTCCACAATCTTGCCGATCAACTCATGAAAAATATAATTCATAGCCCTTTGATAAGTTGCACCAGCATTTTTCAATCCAAAGGTCATGACAACCCACTCAAACAACCCTATGTGTCCAGGACACCTACTAGGGATCTATGGAATTTCGGCAATAAAACTTATCTTTTGTGATCTTGCATGAACATCTGATGTAGTATATTTTTGTGCTAAGGGCAATACATTCAGTACTGGCCATTTTTCTTTTCCTCCAATGTCTCTGTTAATTTCCTTCTAAAGACGATTTCTTCCCGAATATCGGCTGTTCGGCAATTTAATATATCAATCACCGACCGATTTCAATACTGGGATAATACCTCTTCAAATATCTTCCATTTATAGCAGAAGCAAATTCTTCTCCCAATAATGTCTTCAAAATATATGCATTTCCAGGCACGCATCTAACCACTCTCTTTATCCAATGAATCATCAATAGTTCGGCAATATCCCTTTCAGGAGAAAACCACTTCTTCACCCAGCTATTCATTAGCTGTGGATGATCTAATTGCCGAACAAGGGGAAGAGACCTCTTCTGGTCAAACCTTATCAGAGGAGAATCAAGCAAAACTGAAAGAAATCCTCTCTTTTCTGCATGGTTGTTTCAGTTGATATCAACAGCATGTCTTTCTCTTCAGTCAACTACAAGGAAGGAGAAGCTCAAAGCACCAAAGGCTGTCAAACTTATGGAGAAGCTGCTTCTACTGTGTCTGTCAACAAGAACATTGGTGAATTGTTTGAACTCTTCTTCAGGGGCTTTGCTCATCCTCTTTGGTTTCCATATTCAGACAATGATAATCTTACTCCCCCTTGTGAGTTTAGCTTTGATACTAGATGCACAGATCCACAGTCCACAGCAATCTTCAATGCCTTCATTCAGCCTTGCATTTTGCCAGCAGAATTCTGTGGAGGCAGACTTGTTCAGAGTACCTTTGAATACTATCAGCCAAACATGACGACTAGGCAATTAGGATGTGGCCAAGTTCCCCCTAGGCTATTTCTTCATGAATTTCTTAAGCCTAGGGAGATTATCAAGGACTCCATAGAAACAAGAAGGATTTTTGATTACAAATGCTGCACAACCATTTATGCACCTGATCCCTTTGCACCAATAACATCTGTCCATCCTTCTTTTACTCCTTGGTGGCAAGAATTTCATGATCACACCTTCAATGTGTCAGTCCACCTTCTCTATTCTGAATTGATGCCTGGCTATCAACCGACTTCAGAGGTAACAATGCCTATTTTTCATTTGTTCTTAATAACATCTCTTTCTTCGATTGTAATCTGGTTATCTTGCAGGACATAGTACCTGCCCCTCTAGCCAGGACAATTCAATATAAGATTGCAGGCCCAATATCTGCTCTAGGGCATCAATCTCCTACTTTGGCTCAGCTGATGTCTAGACAGGCCACTCTAGACCCAATCATTACCAGGCGATCTTCAAAAAGAAAGACTTCTGCTCTGCCTGCTTCTTCAGCTCCCAGGAAGAAGAGCACAACCAACAGAAAACTCATTCAGGTCATAGTCTTTTCCTTTAAATATAATGCTTCTTAATCATGCTCATCTCTGCTTTTATGATTTTAGGCTCGGACACAGCAAACAGTGGCCATTACAGATTCTGCCGATGCGGATCAAAACCGAACCTAATCGATCTAGATTGAGCAAAAGAGTATTAATATGAATTAAACATAAAGTAAAACCCAAACAACACAAGATAACTTAATGAATCTATTAGATCTTCTCAGCATGATTCAGCTCCCACTTCACCTTTTCCTCAATTAGAAGCTGCACCTTCACCAAGGAACTCTCCAACTTCTTCTCAGTATGATTTACATGGCCCTTCCACTGAGTCTGAGAGACTTCCTTCTCCTACTCAAGAGATCAGCAATATTGTAAGTACAGTCAATCTTCCCTTGTCCATTCATATCTGCTCAATTCATTAATAATTTTTTCTTTCAGGAGAAGCCTGCTCCATCACTCAGCTATTCTTTTGCTGTGGATGATTTTAATGTTGAACAAGAAGAAGAAATATCATCTAGCCAAGTTCCATCAGAGAAAATTCAGGACAAATTGAAGGACATTCTCTCCTTGCTGAACAGAGAAATTCAAGACCAGGTCAAAGATGCTGATCTCCTGAGGGATGCACTCGAATCCATTGACCAAGATCTTCCTGCTGACATCAGAGATATCTCTGTCTTGGTTTCACTGTTTTATAGCCCATTCAGCAACATTGATTATAATGAACTTCAGTGTCCTATCACCCATTCGGCAAAGCCAACTGTATAGAGTATAGTACAGCCGAATTTTACTTGGTCAAAACCGAATGTGACTCAGCATGAATCCCAAACGGCGCTGCAACTGTTCAGTTCGAAAGCTCTCCACATTCCAAAATTTTGGGATACGCGCCACGATCTCTTGGCCACGATTCCTTCTGTGGGTTCTATAAATAAAGGAGATGTGTATAAGAGACAGGCTTTAGGGCCGCCTTCCTAGCTTCTACCGGTCTCGAGCTCTTTTTTTCCCCAAAGCACAGTAACCTCCAAGAAAACCCCAATGCCGGTCTCGAGCCCGAAGGAAGCCGCGCCGGCGCTCGCCGCAGGTGATTGGCTGCTTGCTTCTCTCTGTTCTTCTCGAGATTTGCCCTCTTTTTGATGAATCTCTTTGTTTTTCAGGGTAATCCAATGGATTGCCGCCACTGGTGCGCCAGTTGCGGCTCCAGCCGCTGCTCCTGCGGCGTCCAACTCCTCGAGTTCGTCCAATCGGACTCTCGTATCGGACGACTTCCGTTACTCGAACGGCGATGCTCACCGATTCAAGGCGGAGCGCGACGACACTCGTCGCGAACTGGAGGTCATCTCCATGCAAGCCGGGATTGCTGACCTTGAATGGCAGCACGAGCGCAAGCAGCTGCTCGAAGTCATCGATGGTGAGTCCTGCAATCTGCTCAATTTCAACCTCGTCCTCCAAATGATATTAATCTGTTATCCCCTTGTAACCTTGCAGCGCGTGATGCTGAACTTGATCGACTGAAGGCGCTGGTGGAGGAGCTGGCGGACAAGGTGAACGCCCAAGGGGACACACCCGAGGCACGCCTTGGTGCGGTGTGCCTTGGTGCGGTGACAGGCTGCGTCGACGAGGTGGCCCTCCATGGAGTTCGCCTGGGTGCTGCTGTGGGCCTCGTCACCATGTCGACGCATACCGGCCGTGACTACTCCGAACTCCCGGCCGGCTTCGCCGACGGCAACCCAGAGGACATCGACGACGTCGACACCTCCATCGAGCGCCTCGAGGGCCATGGCGCTGCCGTCCCCGCTTCAATCCATCCCCAGTCTGTCTTGAACAGGCTATTTGAGTAGTTTGTATTTAGGGATGGTTGAATACTAAAAGTAGCTTCCGCAACAATCGAAATTCTTTCCGTCACGTTTGGACTTTTGCGGAAGCATTGATGATTTTGAATACCTTGATTGCCGATTCAGTTCATCCCCAGTCTGTCTTGAACAAGTTGTCTCATTAGCTTGTACCAGGGATTATTGAATTTCGGCAATAAAGCTTATCTTTTGTGATCCAATCTAGACTGGGCAAAAAGAGTGTTATATGAATTAAACATAAAGTAAAACCCAAATAACACAAGGTAACTTAATGAATCTATTAGATCTTTGCCAAAATCTAATAGAGCCGATAACTCGCTTCAAGCTAAACCTTAGCCTACCGCATGACTCATGATTTAACAAAGAAGCCTTCTCATACCAAGCTTAAATCCACCGCATGATACTAAGCATGATACAAGAAATTTACATCTTAGTTCAAATAATGTATATTTTGATGTATTTTTTCTATTTCATGACTATTTGAAACTAGCTTTTATCATCTCTCCCCCACCCATATTTAATCCCTATTTTCCATGGTCCCGAATGACGTTTCAAAAAAGTTAAAGAAAAAAAAGATAAAAGAGGACACGGAAAAAGAGAATGGGTCAATGTTTTACGGCACCGGAAAACAAATGACGAAAAGGAAAAGAGAACGCGAATGGAGAATCCTAAAATGGAAAGATGACGACCGAGAGTTAACAAAAAGGGAAAAAACACCTGGTCGGACGATCGACCGCACGGAACCCTCCGTGCGGTCGACCGCAAACCAGTGAGCCTCCCTTTCCACGGCAGTGCATCCGAAGCAGTAATAGCCTCACAAGTATCAGCACGAGGTGCTGAAACCTCATTTCACACGGCTGGATGCTGTCTACAAGAGCTGACCATCGAGTCTGTGCATCTTGAGAAACTTGGTATTAGCGTCCAGATGCATCCTGTAGCATCTACTTTTTTCCTCACGTCAGAGGTACGTGTAATAGAGATCGATACAAATTCTACACTGGGCATCAGCCAGCAGATCAGTAAAAAGTATACCCGCAAAAAAAAGTATATATGCTAAATTGCTAATCAGAAGAATCCGAGTCAATACTTAGTAAATTCTTCCAGTCAGGTCATTGTCATTCGACCTTCTGATGACTGAAGCTGCACATAAGGAATCAAATACAGTAGTAAATCTCCTAGGAGAAATGCAGACATGGTTACCAACCAAATTAGTGACTGAATTCAAACTGTCAGAAGCCACGGTTTCTAATACACTTGGCAGTCACGGGCGGTGATAAAATTGTAGCTTTTTTTTTAGATAATGGAATTTTATTCCGGCTTCTACAAAACGTACACAGCCTTCACTTATTACAAAATCAGCTATCACCGCTGTTTACCAAAGGGGAGAAAGACGAAAGCTGAGAAACAAAACCAATTCTAAAATTAAGTTTCCAACCAAGATTTGCCATCTCTAATACAATGATCTCCAAAGAAATACTAGTAGCCTTGAAAACCTCCTTCGTCCTGTCATCACGCTGCAGCTGCGCTCAAAAGCGAAGCCAGTATGCTCCCCTGAAAATAGTCTACAAAAATATATCGGGCGTTGTCAAAGATAATATCATTTCTGTATCGCCAGATAGCCCAACATAAGGCAGCACCACGTGCCTGTCATTTTTATTAAACGGCAAGAACCAATTCCCTAGCATATGGGAAGTTGATGTTGGAGGGGACAGGCCAGTAGCTATATGAACAATTTGCCATATCATCCTGGCATGGTGGCACTCGAAAAAGGTGTCTAATTGTCTCATTAGTATTACAGAAATAACATTTTTGACTTCCTTTCCAATTCCTCCTAGCCAGGTTATCCTTTGTGAGAATCACCCCTTTTAGAAGGTACCACAGAAAGATCTTAACTT
>OAMR01000484.1:820820-837195 GCA_900205405.1 Echinochloa crus-galli
CAGTATTATGATTGTTCATTGTTTTTCCCAGAGCTTTGTATAACAGGCCAGAAAACTTTTCCTTTTCTTCTTCTGCATTAAGGTCAGATTGTCCAGGAAGTAAAACTCTTGGCAATTCTGTTTTGAGAAACGGTGCACCACTCCTGTTCTTGGCAAAAGACAACAAACACTTTTGGATGAATTGTTCTGCAGCAGTCTTCACCATCTGTTGATGCTCCTCAGGCAGTTCTTCAAGAGTGACGTCCATAATGTCTTTTAAATCAGGCATCTTTCAAAGCTTGTTGTCCCACCGGGCGTGCCAAAAAGTGTGTTGACGTAAAATCTGCGGTTCACGCCAAGCACACAGCAAGCCGAATCAGCTGGCTTCACTCGTGTCTCGAGCTTTCAAATCCCGGGAGCGTGCCAGTCAATTTTCCCTGAAACTGACAAAGGAAGAAAAAATGTTTGGATACAAAACCTGGAACGTGCCGGCTGGTACCAGACAGTTCCATATTTGCGGCTTACGAAGCCAATCTCGATCGACATATAGCTACAGACAAGCTATCTGTCAGCAATCCATGCATTTGGTACATATTCGGCAAAAGCACGTAAGAGGGCGCACTGCCGACCGCATGACGTCATCGTGATGAAAGATCGGTTTTAAATTATGTAGTCGTTACAGCACTTAAGCACAACCGACCAACGAGAGTTAAGCATGATAATTTGATCGCAATGTTTGACCATTTATTTTATAGTAAAAAAATTACTGAAAATATGCACTTCAAGGGGTTCTCCTCCTATCTCGACCCAAAAGCTTGTCTTTCAACCTCTCCTCCTTTAGATGGACGGGCTCACTAGCCTCAAGGTATACCACCCAGTCCTTTCGATTAAGTACAGGATGAGTTGTTTTTGTTTGAGTACATTGCCAAGAAAACATGTACCATTATTCTTTTTGGTATATATAGATTCTCGTGAAAGGCTCTATTTTATTGTTGAGAGCAAGACTGAATATTATAGGAAGAAACAAATCACGTCATGTCATTGTCAATATCTACCTCTTTATCTCTTTCATACAATTTGTCCTCAATCCAAATTTTGTAGTCCTTGGCTAAGTTTTACATCAGAATATCTTATCACACAGGAGCAAGTAGGTGTCACTTTCACTTTAGGCATCCGAGATTGACATAGTATTTTGGCAAGCTATTACTAGAAACCAAGGAGATCGATGTCACTTTCATTGATATCACATAATATTTTAGCAAGCTATATATTGTAAATAGAGAAGGGAGTGGTTGTACTTTTAGTGAAGGTGCCCTACATCATAGGGCATTTTGGGAAGCTATTATAAGAAAGATGGGGAATTTCTTATTTTCCAAGAAAACTCAATGACAGTGGCATATAATGCTTGTTGGCACTTCTTACGATCCAATATCAGAATTGGGGAATCCCGGTACTGGATGCAAGAAGTGTTCAGTGGTTTTCCTTATGGCTTAGTAAAATATATAAATATTCTGCAAGCGCACAGAATCACCGCTGTAGCACTTCACCTGGGAGTATCCCGAGGTATCGTAATTTATATTTCCGCAGGGAAGCTTTGGCAAGACTACTAGTGAACAGATATTCGAGACTATCAGAGAGGGGTTTGGTGCCAAATTTTTGTGTTAACAAACGGTATTGGATAGGAGTGGATATACCGGACACACAGCTCAAGGGATACTCGGGTAGATGAGAGAAGGTATAGATAGTTGGAAGGACAACGAGAAGAGATAAAGGATTCCTAGGGACTCTATCTATCTAGGCCAAGTGGTTAGAGATACAGCAGCTAAAGAGCCAGCACTAAAAGGTCCGGAATAAGTCTATTGCCTTCCTTGGGGACTATAGGGCATCCGACACACAGAAAGGGATGAGAAGGGGTGCCGACTACCCTGAACCTTGGGTCCTAGGACACCGGAACTAACGTGATGGGCTACGAAGACCGAGAGGGCTGTCACCACCTCACGGCTACCACCTCCGTTGCGACGGGCAGAAACTAAGGCCACTGACAAGTCTAGGAACCACTCCTACAAGCAAAAGAGTATTAATATGAATTAAACATAAAGTAAAACCCAAACAACACAAGATAACTTAATGAATCCATTAGATCTTGCCAAATCTAATAGAGCCGATAACTCGCCTCGAGCTAAACCTTAGCCTACCGCATGGCTCATGATCTAGCAAGAAAGCCAGCGGCTAAAGAGCCAGCACTAAAAGGTCCGGAATAAGTCTACTATCTTTCTTGGGAATTATAGAGCCTCCGACACACAGAAAGGGATGAGAAGGGGTGCCGGTTACCCTAAACCTTGGGTCCTAGTACACCGGAACTAACGTGATGGGCTACAAAGATCGAGAGGGCTGTCACCACCTCCCAGCTACCACCTCCGTTGCGACGGGTAGAAACTAAGGTTACTGACAAGTCTAGGAACCACTCCTACACAGATCAATAACTACTTACTTCGCTAGCAGAAGCAAGCAACTCGAACTCACACCCCAATGACAAGTCACCGCTAGTGTGAGCAGAATCGAAGAACCAATTAAGGCAGAGACTTAAGCAAGAACTAAGAGCACTAGGAACTAGAGCCAACTATAGTCTAAACACAATATAAAAGCAGGCCAAGGGACCTGGGGGGTACCCACTGATCCCCCGGGCAGGAAACGTCGGTCCAGCCGAACTGGCCGGTTCGGCCGAACCGACCATCCCACCGACCTTGCATCCAACGGTGCAGGGCAGCTTCTAGAGGCAGTTTGGCAGCTGGGGACGGTTCGGGCGAACCCCCCAGTTCGGCCGAACTGGGCTGGGAGCCCAGGCCCACCCCCCAGCACCGCCTCTGCCCTGTGGTGCTCCTGGGCCGGCTTCTGGTGAGTTGGAACTTGTTCTGTGGGCCCAGAATGACGTGTCGGTGCTCCGGGTTGAGTTGGCGAGAGTCCTGCGTGGCTTGCACAGTTGTCGGATGACTTGGCGGTGACGTGGACGACTCCCGGTGGCTTGTACGGCTAAGGGGGATAACCGGCCGAACATGTCGTTCGGCCGTTTCTGTCATTTCCGACCCCTATAGCACGTATTTTGGAATGTTGTACCTGCAAACATGACACTCACCAAAACTCATGGAACTTTATTAGAAATAAAACCTAAGTACATGGAATGATGCATAGTCTCTCATTTATTCCCGAGTATTGGTGGTCGGATTTGGGTTGTAACGACCGCCAACACCAAGCAAACAAGTCTACATGGCAGGTGCACCAGGGCAAGGTGGCCAGTATGATACGGAGCTCATGGCTGACATCTCTGACGAAGAGCCAACCGTCGCCAACGAGACCGATCAACAGAAGACAGCAAGACAGACGAGGAACATCAAGCGCAAACAGAGGCGCGCCAATGCAGCCAGGCGTGCTGCCGCCACGCGAAACCTTGAGCAGGAGTTCCAGATGGTCAGGGACCAACCTGTCTTACATGATGCCCCAACGAATTTGACTGTCGCTGCTGAAATGATCAGAGCTTTTCCTGCATCACCTCAGGTACAACAAGTACTCGGTCTGCTAGCGGCAGTCCAGCCTCACCTCAATGCTGAACCAGGGATGACCCAACGACAAAGAACTCATGGCAGTCGCTCTGTTTCATCTCCTCACCCAAGTCGAGTGCAACAAAGAAATGCAGCAGCAGCACCGCAAACGGGAAGTAGAGACTATCCCCCGACTGGTGATCTTCGCAACACGATCAACGCCAATCGTGACGCCCGTTCTCAAATTGATGCCAGTAGAGCTAATCGCATTGCATCTGAGGTCAGGCGCTGAGCTGAATTCGAACAACTCTACGGACCAATCACGGCTGATCAAGAACAGCCTTCGCAGGGACGAGAACAAGACCCACCACGTGACCCCAACCGTGGGCGTGATCGTCAATCACACGGCCATGGCAGAAACGATCAGCCAGACAACGACCCCTCGGGAGACGGGGGCAATGCCGATCGTCCCGCGCGTGGTCGCGATCGTAACTACCGCACTGGTCGAGGCCACCAAGACCCTGAACCGAGTGGTTCTCCAAGCCATCACTCAAATCGCCGCCATAATAACGATGATGATGACCGCTGCACAAGAAGACAGCGATCCCCGTCAGACAAATACGATGGGTTCCCAGCTTTTTCCAGCCGCATCAAAAAGGTCGTGTTACCTCAGAAGTTCAAGACGACTGGAATTGAGAAGTTTACAGGCAAGCAAGATCCGGAGCAATGGTTGCGCGTCTACTCAACTGCAATCACCATGGCTGGCGGCAGCAACAACGTCAAAGTTCGGTACTTTCCAATCATGATGGATACAGCACCGCTTACATGGCTCGAAGGCCTTCGTTCGGGATCTATTGACACCTGGGAACAACTCACGGGTAAGTTCACAGCTAATTTTCAAGGGACCTGGGCACGGCCCAGAACCCGATTTGAATTAGCATCTTGCAAGCAAGAGAAAGGTAAAACTCTGCGCAAGTACATCAAAAGGATCTTCGAGAAGAGGGCCACAATCGTGGACGTATCAGACAGAGAGGTCATCGACTGCTTTCATGACGGCTTGTGGGCTCACGAATTACATCGCGAGTTTGGAAGATGACGTCCGGAGACCATCTCAGAGCTCAGGACCATGGCTGCGGACTGGGCAGATCAAGACGATCGTGAACGCGAGCGGTTTGACAAACGCAAGGACAACAACTCCAATAACAATGGTGGCAATAACCAAAACAAAGGCAGTCCTGATCGCCGCAACAACAACAACAACAACAGACGCGATTTCATCCGCAACAAGCGCAAGCCTGACAACATAGTCGCGGCAGTTGAGCGTTCTACGCGGAAGAAATCTACTCCTGATTTGGATAAAGTCATGAATGTCCCCTGCCCGTATCATCCTCATGGCAAACACACGATGGCTCAATGCATCCACATCAAGGAGTTTGACAAACGGGAGCTGCCTGAGAAAAAGAGTCCAAGGAACAAAAAGAAGGATGACGACAACGATGACCAAGACAGTGGTTTTCCCTAGGTTGACAACGTCGTTGCGGTACTATTCAGCGGAGAAAGCCTTACTCAATCAAAGCGGGCCAAGAAGCTATCCCTCCGCTAGATCATGGCAATAGAACCAGCTACTCGTACATACCTTGAGTGGTCAGAAGTTCCAATCACATTCTCCAAGGCCGATCAGTGGACCAACTTCGCCAATCCAGGCAAATACCCCCTAGTATTGAATCCAGTCGTGGCACAAGCCAGATTGACTAAAGTACTCATCGATGGAGGCAGCGGACTCAATATCATCTTTGCCAAGACATTCACAAAGATGGGACTTGACATCACCAAGTACCTCAAGCCCATGGAATCCCCGTTTTATGGCATTGTCCGAGGCAAAGCTGCAATTCCCCTGGGACTACAAGGTTTTGTGTCTAATGTAACGCCGGAAAAGTGTTGCAAAATGGCCAAAATGGTTGCAATAGACACAATGTCCACGGAATTTTAGCGTTGCGAGGCGTTGCCATTGCAAATGTGGTCCAAAGTTTGGACCACGGTTTATTGTGGGCGTTGCTATTGTGTTCCCCCTATTGCAACAGAAAGAATCTTTTTGCAACTCAGAAGTAGCGTTGTAAGTCTCCTTATCAGCAACCATCATGGGTGTTGCACTTGTTACTATTGCAACGCACCAGGCATTGGAAGAGGTATGTGTTGCCACATAAAGAAAATGTAGCAATAGTAGAAGTGGCAACGATACTATGTGTTGTAGCAGACCCTATTGCTACGTGTTTGTAGCGTTGCAAAATATATGCCCTATTGCAACATTACATTTATGGTTGCTATACGAGGGACCCTTTATTGCAACATTAAATATTTTGGTTGCCATAGATGAACTCTATTACCACTACAAAAACTTGGTTGCTACAGGTTTCTTCCCTTTTGCAACACTAAATATTGTGGTTGCTATAGGGTGTCCCTCTATTGCCACGACCAATACATGTGGTTGCTATATGTGACACCTCTATTGCCACCACAGGATTCTTTCCTATTGCAACACTAAATGTTGTGGTTGCTATAGGGTGTTCCTCTATTGCCACGACCAATACATGTGGTTGCTATAGTTGGACCATATTGCCACACCTTGTGTTTCTTTGCATGGTTTTTTTGTTGCTATAGCCTATAGTTGTAACGCCATGCTTATGCGACGATAGTGCATATTACAATGATTCGATTGGTAGCTTCAAACAAAGATTTCAAATTAAACAATATATGATCAATGAAGCATTTATACATCCATTAACTCAAAAATACAATTTATTTGTGCACATCTGTAAATAATCCATCCAATGTATCCGACACAACATCTAGTCCAAACACACGCACAAATAGAACACACAATGGTGTTCAACACGTTTAACTATTTTGAAAACAACAAAATACAATGAGCTATGCAGCACTAAAGCCAAGGTTGCCTTCATGTTGATCATCCCATGAATCATGCGCTCCACTCAAACCTCAAGATCATGCTCCTGAAAATGATCATTAACATTAGTGCAAATGTACATCGGTTGAATCAACATTTATGTCAAGCAAAAACATGTTGCAGATTTGCATATTTATTAAAAGTGATATATTACTCATTGAAACATCATATGATCGTGCATGCCAAATCAAGTCTAAAGCACACGTGCAGCAAGCAGAACCAAGGATGGCTGCAAATGGAGAGTATCACATAGATCTAGAGTTCTAATGATAGAAAATCAACATACGCCAACTATAACTAAATTACGCACAACTTTTCCAACTATTGTCCAGAGAAAAACGACGACTAAGATGGTCCAATTTTTTTGATAGACCTAAACTGTACTACAAGGATAGAAAAATTTTGGTCAGCAACAAATATTTATATCTCTAAAATAATTGGGCTAATAACTCATCATTAAGGGCGCTAGTAGACAAGACTGAGCGAGCATCAGTAGAGTGGAGACTTGATTACCTGTACCTGAAGGCTGGAGCACTAGATCCAGAGGGACGTCACTGATTGGGAACTCAACTCGGAGCATGCATGGAGCATATTGCGGAAGAAAGGACCTTCTATTTGAGCAGTCACATGGTGATGCTTGCCAAATATGATCTGACGGAAAGGGCCTCCGACCTGCACATATATGAAAATTAGTACGTGCTAATAATAGACTTGGGACATCAAAAATAAAACTTGCATACCATATTCACTGAAGCTATGTAAAATGCTGGTGTAAAAAATATCAATGCATAAAAGTTTGTGGATTTAGAATCTAAATATGTCACACCCGGATTTACACAGAAACCCGAATGCTACTATATGTGTGCCCAGGAAGTCCATAGAACACATATAGTCAACAAATATGATAACAGAGACACAAATGCTGAAAATAAATGCTTTATTAAATGAGGTAACCCGAAATTATCAAAAACCCGATCTGAACTTTTATGAACAAATTTCGGGTTTCAATTTTCAAACCCCGAATTTTTTAAAACCCGAAAATCCCGACCCGGATTTTCCCGGTAACCCGAACGCCCACCCCTAGTGCCCGTACTCGAGGGAGGTCTGGTTCCATGTCTTGCAGGCCTGGCAATGGCAGCAATTTTGCCCAGGACGGGCGGAGGAAAGCATAACAGAGTTACTTAGCAAGTATAGCACTACAAGTGAATGGACTCCCAGTTGTAACCCAATTAAATAGTGTAAGTGACATTAAACAACAATAATCATAACCATCAAGTTCTAATAAAAAAGGAACACCAGGCCGCTCAGGACCCTGAGCAAGGCTATCATGATAGATTGTACACTCTGCAGAGGTTTCACCCTTTACCCACCAGTCGCGTAAAAGTTCAAAAGAACTTTGCACCCAACCACGCACATCAACACTACCGAGGTGTGACAGCATAGGGACGCTACGAGGCTTTTGTGTGGTTTAAGAGGTTTGGCCACCTCAGCATGGTTGGGTTTAAAGTTCTTTGAACTTTTACGCGACTGGGGGTAAAGGGCGAAACCTCTGCAGAGTGTACAATCTATCTATCAGATAGCCTTGCTCAGGGTCCTGAGCGGCCTGGTGGGCACGCAGGCCAGCAAGTAAATAAAAGAGCAACTTGTGGGGCTACCATACGGGACTTGGTCTAACGAGACCTAGCCGACGGAGCGCATCCGTCCTCGGTGGAATCGGGATAACACCCCGTACCTTGCCTCCCACAACGCCGTCGGCCCGTCGGTAACCACTGTCAAGCTAGAGACGTACAAGCTACTCGTCCAAGACCAGAGCCATTATAGTTCTGGCGGTGGCGACAGGCTCCTGGGTTGCCGCTTTAAGAACCAGTCCTTACGGAGAGACACTAGGGCCAAGCACGAAGCGTACGCCCTAGCTCCCTGATCCATGTTGCTAAAAAGCAAGTTTTACCATTAACATTGAAGTGAACCATCAAGTCAAGATTAACAGTTACAGTAATAGTAAAGGTGACAGTAGCTGCGCCTAGCAAAAGTCTACCCAGAATACAATAAACCCAAGGTATCAACGGAATAGGATAAACAAGACTAGGTACAACCTTAGGGTACATCAAATTAAATGCATGAATGTAAATATATTCATGCCGAATAACTCAAGCATAATTAAGCAACTAGTTGCAACAAAGTACTTGCAAAATGATAGGTAGCAAGGATTGTCCGTGCTATAACTTGCCCTCCTCGGTGGGCAGCTGCTGCTGCTGCTGATACGGCTCCTGGAAATCCTCGTACTCAAAGTCCAACGCGAACGGCTCACCGACTGGACACGAAACACCACACAAGCATCCACACAAGCCAATACATGCAAACAAAAGTATTCTATTAGAAACAGTACCCATAATGCAATAAACCCAAGGTATCAACGGAATAGGATAAACAAGACTAGGTACAACCTTAGGGTACATCAAATTAAATGCATGAATGTAAATAATGTAATACATAGTTGATAGGTAGCAAGGATTGTCCGTGCTATAACTTGCCCTCCTCGGTGGGCAGCTGCTGCTGCTGCTGATACGGCTCCTGGAAATCCTCGTACTCAAAGTCCAACGCGAACGGCTCACCGACTGGACACGAATCACCACACACAAGCATCCACAAGCCAATACATGCAAACAAAGGTATTCTATTAGAAATAGTACACCAAACAGTAATAACAGTACAAAATAAGGGTTTAAATCTATTCTACGCTTCGCTACGAACACATGAGCGCGAAAATCACACTAATCGGAGCTAAAACGAAGAAGTTATGGGGTTTTAAAGATCCAGGGAATAATCTGCGAAAAACCGAGGACCTATACGTAATTTCGTGTTCAAACCCGAGGGCTAACGCATAAAACTAACAGCGCTGGACGGCGGGTTCATATCTTTAAAAGGAGAAGGGGGTTTCTGCGTAAAACAGGACCTTGATGTAATTACTTTTGAACTTCAGTGGACTGCGGGTTGATTTAGAAAAAACTCAGGGGCTCTTTTTAGAAAAAGGCTCGGCTGACCGGTGGTTGACCGTTATAGGCGACTTTGACTCAGCGGCTGGGTGGATCTGGGCGAGATAATGGGCGGCGGCGCCGCTAGCTCCCGCGGCGGCGCTTCGCCGGAACAAGCCGAAAACGCGCTACGGGCTACCATTCGGCGCGCGGTTAGGTCCTACAGACTCAGGAAGAGATGGCGAGTTCACCTGGGTGGTTCTCGACGTCGATGCGGCTGCGAGGGATGCGGACGACGAGGCGAGGTGGCGCCGGCGAGTCTGGAAAAAGGGGACGGCGGCGATTAGCCTCGAATTCAAAGGAACAAGGAGGACCGGATCGCGCGGGTAGCTACGTTACCTCCTGGAGGAGCTCCGGGATGTCTTCTCGTCGACCAGAGGGCGGCGGCCGGCGAGAATTGGCCGCGGCGGCCGAGCTCCATGCACGGCGGCGCCGCGAGAAGCGAGGGGAGCGCGCTGCGGCTCAGGGGTTCGAGGAGGGGGAGGGATGAGGGCTGGAGGGTCTCGGGGTGCGGCTTTTATAGCCTCCAGGGGCCCTCGGCGTGCGGGTCACGCCGGATCGGGGCGGCGGCGGCGGGGCTCCGCCTTCCTTGTGCGGGGCTCGGTTTCCTTAGGGGGAGTAGCGCAAAGAAGGAAAGGGAGGGCGAGGGAAGGTTCCAGGAAGCTGCGGCGGAGATCCCAAGGCGCGGTGAGCGGGCCCGGGGCGTGGCGCGGCCGGTTGCGCGGCCGGCTCGCCATGGCTCAGCCGGGCTTGAGGAAGGGGATGACACTGTAGGCCGGGCCCACAGGTCAGTGGCTCGGGAAGGAGAGTTGAGGGGCTGGCGCTGCAGCTTGGGCCGATTCTGAGGTGCGGCCCAGGAGCGGGGAGGCGAGCTGGTGGCGCTGGGCCGGAGCGCGCGGTGCGGTGGAGTGGGCCAAGGCAGTGTGTCGGGCTAGGCTGGCGCGCGAGGGAGAGCGGTGTTGGCGGACTGGGCTGGAAGCAGAGGAGGGGGAGCAGAAGTGGACCAGAGGAAAAGTTCAGGGGACGAAAGGGAACTGGGACCTAAACAACTATTCTAGAGCTCCAAACAAGGTGATTCAAATTTGAATTTAAATCAGATTCAAATTCTCGTTTGAACCACAAGCAATACAAAAACCAATGCAGCAGCATGAATGCAACAAAAATGTTTCTATACCTTATATTTGATTTTAATTTATTTCCAGAAATTACTTAATTAACCTATATTAAACATGAACATGGAAATAAATAATTAATTAATTATTAAAAATTTTAAAACAGGCTATTTTTGGGTGTTACAAACCTACCCCCCTTAAGATGAATTTCGTCCTCGAGATTCGGATGTGGATGCGAAAAGTTGTGGATAAGCGGCCTTGAGGTCTTCTTCTCTCTCCCAAGTCGCTTCATCCTCTGCACATCGGCTCCACTGAACCTTGCACATCCGAATGACCTTGTTTCTTGTCACCCTCTCAGATTCCTCATAGGTGAGATCCTCTTGCACACTCAGCCCTTCTATCGGGATCACCCTCTCAGACTCTTCAGGCACCCGTAAACATTTCTTCATCTGTGACACATGGAACACATCGTGTACGCCGGCCAGTTTCTCAGGTAGCTCTAGCCGGTATGCCACTTCGCCCATCCGTTCCAATATCTTGAAGGGTCCAATGTAACGAGGTGCCAACTTGCCCTTGACATTGAACCTCTTCACACCCCTCATCGGTGACACCTTGAGGTACACAAAGTCATCGACCTTGAAGCTGAGATTCCTCCTTCTGACATTAGCATAACTCTTCTGCCGGGATTGTGCCACCTTCAAATTCTGCCTGATTACTTGCACTTGGTGTTCTGCATCTCCGAGTATCTCAGGCCCAAAGACTTGACTTTCCCTAGTCTGGCTCCAGAACAATGGTGTTCTGCACTTTCTGCCATACAGAGCCTCGAATGGTGACATCAGCAGACTCTTCTGGTAGCTGTTGTTGTACGAGAATTCTGCATAACACAGACTCTTGTCCCAGCTTACACCATACTGCAGTGCACAAGCTCTCAACATGTCCCTTAGCCGTACAGGCCACCGAGAGTCGTCCACGTCACTGGAACTGCTTTCTCCTGGTTTTCTTCGCTTGCTCCTAATTCTATTCAAACTTGGACTCAATTGGAGCGTAAATTTCATGATCACTTCTTCAGCGGAGAAAATGAAACTAAACTGACAGATTTAATATCTATTAGACAAGGCCGAGAGGAATCGGCTATAGATTATTTCAGAAGATTTAAAGATACAAAAAATAGGTGTTTCACAAGCAGACAATCCTCTCCATATACAGCTCTGCTAATCTAGCACCTATATAAGTGGTCTTCACTGGGAGGAAATGTGCCACCTTGGTCAAACGGTCCACAATCACCCAAATAGAGTCAAATCCTCTCTGAGTGTGAGGCAGACCGGTGATGAAATCCATACCAACTTCCTCCCATTTCCACTTAGGTATCTTCAAAGGCTGGAGCAGACCTGCTGGCCTCTGATGTTCAGCCTTGACTCTCTGACACGTGTCACATAGAGCCACATAGGTTGCCACATCACGCTTCAATCCATACCACTAGAATCTATCCTTGATGTCCTGGTACATCTTGGTACTTCCTGGGTGGATTGAGTAGGCTGAGTCGTGTGCTTCCCTCAGGATCACATCCTTGATCCGTGCCAAGTCGGGTACACATATCCTCTTCCCATGCCACAGGGTTCCTTCATCATCCACTCGAAAACCAGGGGCCTTTCCTAGAGTAAATTGCCCCACAATCTCCTTGATCTTTTCATCAACCAGCTGGCCTTTCCGAATCTCCTGCTCCAGGGTCGGTTCTACTGCCATCTCTGTGACACTGGCCACATATCCCAGGCTCATCCTTTCAAACTCCAAGCTAAGCTCTGCGGGAAGACAGTGACCGGTGATCTTGTTCACATAGCTTCTCCTACTTAGAGCATCTGCCACTGTTGACAGCCAAAATTGGCAGTCGCCCGGCCAAACCGGTCTGACCGGTTTGCCGAATCGGTCAGACCGGTTTTGATCTGTAATTCGAGTAGGTTTAGGATTCCGAGTTTAATCCCATATTGTAACCGACTCATGAGGGGTAAGACTTCCCCGGCCTATAAATATAAAGGCCAGAAGGCCGATTGAGGTATTCCAATCGAATCAAATACAATTGTCTCTTATTTTTACCTCTCAAACACTAGCCCTTTTCCAACCCCATATTTGCTGTTCTTTGCTCGTCTCTACGGCGTTCAAGGACGTTCTAGGTGGCCTGCCGACCCTAGAGCAACCCTAGATTAGCTCGAGCTCCGACGGGGTCCCTCCCGAGCTCGAGTTTCTAGGTCTTCACAACCTCCTGCCAAAAAGCGGTCTGACCGGTTCTAGGAACCGGTCTGACCGGGTTTCCCGAGGGAGGCCGGGTGTTGGCCGTGGTGACGGCCTTGCTGCGTGTTCTGCGAGATCTCAAGTTTGTTGGTGCGTTTCTGTGTCAACATACTTTTTGGCGACTCCGTTGGGGAAAGATTAATCTGGTTTCAAGACCGATCTAATCTACTCCAAAGATGACGGGATCGATCAGTGATCTTGACAAGAACAACATCATCACCGCGACGATGGAAGAGCTCACGGACGAGGAGCGGAAGCGGTACCTGATTGCTGAAGAGCACTTCAAGGCGCAATTTTTGAAGGGCTTCAAGAAGGATCGCGGTGGTTTCGTCAAGAGAGTTGAGGAGTTCGTTATGCCGGCTTTCAAGTTATCAGACGACAAGGTTGAAGAACTTCCTAAGGTAACCGGTGAATCCTCATCCTCTGATTTCATGCAACAAGTGACTCATATGATGGATGAAAAATTAAAAGCTGCACACGCCGCTACTAGTGAGTTACTTGTTAGTATGGTTAGTAATCTTGATAAAAATAAAAGTGCTGTAGAAACAGATCCTAGTACGTCAGGCATACCAGAAAACGTTATAGATCCAAATTTAGGCATGCCGGCGAATTACTATGCAGGGCAGCTATCCTAGTTCGGTCCATGAACCGGTCGGACCGGTTTTGGCCACTTCAGTTGGTCAGACCGGTTCCATGGGTGTTGGTGCAACAAATGCGATGGTTTTAGCTAATTCAGCTGCTTCTGGTTCTGTTTTTACACCTCCTATTACTACTGTTGTGGGAAGCTCACCCAATGGATCTGGCACTTCGTCTAGGCCGATTCCAAATGCTTCTCAAGGTTCAACGCTTAATACATCTCGTTATACATCTAGTGCAAGCTATCAAGCCGATTTCTCTAAATTCAAAGAGGATCTGGCTAATACAATTAAAACTAAACTTGGGATTGATTTGAGTAATTCACGCTTGTATCAAAAACATATCCTCCTGAGTTTGACTTAGTTCCTTATCCCAATGGTTGGCGTGTTCCTGAGTTTGTTAAATTCAATGGTGAAGATAATCGTACTACTATGCTCTTGAGAGAATGCGACGGTATGGTTTGAAGATGAATGCACTCAAATGTGCTTTCGGTGTTTCGGCTGGAAAGTTTCTTGGGTTCGTTATTCATGAAAACGGCATAGAGGTTGATCCCAAGAGAATTGAAGCTATGAAGAAAGTCGAAGCTCCTACTTGCAAGCATGATTTACAGAAATTTCTAGGCAAGGAAAATTTCTTAAGATTTATAATTAACTTGTCTGGAAAGGTTGATGCTTTTACTCCTTTACTTCGGTTAAAGAATGAAGCCGATTTTGTTTGATTTTCTCTCTATTAATCACTTGCAAATGAAGGTCATGAGTCTAGAGCTTAAATTAAAGAATTCAAGAGAATCTGCTAAACCTCATCGCTCCAATGTGCATATTGTTGATAATGATTCTGATAGTTTGGATGATGAAAGTAAAGAGATTTATGCTGCTGAGTTTGTTTGGCCATCAAAAGCTAAGCCTTGTTCTTGTCCTTCATTGAAGCCGGTTCAGAAAAATCGGCGAGAAGAAATTAAATTTACTTTTGATAGGAGCTGTTTTGACTCAAGAAATCGACGCTAAGGAGTATGTGATTGCTTATATAAGCCGACGGCTCATTGATGCAGAAACAAGATATACTTTCATTGAAAAATTATGCTTATCATTATATAATGCTTGCACTCAGTTGAGGCATTATTTATTATCTAGCACTTGCATCGTGTTATGTCAAACCGATGTACTTAAACATATGTTGCAAAAAGCAAGTTGATAAAGCTCCTTTCCCTGTTCATACTCTGAATTTGAACACCAAGGTGTTGATTCGGCCAGAACAAGCCGATGGAGATAAGGGTAAGAATGTGGTGATTGGAGATCCAAGGCCGGAAAAAGTTGATAATCAATCTCCGGTCAGAAAAGTGATGCTTGGAAAGACTCTGGATGGAAAAGAGTCTCTGAAGATTACTATTAACACATCAAGGCCCGGGGGGCAAGAAAGTTCCTCAGAAGAAAATCGGTCCGCTGATCAGGCGAAACCGGTCAGACCGGTTTCCCAAATCGGTCAGACCGGTTTGCCCCTGGACCGACCTAGTACTTTCAAGCCCAAGCGTCCGGAAGTGGGTACTTGGAAGGTGAATGAACCCAAAGTGAAAGGTACGGTTCTGAAGCAAAGGCCTACTTTTTCTCAGCTCCTGAACAAGTACACAAAGGCCGTTCAAGGCGATCGGCCGGTAAAAAAGAGATCAAGGTCACCAATGCGTGGAGATGGTTATTTAGAGAACAATAGGCGCCGTGGTGATGTTATTACTGTTTATCCACCACAGAAGATGTATGCTACCATGCCATGGGATCAAAAGCCGAGGTTCAGGTTCTGGACGAACCGGTCCAACCGGTTTCTCAAACCGGTCTGACCACCAGAACCGGTTTGACCGGTTTGGAAACCGGTCTGGCCGCTTCGTCTCCTGACAGCGGCAAAAATTCCTTGGATGATGCTAATAATTCCAAGGATGAAGATCAAGACTGGAGCCATATCAATCAGGTCTGGCGACAGCTCACAAAGCGGTCAGACCGGTTTCGAACCGGTCAGACCGGTTTCGGTCTGAACAGAAACAATTTGTTCCTCCCAAGCAAGAATACCGTGTCAAGGAGAAGAAGGAGGATGTGCATCCCATGGTGACAATTGGTGAGGTTCCAGTGGCTATCCAAGATTTGAGTAAAAAGCCGATAGTTATTGGAGAATCGGCGCCTATTATTGAATATTTAAAAGATCCTGGGCGTGGTGCAACAAGAAATATTCGGCGATTATCATTCAAATATATATTGCTTGATGATGAACTTTATCGTCGAACCGCCGAAGATTTGCTTTTAAAGTGTTTAGACTCGGATCAGGCCAAAGTTGCCATGGGAGAATGACAATTAAAAGGCCGATCATGGCTAATGATCATGAGGCTAGCAGTAGCAAGGCTGTAAAGAAGGTATTTCAACCAAGGTGGTGTCCTTCCGGGTTGACTCACAAACAAAAGAGAAAATTACAGCGCTTGCGAAATAAAGAAAAAAGGGAACAGGAGGCTGAGAAGCTGAGGGATGAACAGTTCAACAGATACATGCCTATGATTCCTCAGACCAAGATGTGGCAAGTTAAATCAGTTGTGCAGCCAGCAGCACAACCAGTCAGACCGGTTTCAGAATCCGGTCAGACCGGTTTAGGCGTCGCAGAAGCGGTCAGACCGGTTTCTGGAACCGGTCAGACCGGTGTGGAGACAGAGGCAGGAGCTGAAATTACTTTGACCACCAATGAAGATACAATTCCTTCAATTCCTCCAGTGGTTGAAGATGAAGAATTAGTTGACTTTGAGCCTTCTCCAGAGCGTGACAATATGGAGGTCAACGTCGTCTATTTGTCTTCGGATTA
>OAMR01000484.1:858250-889868 GCA_900205405.1 Echinochloa crus-galli
TGCTCCTTTGCCCGGCTGTATCTCCGCGTCCTTCGCAGATGGCTCCGGCCGGCGGCCGGCGAGCGTTGTGCGGCACGCACGGCGGTGGCGGCAGCGTCGGCGCGCGGGGCGGCGGCGAATGGCTGCTCGAGCTATGCGAGGCGGGCGTCCACACGGCAGCGTGGGGCACTCGTCGGGCACGCCGTAGCAGACAACACGGCAGGCGTGCTTCCTCTCCGGCGCCGGCGGGGCGTGCTGCGACGGCGACCCGGCACCCTCACCCCAACAAGCTCCAGCGGCGGCAGTAGAGGCTCCCATTCCCCATGCACGGTGGTTGGGCACGTGGGCCCGCCGTCACGGTGGCCTGGTCGGGGAGACGCCCGTACTTCTCTGGCTGTGGCGGAGCGGCCCGCCTCCGCTCCCGTAGGGGAAGTGTCCCAGGACCCCGCTGCATCGTTTTTTCCTCTAAGGGCGTTTAGTTCGAAAAAGAAGAAGAGAAAGTTTGGTGAAAATATCACATCGAACACTGTAGCGCACTGTATCATTTTTCGTTTGTTTGTGGTAAACATTGTCCTATCATGACCTAATTAGGCTCAAAGGATTCGTCTCGTCGTGTAATCAAAACTATGTAATTAGTTTTTTTATTTACCTATATTTAATACTCCATGCATGAGGAGAGTGATTTGATGTGATTTGATGTGATAGGTGAATAGTGAAGTTTGGAGGGAGAAATTTTGGGAATCTTTGGGAACTAAACACAGCCTAAAGCGTTCCTGTAGAAACGGTTCCGGGAACCCAGTGCAGCCAACCTTAGACTGTCTCCAACAGAGCACCTATCTCGCGACCCAGAGCCATTTTGGATCACGCACAGTACTTTTAGGTAATCAAAACCGCCTCCAACAGACGACCTAAACGGGAGACCCATTTTAGGTACCGGCCAAACCAAGACTCAAAGATGGCTATCTCTCTCTCCTCGACCCATCAGCAGACAGCAGCGCCGCTGGTTCCTCGCGGGCAGGTGGCCCTCGCGGGCGGCGGCGAGCGCCCGGCGACGAGCGTGCGTCGACTTCAGCCGCTCGCGCCGACGCCGCGAGGACGGCCTCCTCGCCCTCCGCCACCTGTAGCATTTCGTTTGTATGTGCGAAAAAATTATCCAAAATTAATTAATTAGGCTCAAAATGTTCGTTTTTGCGAGTACAACAAAACTGTGTAATTAGTTTTTGATTTCTACTACATTTAATACTACATGCATGTTATGACATTTTGATGTGATGGAGAATCTTCTTTTTGCATAGTAAATTTGGGAGGAACTTTTTCATCTAAACAAGGCCCTGATCTGCAAATGCCTTGATGGTATAGCTTTGAATAATGGACATTCGAGTGACGCGCATAAGACTATCTCCAACAATGCAACCTAAAATTGAGACCCATTTCTACTAAAAGGGTCACGCACAGTAAATGGGTCGTAGCCCAAAAACTTCTCCTCTCCAACAGCTACGACGCATACACACAACCCATCCTCTCTACCGCCGACTCTCCTCGCCGCCTCCGCTCGCCGCATCCCGCTCCCCACGCCGACCCCTCCTCGCCGCCGCAGCGGCCATGCCCCGCCTCACCCCGCGCCCCGCCGCGCCCGCAGCTTCGCCTCGCTTCGTCGTCGTCGCGGCGGCCATGGTGAGCTCGCTCTCCCCCGGCGGCCATGGAGGAGCTCGGCCTGGGAAGCTCGACCCCGGCGGCCTGGGGGAGCTCGACATCGGCCCGGCCATGGGAGCTCGACCCCGTCTGCCATGGGGAGCTCGCCCCGGCTCGGCCATGGCGGAGCCCGCCTTCTCGCAGCTCTCCGCTGCGTCGACGGCTGCGGCCATGGAGGAGCTTCTCGGCGGCGGGGGGCGAGGAGGCCGGCGGCGCTTGAGAGGCCGCATCGCGGTCGAGGCGGCGGAGGGCAAGGGAGGCCGGCGGCGCTTGAAGAGGCCGGCGTCGCGGTCGAGGTGGCGGAGGGCCAGGAGGCCGGCGGCGCTTGAGAAGCGGCGGAGGGCGAGGAGGCCGGCGACGCTTGAAGAGGCCGGCGTCGCGTTCGAGGTGGCGGAGGCGAGGAGGCCGTCCTCGTGGTGTCGACGCGAGCGGCTGAAGTCGACGCACGCTCGTCGCCGGGCGCTCGCCGCCCCGCGAGGCCACCTGCCCGCGAGGAACCAGCGGCGCTGCTGTCTGCTGATGGGTCGAGGAGAGAGAGATGCCATCTTTGAGTCTTGGTTTGGCCGGTACCTAAAATGGGTCTCCCGTTTAGGTCGTCTGTTGGAGATAGTCTTATGGCGCTCACTCGAATGTCCATATATTCAAAGCTAGTATCCATCAAGGCATTTGCAGATCAGGGCCTTGTTTAGATGAAAAGTTCCTCCCAAATTTACTATGCAAAAAGAAGATTCTCCATCACATCAAAATGTCATAACATGCATGTAGTATTAAATGTAGTAGAAATCAAAAACTAATTACACAGTTTTGTTGTACTCCGCAAAACGAACATTTTTGAGCCTAATTAATTAATTTTTGGATAATTTTCGCACATACAAACGAATGCATGTTATGACATTTTGATGTGATGGAGAATCTTCTTTTTGCATAGTAAATTTGGGAGGAACTTTTTCATCTAACAAGGCCCTGATCTGCAAATGCCTTGATGGATACTAGCTTTGAATATATGGACATTCGAGTGAGCGCATAAGACTATCTCCAACAGACGACCTAAACGGAGACCCATTTTAGGTACCGGCCAAACCAAGACTCAAAGATGGCTATCTCTCTCTCCTCGACCCATCAGCAGACAGCAGCGCCGCTGGTTCCTCGCGGGCAGGTGGCCTCGCGGGCGGCGGCGAGCGCCGGCGACGAGCGTGCGTCGACTTCAGCCGCTCGCGTCGACCCACGAGGACGGCCTCCTCGCCCTCCGCCACCTCGAACGCGACGGGCCTCTTCAAGCGTCGCCGGCCTCCTCGCCCTCCGCCGCTTCTTCAAGCGCCGCCGGCCTCCTGGCCCTCCGCCACCTCGACCGCGACGCCGGCCTCTTCAAGCGCCGCCGGCCTCCTTGCCCTCCGCCGCCTCGACCGCGATGCCGGCCTCTTCAAGCGCCGCGGCCTCCTCGCCCCCGCCGCCGAAGAAGCTCCTCCATGGCCGCAGCCGTCGACGCAGCGGAGAGCTGCGAGAAGGCGGGCTCCGCCATGGCCGAGCCGGGGTCGAGCTCCCCCATGGCAGACGGGTCGAGCTCCCCATGGCCGGGCCGATGTCGAGCTCCCCCAGGCCGCCGGGGTCGAGCTTCCCAGGCCGAGCTCCTCCATGGCCGCCGGGGGAGAGCGAGCTCACCATGGCCGCCGCCGACGACGACGAAGCGAGGCAAGCTGCGGCGCGGCGGGGCGCGGGGTGAGGCGGGCATGGCCGGCTGCGGCGGCGAGGAGGGGTCGGCGGTGGGGAGCGGGATGCGGCGAGCGGAGGCGGCGAGGAGGAGTCGGCGGTAGAGAGGATGGGTTGTGTGTATGCGTCGTAGCTGTTGGAGAGGAGAAGTTTTTGGGCTACGACCCATTTACTGTGCGTGACCCTTTTAGTAGAAATGGGTCTCAATTTTAGGTTGCATTGTTGGAGATAGTCTTATGCGCTCACTCGAATGTCCATATATTCAAAGCTAGTATCCATCAAGGCATTTGCAGATCAGGGCCTTGTTTAGATGAAAAAGTTCCTCCCAAATTTACTATGCAAAAAGAAGATTCTCCATCACATCAAAATGTCATAACATGCATGTAGTATTAAATGTAGTAGAAATCAAAAACTAATTACACAGTTTTGTTGTACTCCGCAAAACGAACATTTTGAGCCTAATTAATTAATTTTTGGATAATTTTTCGCACATACAAACGAAATGCTACAGTAGCGCAATGATTACGAAGTGACATCTTACTTCCAAATTCAACCTCCCAAATTCAACATCTAAACAAGGCCAAGGACAAGATGGGCAGAGTATGTCGTTCGGCCAAGGACAAGATGGGCAGAGAGAGATCCAGCAGAGGACGACGAGGCGGCGGCTGACCCGGCCCAAGATGACAAGATGGTGGATCTGGCCGAGGAAGTTTGATTCATCCAAAATTATTGTCTTGCATTGTGATTATTCTGCTCACGAGGCCAACAGAACTCAACGAATCTCATCTCAAATCTGGTTAACAAATTCTAATGGATAAGGAAAGAAAAATAAGATCAATAGATAGTAAACCCACTTTACCTTATTCAGAATAAGTCGAGATCCAATCTCATATATTAGCATCCTGCTGCATCTATAAACGTCTTAAGGAAACATTAACAGTGCAATAACCTTCGCCTTTGGTTTATGCCCTGGGCAGTGTTTCTTTTAGAGGAGAAAAATTTTACCAGGCCATTTCACCAATAATTAAGGGTATTAAATAAATTCAGTGTACAAAACTACCTTCACAACATTAGACTATTTTGCAAGACCTATGTAATGAGGATGGTTTCTGTAGCATTACTGTAGTAAAATAATTAATAAGTCTCATTAGATTCGTCGCGTAAAGTTGCACTCATCTCTAAAAAAGTTTTGCAAATAAAGATTCCCTTTGAAAATTTTTTTTCCAGGGAGTAAAGAAATTAGGGCCAAGAAGACCCAAATAAGATGAGATGGATCACAGACACCAGAGATAGAATGATGAATATTTACAAGAAACACCAAAACTCAATAGGCTCCTTCCTACATGGTACTATGATCTCGACAGAGGATGATGAACATGAACAAAATTATTACAAGGAACTCGAACAAATCGCGCTAAACTGATGAGTACTTTACACAAGGCAAAACTGCAAATCCTAGTCACACTTGCGTGTAGAAAAAATAGCAAGCAGCAACTCTCCTATGTGCCATAACTTCGGTCCGGCAGATGCCAATCACAGGCACAGCTTATCCATATTGCCTCAACTCTGCGCCTGAACCACTGAACGAGCAGCAGATCCCATTCATAGGCAGCATGCAAGCTCACTGCTCACTTGATCATGCACCTCAACCATCCTTCGGTAGATCCACAAGAGTGGCAGGTTCTGCAATGGTTTCAACAACAGAAACCTCCTTTCCATCAGTTATCAGTGCGGTAACAAGATCTGCAGAGACTCCAGTGCTCAGCTGGACAGTCGTGGAGTGCTGATCACTGCTAACTCCTACAGCATTTGCCAAATTATTGGACATGGAACTGGATGATTCAATTGCTTCATCTGTGTTCAGGAATAGGCAGACGACAGCACAGTCATCAATTTTAGATGTGGGGAACCGAGTTCGCCAGGCACGGTGAGCTGATTCGACTAGGAACCGTGCTGCTGAAGCACGGGATGTAGCTTGGCTGACAATACTAACAACTTCATCATTTGACAGCACGTCCCACACCTAAAATGAATTAAACAATGACAGTAGAAAGTTATATCATATAGCACAAAAAAGATCCAGACTTAACATACAAAAAGTGTGTAAATATATTAACATTTGCTCACCCCATCAGTAGCCAGCACAATAAATTCGTCCTTTTCTGTGATTCGGTGATAGGAAACATCAGGCATGGAAATTACACCATGATCCTTCAGACAGAAGTCTCCAAATGCCCTAGCCATGGCCAATCCAGGTGAGTTGTACTTCGGAAGCCAAACACGAGCTACCTCTGGTTCTTCAGGAAGTGCAAATATTCTGCCCCTGCGTTGCCTGATTCGGTGTGCTTCACCTGAGAATTATCATGTCATTCCTCCTCAACTGAGCAAGAAAAGAAAAGGGAATACACTAAATGTTTTATTGTTCAGCAGAACTTGCTGAGGAAATATTTGCATCGTGAACTCATGTTTGTATAACTGAATAATACTGTATATTGCAAACACAGTGCCAGAATACGTCTTAAAAAATAGTAGTCACCTTCCAGACTAAGATCTAAATACTACCAAACAATTTCCCAAATAAATTTTAGTATATACTCCCTTTGCTCTATTTCACCAAACTTGGATACATGAAAACTGTATCACTAGATTCGTTGCAAACATCATAATATGACAAGGTACAATGTTCTGAAAGTACTTTTTCATGATCCTTCTGTTCCTTTAAATTTGTCTTCATAGGATCCATGCAGCCAAACTTTCAAAAAGCTTTACACTAATATGTTTACAGATGTCAAGATTAACAATATGAAAAGAATTTTACTAGGTTTGTCTTTGGAAAACCTTTCATAAAGTATAATATTTCCATAATATATTAATATAAATTTATAAGATATAGATTGTAGAAATTCAATATCTCCAGAAACTGTGAATAGTTGAATACAAAAAAAATGGAAGGAGCAATCATTCATGGTCATGTAACAAGTCTGGATGTTTAGAAAGATGATGGCATTCAAATATCAATTTCCCACAAATTCTTGTGATTGGAGGGAATGAAAATACACAAGACAACAGTTGTTTTTTTTCCTCCAACACGCAGGAGAACTGCGTACCATTGTATTGATTGTAGAAGAAAAGAGTCGTACATAAACACACGCACAGTTGCTAACAAGAATAAATTAAGGTATACTTATGAGAACATAGAAAACAACAGCTGGGAACATGAAAAGTTAAGTTATCCTTGAATCAAGGTTTTCTTGACTACTGTATCGCCCAGGTTCACCAAAACAACAGCTGGGAACAGGAAAACTTAAGTAATTCTCGACTCAAGGTTTTCTTGGCTACTGTATCGCCCAGTTCACCAATGTTACACCAAATGAATTTGACCCATTTTCGCTAGCATGACTCTGTGAAAGCACTTGAACAATTTTGGTTGACGAAAAATAAAACTTGAACACGCTATAGATCTACCAAAATATTAATCTGCTTCTTCAAAATTAAAATATTAAAGAAAGAATTGGCAAGCTGATGATCATGTACACCCTTCCAACCCTAAATAGTCCATTCAGATTTGTAAGACAAACCTTTTCTGTTTTGTGTTTTGACAATTGATAACTAAAATTGTTTAGATTGACAACATAATGTTGAGTTATAGATTAATAATGATTAATAAAGCATAATTTCATAATATATTTTTTTATATTTGAAACATATATTTTATTTACATAGATAGTGGTAGTCAAAGTGTCACATTGAAGACCAAGTCGATATGACAATGGAGTTTTGGGACTAGAGAGAGTAAACCATAGTTTAGCAATAAACAATAGCACAAATACAACAAGTAGGAGCCACGACCCCTCCTTTTTCACTAAAAATGGTTAGTTAACTGATCTTTTGTTGATATCCCTAATTAATTGTTCATGTAACTTTCTAGGGAATGACCAAACCATCAGAATTCAGAAATTGTACTACAAATGTCAGTCTAGGACACTAAAACATCAAAAGCTAATTTCAAACACACCAACAAAGTACTCCATCACTTTCTACCAAAAATGACAATTTCACCATCAAGGAGATAAGATCATTTTTCTTTTCTTCATGAAGATCACTTTTATTGAATTATTGAGAACTTGACTAAACTGCAACAATAACAGAAAAAATGAAAGACTCGGACTAAAACCTAAATAAAAAATGATGGTGCCATGATAAATAATATAATTCCATACAGATTATCATCAAATTCCTTTGACCATAATATATAAAAAAACTCAACCTACAGGGGGTAAGACAGCCCCGGGCATTTTTGCTAAAAGAAGATCTTCTCACGCACGTCGAGAAAACCCCCGAACCCCTGCCCCCACCCTTACACAGCGGCGTCGTTGCCCGTGTGAGACGACCAACGACCTGGACCGGGCCTTAGACAAGTGCTTTGGCGTGGTGGCAGATGAGGGGATCTTTTTAACCCCAGCCTAAAATTCGCTCCCACGGGGAGTTTAACCCAGGACCTGAGGAGTGCTACTAACACCATCTAACCAGTCCAGCTAGAGGCCTTTTCGCCCTTTGACCATAACATAATAATGACATAAAAGGAGATCAAATATTATGAGAAAAGATACTAGTTACTCCATGTGTGAAGGCCACATACTGTCACAAATGAAAGAAAATACTGTAAAGACATCAAATATAATCATGTTTACAACAGACGTACAAAGCTCAAAAACTGCACATCTCTTATTGCACAAAACAAGACTAGTGGAAGCTATACATTTGCAAAACGATTAGGGACACAGTGAAGCAACAAGCACAATAGAAGGAAACACAGGCTTACTTGGAATGTTTGGTTTGAGATCAACTGTCAATTGGATGGCAACAAGCTGATTATTTTCATCTCTGGTGCCCAAGACAGCTCTTGAATCCCCCAAGTTGCCAATTATAAGATAGTGTCCCTGCAGAATATAATTAATGTACAAGCATGCAGGTCCAATCAGCTGGTGTAATCATAATGAAACAAAAACAATATTTCTCAAGAAAAAGCTTAACAGTGCCATTTGCCTCAGTTACCTGCTTGATCACTGCCACTGCTGTAGTCCCACTGAAAAAGCAATCAATATTTTTATGTAACTTGAGATCCCTATCCATTACATGGAAGGCCTTCAAGAATGAAGTTCTCAATGCTGGGAAGATCTCTGGATACTCTCCATTCTGCTCAGCTTCAGAGGTAATGACAGTACCTCCTTTGTCTATGTGTTCCAGTGACCCTACTTCATTTGTGTTGCTCTTAATGTTGCTAGTGGATGTTACTCTAGCATCTTCCATTCCCAAATCTGCTCCTAACTTTACAGGCAGGAGATCTCTTACTCTCTTAGCAACCAAATGGCCATAAGGTCCATGACCATCAAACACACCGCAAAAGATTGTATCATCTCTCGAACAGAAGTTCTGTCCACAAGTAAAAATAGCTTGTCATAATCAAAGAAAAGTTCCACAGAAGTAATAGTAGCAGCAAATTTTATAAGTTCAGCACAAATTAGAAGGATACAAGCAAAAAGGCACTTGTTGCGAAATCACATATCGCTATCTTTTTAACGGGACCCGTGTGCAATCTGTAAGAGACTATTATGGTAGTCAAATCATGAAAGTCTAAGTTTATCGAACTGTTGAGAAAACTCATGGTCATGGAAGGCAAGCCAAGTATGACTTCAATCAAAATGAGATAGGATTGGTGTATGTGTCACGCAATGGACATGCAGCCAAATTGGTAATCAAACATTTGGAAAGGGGAGGATGGGGCTTCAAGCAGATAAGATCATCCAGCAAGGAGATGGAGAAGGGGGCAAAAAATAAAAAAGAATTGGATAAGGATGAGAATCATGTGGAGCCCTTCCAACCTCCGAGAAGTATTCCAACTCAACACCAATCATTACCCTTGAATAAGACTACCAACTAGGAACTCTCCACCAGCAACATCCAATGGCAATCCGCGTTAAAAATATATAGAATTTCAGTCAAAGTTCAATTCTCGCAAGTTTTAGGATTCTGTGTGCTCATGTTGCGTAACACATAAGAACATGCACACGGTGTGCCCAGTAAAGAAAAGGGTGTGCCCGAAAAAAAAGCAATTTCCTGATGTTAATATGAAGATCAATTTAGTTTGCAGAAAAATAAAATCTGAACCAGAACTTCCATTGCATAAAAATCTGGATCAAAGAATATATTAGTTAATTTAATCAACACGTATTTCTAATAAATAAAATCCACAGCTAGAACAGAGTTGCTTAGATCTCGAGGAGATCAGATCAAGGAAGAGTCAGACAAAGTACATCAAGAATATGTGAGGAAAGCGTACAGACAAGAAAGCAGGGAAAAGATGGCTCTTTTTCTCTTTTTCATTTTTCCTTTACCTCCCAGAAGATCATGGCATCCTGGTTAACGCCCTTCTTGCCCTGCAGCGTGTACAGCGACGCGACGGCGCAGGCGCCATTGCCGGCGATCCGGCCGGGGGTGGCCCTGAGCTCCGCCGCGAAGCGCCGGGCGTCCGCGGGCGCCGCGCGCGGCATCGGCGGGCGCGGCTGCCTCTGGGGCCGCGCGGCCGCTCCCCACGTGACGCCGAGCGCGCCGAGCACCCCGAGCAGGCAGTGGAAGAAGTCCTCCATGCACCGGCCACCGCCGCCGCCGCGCAAGGCGGGGGCAGAGGGGGAGAGCGAGCGAGCGCGACGGACAGCGAGGCGAAGCGGAGGCTCAGCTCTCACACACCAGCAAAGGGGAGGGAGCTGGTGTCGCTAAAATTAAGCCGGGACACAGTGTAAAAAGGGGAATTTTATATCTGCCGCAACGGCGAAAAGGGCACGAAGAACACGGACACGGGGCGTGTCCAGCAGCGCAACCAAACCCAATCTCTCCCTGTCCGTCTCTGGACGAGTGAGCATCAGCAGAAGATGGTAGTGGTGGTTAGTAGTAGCCCGTCTCTGGACGAGCGAGTGAGCATCAGCAGAGGATGGTAGTGGTGGTTAGTAGTAGGAAACAAGAGCCCGCGTAATCCCGTACTTAAAAGGGCACTTAGCAACGAGCCAGTGCACTGATTAAGCCGCTAATGTAATCGTGGAGGAGAGGGACGGAGAGGGAGCGAGCTGTAAAAACGAGAGGACGGCGTGGCCGCGGCTGTGCTTTTCTTTTCTTTGCCTCCTGCTGTGGAATTGGAATCCGGCTCTCGCTCTCGGAGGGGAAGGGGGAGGGGGAGGGGGAACGCGGTGGGGGGCGAATCTGAGGCGACGAGATGCAGGAGGGAGAGAGACAGTGAAAAGGCCGAAAAGGGCGGCACGGGAGAGGGACGCGGGGAGATGGTGTCGGAGTCGGCGAAAGCTCTTCTTGGCGTTGGCCGGACCCGCCGGAGTGGGTGAGAAAACGGTGCGGGTTTTGTTGCCGGCTCGGCTCACACTGCGTCTGCGTGCTACTGTTCTCCCTTTCGACTGGTGGACGGGAGACGGCGGCCACGGCTGCGAACGAGCAGCCGAGCCAGCCTCCGTGGGGTCACCATCGCGTCATGGGCGGAACGGAACAGGGGAGAGGAGGGGAGGGTCATGCTAGGAATGGATGTCATTGAATGTTCGAAAAAAAAACTTTCGGCCGCCACTGAAAACTTCGAGCGTCCTTCCAAACTGTTTTTTCTTCTTTCCACGCTATCACCGTCACAACAGGTAACTCGTTGTTGGCTCGCTCAGTTTAATTTGATGATGGCCATCTTGCCGAATAAAGACCGCGAGAAAAAGTGGGGAAGAAAGCGAAAGATAAGAGGAAGAGGAGGAACAAATTAAGCTCACAATGCTACTTGGGAGCGCTCATGGGCATCATTGAGCTCCGTCCGCGTCATCCAGGGGTTCTACTTTTAGGCCAGCTAGGAGCAAAACCATCTTTTTTTTCGCTCCTGTTAGGGTGTGATTGGTTAGCTGCACAAGGCCTTATGCAGCCTTCCATAATGCAAGATGGGCTTGTTTGGATACCTGCATAGGGTCTTAGCCTGGCTCTGATTGTGTAAAATGGCCTGTACGGCCTGCATAGCTGGGAACGCAATTCATTTGCGTCTCCAGCTTATGCAGCCTGCATAGGCTCGTGGTGGGCCTGACAACCGAATCGTCTCACCTCCCTCTCCGTCCACCCGCTGTACCCGATGCTTGCCGCCTCGCTCATGCCCGCCGCTGCATCGCTATCGTGGAGCTTCAAGACCTCGCTCGCGTCCATGGCCTCGGCAGGCGTGGAGCACTGGAGCGACGGCGACAACACCAACATCATCACAATGGCGACGGAGAAGAAGCTGGAGAGGCGTCACCCACAGAATCGCGCTCTCCCAGCTCAGCTGCTGCTCCGGCAATGGAGCTCGATTCCGTGCGACGAAGATCGATTCGCCCGCGCGTGAGGTCAATTTGGCTGTGTCACCGCTCATTGCTGCACCCTCGTCTTCCTCGTCGGTGCCCCCGGCTCTCGACATCGCCGGCAGCCGCGGCGAGCTCGTCTTCGGCGGGGCCATGAAAGACCGGCAGGAAGAAAAGAGATAATGAAATGGTAACTTCACCTTCCATCAGTGCAAGGTAAGTGTATCGCTCTATGCATCCAACCAATCAACATCTTACATAGTGCAGGCTATCTTAAGCCACCCAACCAATCACGACCACCTTGCATTGATTTAGCCTGGTTAACGCTGGCCTGACTACATCCTAGCCTGGCTAGAAACTAGTGCAGGCAACCAATCACCCCCTTAGCGTTCTAAAAACTGGTTCAGCAAATTTTAATACTAGTGGCACAAAGAGAATAAAAAACGAACTCGATGGTGTATAAGGTATCGGATGTTTTCCAGCTAGGTGGCTAAGAGCATCTCCAGCCCAACTGAGTAAACTTGGCCCAAAACGGGCCTCTATATTTCAGTTTGATGGCCCGTTCAAAAAATTTAGAGGCCCAAATATGTGGTGTTCTCCAGCCCAACTGAGTAAACTTGGCCCCTATCCATCTGACAAGTGGGCCCCGTCTCTCCCATCTCTCCCGACGCGAGGCGCTCCCCGACGCTCTAGCTCGCCGCCGCCTCCGACGCCCACGCCACCGCCCGTCCTCCCCAGCACGCCGCAGGCCCTCCTCCCTCCTCCTCTTCTTCCTCTCGGAGCTGCGTTGGCGCCGCAGGAACCCCGCGACGGCCTCGTTGGCGGCGCGTTGGACGTCGGCCAGCGGCAGCGCTAGCTCCTCGTTCCGCGGCAGCGACAACGACGCCTTTCTCCACCCTACGACGTCCTGCTTCTACCCAGTAAGTTGCCGTACATCCTTCCCGTCTCCTCTCCTCTTCCGATCTTAGAGATAGCGCCGCTTGTAGGTGAAATCAGTGAATAATTTTGCCATGTTTGAAGAATAGGTGAAATCAGTGAATCAGTGAATAGCTGAGCCTCAATGTTTCTAGCCAATGTTCTTGATAATTGATGCTCCCCACCGCCAGCTGCTTGCTTCTTGCTGTTCATACTGCACAACCTGCTGTGATTCAGAAATCGTGACGAGAGGATTCATATAGAACCACTGAACCAGTAGCCCTGCACTGCACCCTGGTCATGCTGCTATGTTTCTTGATCTTCTCCATCCATGTTGTCTGCATCCTGCAACCCTGCATTGGCAAGATCTTTTTTGTTCTAGCTGTGCTTATGTCGGTCAGACTTCAGAAATCATGTGTAACCAGGCAGCTGCTCAAATATTCAGAGTTGAGGAACTAGGCTATGTGAGAGTAGGAAAAAATGTAATGCATGATCAAATTTTCAGATAATTCTAGTTTGGATTAGAGATGGTGGGTTTACATTCAGATAAATCAGCTGAACTGATTTTTTGAGCAAGTAAATATTGACAGCAAGTAAATGAAAAAATGGCACTTGCAGATTTTTGAATTGTACACTAAAAAGTTTCACATGAACTTGCATTGACAATTTTTTTTTGTTGTGCCAGATGTCTTGATCTCAGAGGCTTCAGCGGTTGAGGGATGAAGAGGAGGAGGATTCCGATGACGACGACATGTTCTTTGTTGGTGCTCTTGCCGGATTGAAGAGGAAAAAGAACAAGAAGAAATTCCGTGGATCTTTGCCGGGCCGCCAAAGCGTGCCAAGAGATGTCCTACCATTATTGAGTCTTTCAAGAAGTTTGTCAAAGGGGTTGTTGACATCTTTAGTGAAGAGTACCTGAGGGCCCCCAATGCCGAGGACACTGCGAGGTTGCTTGCCATTAACACCGCGAGAGGATTCCCAGGTATGTTGGGTTCAGTAGATTGCATGCACTGGAAGTGGGACAAGTGTCCAACAGCATGGAAAGGGGCCTACACAGGTCACGAGTGATCCAACTCTGATCTTGGAAGCTGTTGCATCTCACGATCCGTGGATTTGGCATGCATTCTTTGGACTTCCCGGTTCCCTCAATGATATCAACATCTTGCGACGTTCTCCATTATTCGATAGACTTACTACTGGGACAGCACCAAAAGTGGAATATATGGTCAACGGAAACAAATACAACATGGGGTATTATCTTGCAGACGGCATATACCCCGCATGGGCCACATTTGTCAAAGCTTTCCGAAGTCCACAAGGTAACAAGAAGGTTCACTTCACAGTGGAACAAGAATCTAAGAGGAAAGACGTAGAAAGAGCGTTTGGAGTACTCCAGTCTCGCTTCGCTATGGTTCGAGGTCCTGCTAGATGGTGGAGCAAAGAAAACCTCTGGTATATCATGATGTGTTCTGTTATTTTACACAACATGATAATAGAGGACGAGCGAGGCGAGGAGGATGTAGATTACAACTACTACCAGGATGAGAGCGGCATCCCGGAGTTGTCACCAGAGGACTATCAAACTCGTGATCCAGATATCATAAATGAGTTCCTAAAGATTCATGACGAAATTGAGGATAAGTCTTCACACGAGCAACTGTGGAATGATCTGTGATTCATAGCTCTAGATAGTATGGATATCAGGACCATATCAGCACCATATCAGAAGTTTGATGTTGCACATTCTTGGACAGAACAAACAGGAAGTTAGAAAGAACTCCAAGCTTGCTGACCAACAAGATCAGCACCATATCAGGATCAACATTCGGGTATATATTCAAAACACATAAAAACATTAATCCATAGAATGTTTACAAGACTAAAAATTCAGAAGCAGCATCACTACATTTCAAGAAGCAGCATTTTCAAGCAGCATTACATAAATTACCATCCAAGCAATATTCAGGAGTATGCCGACCAATAAATTACATAGAGTACTAGGTAGCTCCTACACGCTTCCATGGCCACTTGTAACGCTTGTAGCAGCTCCTCCCAATGACTTGACTGAGGCCACCTTTGCCCTTGCGATTTCTTGTCTCATGGCCATCATGTATGATTTTTGGCTTTCATCCATAGTGGAGACATCGCAAAACATTATCTTTTGTTCTTGTTCCCATTGTAGCCGGCGTTCCTCAATTAACACCTTCCGCTCCTCAAGCTCCCTGTTTGATGTATTCTGCAGATCCCATTGTAGACGGCGTTCCTCAATGGACACCTTCCGCTCCTCGAGACCCTTGTCTAACTTCCATCTTTCCTCCCTTTTCTTCTGTTCCTCGGTCTTCATTTGCACAAAGCTGCTCAACACCTCAGCATACTCATCTTCTCCTTCTTTCTTCTTTAGTTTCTGCTTCGCTTGTTTTTGACCCGGTGGTCGCTCGGCAACAGGTGCTGGCGCTTCTTCTTGTGATGTTGTTGCAGACTTGCTTTGCCTTTTTCCTTGCTGTTTCTTCATTGCTTAATGTATCGACATAAATTTATCGGAGTGTCGGACCTCCGTCCAACAATGAACGAAGAGACAACCTTTCGCTCCACCATATGATTTCTGAGCTAATTGGATCTGCAACAAACAAGCAAAAGATAAGCGCATGATAAGTACAATGGTCAAAAGTACATGTTCCGTGAAACTTAGAAACGTACATGTTCTGTGAAGGGAACACCACTTGAACGTAGACGTTCTATTCCCTCAAAGCATGCTTGAAACTTTAAGCACTCCTTTTGAATGATTCCCCATCTTTTTTCAAGAGAAGTAGCATTCCTCTCAGAATCAAAAGTTTTGTTCTCATGGTAGTGTTCTGCTATACGATTCCAGTAAGTTGTGCGTGGTTGCCCATTCGCAGCTATAACATCGTAGGTTATATCCATCCAAGACCAGCACAACTGGATATCCTCATCACGAGTGTAATTTCCTCCCCGCCCTTTGCCACTTTCTTGTGTGAGAGCATCCACTGGAGTTTCAAATTCTTGTGTCAACATGCCCGTAAAGGACTGTGAACTAGACATTGGATCCTACAAAAGGCAATTAACTCTAACTAGATCAAATAGCAGAGGCGCTATACTGGAAAAATGCCATCATACAAAACTTATTTAAATGTGACTGGTAACAGGAATTGAACATTTATAATTCACTGTCAAAAGTACAGCACCTAAGCAGACACAACATCTAATTCCTGCTGCTCCTAGCATCTAATTCGTTTGAGGTGCTACTGATATTTGAAGGTGATGCTATAAGCTATTATACTAGAAAACCAAACCAAAGTGCATGGCTTATTTCACATGAGATGAAAAAAAAAACAGATGACTATAGAAAGTTAATGCATTGGAGCCAAGAACCAACAATCAGAAATTGTCCAATGCTTGTTATTTGGAAAGGCAGGAATGATCACATATAATCATACTTGTCCAATGCTTGGCACATATAACTAATAATCATACTCATTGAGGTTCAAATGAGTCCGATGGTTTCCATTAGCACATCACTTACAAATTGGCACATCTGAAGCTACTTTCAGAGTTATAGAGTTTCAGAGGCAACATTCAACACAACAAATTCAGAACAGCAGATACTTTTGGCAAGCAACAAATTGAAGCAAAATTTAATACAGTGATAGTGTAACAGGCATAAACAAGTAAAGCAGTAGATTATGTGAAAAAGAATTGGAAGAACAATCTTTACTTTGAGGTTGAGCTCCTGCTCATCCATTGTTGGTGTTGAGGTTGAGCTTCTAGTGTCCCAAGCGCCGACATTGCCAAATGGAGGCTCACTGATGGTTGAAGTGTTGGTGTTGTAGTGCAACGGTGCCGACAAACCGGCGTTGTAGAGTGACGGCGACGCGAAGTAGGGTGGAGTGGCGACTGGTGGACGCAGGCCGCTGCTGCCGCTGGGCACGAGCTCTGCGCCGGGGATCTGTTGAGGACGTACGCCACGCCTGCTGGGAGGAATCGGCGCCACGAAGGATTGCCGCCGCTTCTTGGGGGTAGGCGTAGGGCGGCGCTTGAGTGGAGCTTCACCGGAGGCCATGCGCGGCGCCGGCGGCTCTACCCACCAACCCTGCTGCATGCCTGCCGGCGCCGACCTTGGATCTCCTCGCCGTGCCTGCTGGAAGGCCTCCGCGCCGAAGATGTCCCGCTGCAGGTGCTGGTAGCCCGTCGCCCCGCCGTCGCGTTGCAGCCCCTGGAAGCCCACCGCGCCGTCGCGCCTCCCTTGGCTCGCCCCGGCGGGCGGCGCGGCCAGCTCCGGCGGGGCCATTGGTGGGCGGCGGCGTCGGGAGAAAGCGCGGCAGCGGCGGTGTCGGGTGCGGCGTCGGGGGCGAAGGGCGTAGGGTGCGGCGTCGGGGCGAAGGGCGTCGGGGGAATAGAGGGCCTCCAGATTCGGGGACTCTGGACCAAAATTTAGTCACCTCCACAAAATAGTAGCCCGTTTAGAGGCCTGGTTGGAGTCGTTTTTTTTTCACTTGAGTGACTAGATGGATGGATAGAGGCCCATTTAGGGGCTGGGCTGGAGATGCTCTAACATGCAGTTAAACAGAGAAAAGTCATATGAAGCAACACAATATTGTAACACTAAAGTTGACCGCCCCCACAATTCTAACATACCCTCATTGATGGACGTTGTCAACGAAATTAAATGGTGTAAGAAATAATGATAGTCAACATTACCGTTTCTTGCGAGGATATAATAATAAGATTATTAGTTGCAACCGGTACTATCTTACTAAAGCTAAGTGGAATTTCATGAAATACCACTACAAAGAGTAGCAATTTGAAGAGCACATTTTAAAGTTGACTTTCGAAAGATAATACTATATAAAAACTAATGCTAGATGCCTCTCATCTCTCATGGATTCTTTAGAACTGTCGAAGATTGCGTTTTTTCTAATGGCTTAAATTATGAAGCGTGCAACAGTCCTGTAATTTGGTCCATATCTCCCATGGTTTCAGACAAAAAAAAAATCTATGAGAAATTGTATCTCCACAAAAGAAATGTGGGCGAGAGTTGCCTTATCTTCCATTGTTCGAAACAAGAACCATCAGAGGTAATTTATGAAATCCAAATGGTTGAAAACTAATATATTATATAGTTTCGAGTATGAACAATTGGGCAATAATAATTTCACAATTAAATGTTTCGTTAAAAAATAATATTAAAATAGATCTAATACATTTCAATGAAAATATTTTCTAACAAAAAATAATTATTATAATTTTCAAAAAAATATATAACATCCGTCACAAAATCCACAATATGTACTAGTTAAATAAATTTTTGAAAAATATGATTTAGCAGAAATAAAAATAGCTAAAGTAGTATAATAAAAAAATGATAATATGTAGTTTATAAGTTATAGTAAGATATTTAAAATCATAAAACTTGTATTTAGTATGAAGAAAACTTTTATATGAAATTTTAGCACTTATTGAGCTCCTATAGCTTTGTAGTTGAAAAACCTTTTTTATTCAAATCATTTTGATGTTTCTTAAATTATTTTATTTTCATATATATTGATAGGCACTTAGTTTTGTCTCAATGGTGGTTTTACGGGGAGTTTTATGCCATTAAAGTTACTGATACGGTAGAATTATTATAAGAAGAGAGAAGAAAAGGTTTCATAGAATACGAGAGAAGTTTTATCCTCGCTAGAAACCCATCTGGATAGGTTGCCTAGTTTCTATTCTAAGGGGTTGTTTGTATCCATGTTGCTAAAGTTTAACACATCACTTTTAGCTAAATTTTAGCACTAGAGCACCCAAACACCCTTGCTAATGAATTGCTAAAAGGGTTTTGCTAAACTTTAGCACTCAAAACTTTTGCACATGAAAGGGGTGCTAAAACTTTTCTAAAATGTGCTAAAGTTCACTTTTTTCACTAGTACCCATGTTCTCCCTCCTCATCCAAGTGGGGAGGAGGGGACTATGCAAGGGCAAATCTGACTTTTAACAAATTTTAGCAATCCATAAGTACAGGTAACCAAACACCTCCTTACTAAACTTTAGTAAGCTAAATTTTAGTTTGCTAAACTTTAGCAAGTGCTAAACTTTAGTAACAGGGATCCAAACAGGCCCTAAGTAACTCACAAAAATTATGCACTTTGACTGGCCTTAAGGTAGGAAACAACTGTGTAATAATGTGGACTCACAGTTTTTTTTATTCTAGCAACTAGCTCTAACTTGTGTATATATATTCTTTTAGGTACCTGTTACCGACTCACACGTAGTTGGCTTTTATTTCAATTGCAAGAGGCATATACATTCGTCTATATACTACCTATTTGAGAATTGATGGCACTGCACGTTGTATGCAAACCATTTAATTTGCCGGGTCTTCAATTTATTGGAAAACTACACGTGTGTAGATTGTTTTTTGTTTGTATTGTTTTACAACTAAATTAATTTTATTAACCCATGAGTCAATTTTCTGAAGCAAGACAGCGACCCATTTTGTTGTAAACATATTAAACTGATACTAAATTAGTGCTAATTCAAAACCAATTATATTGTTCCGGTGTTAATAAACATCACGGGACTTGTCTACTTGGATCCAAATCTTGTCGTAGTTTTGGTGGTCTATGGTTGTATTATTTCTATGAGATCTACACTAGCTATAAGACATGTACAAGAAAACTATAATATTCTCATCAATTTTGTTACTGTGCGCTCATAATAAGTCAGACATCATGGCCTACACCACTGGAACGAAAATTGCTCATTGCCTAATTTGCACGCCAATTAACAAGTAATACGTGGATCACCGTGAATCATCCAATGCCCGTGTAAATCGGCTCTGAGAATCCCGGTCCTGCAAACACCCGACATGTTGTGTCCAAGCGTATTCATGAAGGGTTATTTGGATTGGTACCACTACAATTTTCAAAAGTTAGAGATATATCATTACAATTCACCTATTTAGAAACGTACCATTGCAATTCTTCCATACTTTGAACCGTACCATTATATATGTCTTTGATTCCATTAAACCTGCCTTTGATTCCTTTGGACCTACCGGAGACCTCCGTATTTTCGTATGGTCCAAAATATACCTGCTACCTCTCCTCTCCCCTACTCGCTGACGTGTGGGACCCGGATGTCAGGGTTATCTTCCTCCTCCGGATTCTAGTGTCGCTCCCGTCGCACGCCTCACCCACCCTCCGTCCGCTCCCTCTCGTAGTCGCTGACAGCGCCGCCACCGCTCCAACACCGGTGGCCGCCGCCGGCCGGCCATATCCAAGCGCTGGCCGGTCTTCACCCTCCCGTCCACCCCAGCTCCCCCTCCCCTCCACTTCTTCTCCTTCCCTGCCATGGCGCTTGCTCGGCCGGTGCTCGAGGCCGCGCCCCACCGGCCGCAGAGCTAGCCAGAGCTCGAGGCGGCGCCCCACCGGCCGTGGACGGGCGAGCTCGAGCCCGCGGAGCTGGGCTGCCGAAGCCCTCCGCCGGCGCCCACCTCGCCCGCGCGGTCGGAGGCGTGGGCGGCGGAGGCACGCACCAGCCTTGTACGGAGAGGGGGATGGACTGGCAAGAAGAAAGGAGGAAGAAGATGATAAGTGGGTCCCGCGTGTCAGTGATAGAGAGAATAGTTGCAACAAAGTATACGTATTTGTATACGCTTGCAGGTGGATCCATGGTGTCTCCATACGTATTCTATGGTATTTTTGTGGGAAACAAAAAAAATACAATGATATATTTTTAAATAGGTGAATTATAATGGTATATCTCCAACTTATGGTACCGATCCAAATAACACATTCCTGAAAGTGATGGATCGATCCACAATGGCTCTGGGAGTTGTAAATAATGATGGATATACAAACGCGAACCGGCCGGACACCTGAATTCATGCATGCATGATTCCTCACGCGTCCCTGTAGATAGAAACCGAAACCAATCTGCATATGCATCAAGTTGCGCGTTTCAGTGTCAGGTGTGGACCGCGTATATATGCAGGCATCGTCGTTTCCTCCGTTGGTGCGCGCCTGCCAGACCGCCACCAAGGCCGCGGTCACTATTGCAGCGCATGCCTCTCTCGGGGAGAGTTTCTTGTACACGAACTTTACTCCCTCGTCCCAATATATAAGATCTAGGAAGAATAATACAAAATTAAATAGGTTGATGAGTGGTTGGTGAATGAGTGAAGAGTTGGTGGGTAGTGTAAAATGAAGGGTATAAACGTCATTTCATCTTTCTTGAGTTTAAATGTTCTAGGTCCTTATATTGTGGGAAAGATGGAGTATAAAAGAAGACCAACCACCAAATAAATAAACTAGCTAGGAAATTGTGATAGGTATTTGTTTTTGTGCCCACATTTGCATACATTATATTTATAATAAATATGCGTGGGAATTTGGCAACGCGCATCTTGGCGATGTGGCGTCGATTCACTGGTCACAAGAAAATGCTGGGCCTGTACGTTTTCGCAATACTATCTTGAGCAGCAACTTGCGAATAACGATCCATGGCTCTCTTGCTTTCAAATCTAGCTTTGTGCTGGTATGAATATATAGGCTGGGTGGCTGGGTTTGTGCTGGGTCAAGTGCCGCGAGCAGCCGAGCACGCGTAGCTGCAACCAAAACCACCCGTTTCCAAACAAAATGAAGCTGGCGACCGACATGACGCTGATAGATGGAATAATCAGCGCGTATAGGTTCTCTCTCTCTTTTTTTTATCATCATTCGACTCACAGGTAGAGCACATGCATGTGCGGCGAGCGAGCGCTGATGAGCGAGCACGAACGCGCACGAACATGGCGCACACTCGGCCGGCCGTCAGCTGCCAGCAACGTCGTACGAGCGAAATAGTATCCGGAACCACAAGTCCGTACGTGATGTCTTCTTCGCTAGCTACCTGCGCTGTCTAATTTATTACGTAGTACTCGATCGACCTTGCCGCCGCCGTGCGGTACGTGGTCATGTTGTATATACAGTCAGCCACGTGGGAACACGATCGAACACGGACGCCGCCGGCCGGCCGGGCGAGGCGTGCCCACGGGGTCCTCAGATCAGATCAGCAGCTGGCGCCTGGCTCGTTCGGTCAGCCAGCAAGCAAGCAAGGCGCGCGCATGCTGGTGATCATCAGATCAGACTGTACGTGTGGGCACGGCAATGTGAGGCACGAGCACAGATCGATGGTTGGCGCAGTGGAGTAGTGTCCTACACCGTACCCCCCGGTAGGCGGTGGTTGGTCTTGGTCAGGTTACCTGAGACGGAGAGAGGCGATCGAGGACGTGGAGGTCGCTGTCGCCGCCTGCCAATGCCGCTCCCTGCGCCCGCCCAACCATCCATTGGCCGCCTCCCCATCGGATGCCGTCTCCCATCTCCATGCGCGCGCCCACGCATGCGCGGCTGGTCCCTCCCTCGCTTGCTCGGCTCGATCGCGCTCCTGGCCCTGCTGGCCGGCCTCGCGCTGCCGCGAGATTCGGCTCGGGCGCCGCATGTGGCAGCAGAGCCCGTACGTGGTGTGGGCGGGCGAGCGAGGTACATACGGCGCACACTACCTGGATGCCCTTCGTTTATTTCACGCTTTCATTATCCAAAAAACAAAATCAAGCGCCAATCCGACGACCTTCGTGGTAGTAGAAATTCCCATTACCATTTGTCCCGGAGGGAAAAGAAATCACCAATTTTTCAACGAGTTTTCTAATTGTGTGATCCACGAAAGCCTGCAATAAAAGCCAACATTTTCAGTACATGGTCCTCCCACAAACAAATCTTCAGGACATTATTGAATTGGAACGCTAAAAGCCTATACATGGTTTTGTGGACTGTCAGAGTAATTTAAATGATCGATGATCTCGCCAACGTTGTACCAATAAAAAACGCATTGTGTGTATCGCCTTACCTATATATCTTTCTGTGAGTAAATAGCTACTAGTATGATGGAATGCAAATATTTAGAGGTGTTTTTTATGCATCTATAGGATTAGGATTATTGTCGCCTTGATGCTATACGATCGATATAAGCAGACATGTGCTTTGTTTGAAACTAAATGCAACAGATGACAATAAACATATAAATCACTGTCAAAGTTGTGTTTGTCAAGGCTCGTCCCTTAGAAGATAAAGTATAACATGAACAATTAACTCTTTATCGTGTTAGGCATCGGATACCTTCCAACCTCCGATAATCTTTAGGCATCACGGCCCAAAAGTCTAAAGTTTGATGGAATGGTGAACAGAAGATCTTGCCAAAACTATGCCATCAAATTTTCAATCATCGAAGATCTTCAATGTATATATCATAGCACACAATGAAGCGGGGAAATAGCCCAATTTCTCTAAGGAAATGGAACAATGATATAGGTATTTGTGTATATGAGTTGTGTAGTTCTACATTCTTTTACTTGGGTACATATAGTTGAGCTCATCATCATTCACAATGATCTATAACCAGTTAAAATTACAGAAGAACTAATTAGAGTGTGCTTTGTTCGAAGCAAACTATTACAAATTTTTACTAACATATTCTAGTTGTTCTTTATAAATCATTCAAAAGACTAACATTTCAATAACTTTATGGCTAAAGTAATAGCAAGGTTTTATTCACATTGTTCTACACGGGATACATACCTAATTCCATGGCCCAAAGAAAAGCTATAAAAATAAGATGTAATGTATGCCCTCAATCGCCTACATGGAATGAATAGATAATATGACTTACATCCTCCAAGTGCATAAAATCCTTACACTAAAGAACAAAGAACTAGACTAAGGGTCCTATAATAGGGCATCACCAGAACACTTGGACCCATATATAGGGACATTTTAGTTTTTAGTGTACTCAAAATCCTCATGCCCTGCACCATATGACACCAAATCCATACATGTTTCACAAACTCCCAAGGAAGTGCAATAATTGCAACCAGCCACACACACACAACCCTCAGCTTAATTTTATGGTATCTAGCTTCAAGCACTAATATAACATAGAGGGTTTAAAACCGAATGCTAAAAAAAGGATCATTTCTCCGGTGGAGAGATAAGACACAAGATCATTGTCACCACTCGACTTTGGTTAGGATATGTAACATGAACATAAAAGCCAAATTCACCATTGGATACCATATACACATCACATGCTCCAATCTTCAAGGCATCATGGCATTGATAAAATTATAACATTGTAGACTATTGGACTAGTCCAAGTGATGGTATCTTCAAATTCGTAAGAACAAAAATGGCATTGCCTATCATCTAGCTATATTTGATATTTATTGAAGTCATAACTTTGCATTGTTTGCATGAGAAAGTTGTAGTAAAATGGACTGCAAATATTTTAAGGTGGTTTTTTTATGCTTTCATGGTTTTTTTATGCTTTCATGGGCTCATCATCTTTTTGACACTATATGTCCATTAATAATGGTGAGCTTTGCTTTATTGGAAGCTAGTTAGGGGAATAGTAGTAGCATCAATATCAATACTGAAGAATTTGCATGATATGTCAATAATATGTTTCAATAGATTCAACACACTTATTATCATCAAAGAAAAATAAACGCAATCACTATCAAAGATGCTCATAATAGTTGATGGCCCCTTAAAAATAAAAACATGACACGAATAATTATGTCTTTCGTCACATTAGGCACCAAACACCAAACAACCTCAAATGATGTTTATTAGGACACTCACCTACGAAAAGTATAAAGTTCAATGAATCAATAAACGTAAAAGGATCTTGGCAAAACTATACCATCATATTGTCAATCACTGAAGACCTTCAATACAAAGATCATATCATACATTGAAGTGAGAATATGTCTAATCTCTCCAATCAAGCTTGAGAGCACTATAATGTATTTGCATATATGAATTAAGTTATTATAATTGTTTTTCTTACGTTGTGTATACATATAAGATTATCTATATTCACAATTATATAAAGTTTTCATAATTATGTAAGATTAATTAAGATGTTAGAAAGACTAAAATGTGTTCTTTGTTTGAATCTAATTGTTACAACTTTTCTCGTATATTATAACAATTCCTTACAAAACTTTAACTTAGTTTGTGGGTAAACTTGTAGAAAAATTTTATTAACATTACCATTTAGTAGGTAGAATTTTTTTTGTGGTTATGGAGCCAATTATGGCTATATACAAACCCAATGGAAGAACTACCTATACAATGATAAGTTGTAATGTATTTTCCATGGAATTTACAAAATGAATTGATAATATGATTTACATCTTCCAAGCACATAAAAAAACTACACTATTGAACTAATAACTGGATTGATAGTCCCATAATTTGTTTTTTGAGAACAACTAACCACATAAAAAGAAATATCTTTTTATATCATTAAATCTGCATGTCTAGCACCATATGCGACCCAATTTATACACCTTCTAGAAAGCCTCATTGTCCTCTTGCATTATTTGCTACCAATTCTGGCGATGGCATTAGTGCTAGTGCAACGAGCCATAGTCCTCTTTGCCCCCCATTTCATGCCTCCATGATGTCTAGTTTCAAGTGTCAATCTAATAGAAATGCTTAAACTCTCAATGATCAAAGTAAGTGAATCACTTCCTCCTAGAAAAAGAAAACACAAAACTATTCTATTCATCAATTTTTGGTATCATGGTGGCCCTTGAAAGGATATAACATAACATGTAACAAAAGTTGCAATTGTCATCATGGCATGCTAAAACATTGTTTTATGGAACACTCAGATAATTTATTAAATAATGATCTTTTCCAAAGATGTAATAACAAAAATGACAGTTTCGATCAACTAAAGTATCTTCATCGTATATTGAAGTGAACAGAATGGTACTATGATGGATTTCAAATCTTTAGAGAATATATTTGATTTGTCTATCCATGGGCTTACTATCTTGATGCATGGACTCTTTAGAGAGTTATTTCTTTTAAGACTATTGTTATGTATTTTTGCTGATACGTTCTAAAGGTTCCTTATAAAAGATTAGATGGATGGAATAAAATTTCTATAGTTTATTTGCGGTTCTTTTTGCGAAAAACCAGTATAAACACAAACACTCGCATATAAACAAATCCTACCCAACTAGTTATATATAGAGTGCGGCTATATACTTAACTAATTCCATTGTCGTAATAGCTACAACAACAAATCGTAGTGCAATGTCCCATCGACTTTATTATAAAATAAACATATAATATGATTTGCAAGGTTTTATGTACATTAGATTAAAGAACGGATCGAGAAGCAAACTGAACCAGTCCTAGAACCGAAAACTGGAATATACTAATGTGCCGACTGCCGAGAGCATGTGGCCACACATGCACTGGTTCTTTGGTTAGCTACGGGTTCGTTTAGCTAGGCCATGTCACATCGCGACGATCAGCTCAGCAACGTGGTGCACGAGCTCAACAAAAAAACGTTGCCAGTGGGGGTACACCAGTCATGTCACCCATGCAGACCGAGTACACAAATAATTTGCTTGCTCTCCTGCCGGGTGCAGGGGCCAGCACTACAGCAGGCCGCATGCATCTCACAGCTACCGTACCCTCAACGCACGCACATACACATACACTGATACACTGCCCGGCCGCGCGCGGCAGCGGCGTTGGATGCAGGATGTGGCCGGTGCGCGGCCGAGTAAACAGCCTGCTGCGCAGCACACGGGAATCGCAGGATGGGGGCGCCGCGCCACGGCGAAACAGGGGCGCACCGGGCCGGGCTGGGCTTCCGTTTCCTTCGGTGCTCCCGCGGCGCGCAGCCTGAGCCCAGTCACACACGTCGCCGTCGCCGGTTACCATTGAGAAAGCTGCGTCCTCGCGTTGCCTTTGTTCGTTCGGTTACCCCGCAGCGCAGTGTGATCCAGCTGGTCATACGCATGGTCCAGGAATTGGTCCATGCTACGGCGGCCTACTGTATGGGCAGTGGTCCACACCTGCTCCTGCTCGGAGTTGATTGCAACCATCACGGATCACGCATACACACACAGCTGGGCAATATGAGGTTCTGCTCGTACCTTCAGGTTTCCATGTCGCAAGGAATCTGGGATGGCGATGCATATATCGGCGATCTCTTGTTTGGTTGGAGGATTTAATACGTGGGATCATGCATTGCCTGGGATAGAGTCTGGAGATGGATTTAGGCCATCGCCTGAGGTTGGTGATATGATTGTCACCTTCTCCTCTCTAGTCTCTACATCACAGTACGTGGAGTTGACAAGGCGTCGTGTGATGCCGAGCAACAGACCTCGACGTTAAAGAACCTAACGCAGAGGTAAAGGGTCTATTTTTTGGAAACAAAAAGTTTCGCTGGGATCCAAATATAAAAACATTTCTTTCAAATGGCCAAATCGAGAAAAAAACACAATAATCGATTAATGTCGCTATGATTCTTGAACCCTCACATGTAACCTTCAGTGTTCGACTTCAAAGTATCTTGATACGATACAAATAGCTATAGCTATTGAATTATATGAAAGAAAATAAGTTAGACTTCATAACTTGAATTATTAATTTGACCATGCAACATTAGAATTCATGACGAAACTTGTCTCCAAATCCAATCAACATATTCGGCCGAAGCCAAGACCATCCCCAAAACCAATGATTGTCTGCCCATCATGGCCATCTGAAATGCCATGCGAGACGGCCGGGACTGATGGTAGAGATAAGCATGAACAAGATGCAACAGCTAGGTTCAGTTAGTTATTAATCTATTGAAACCAACATTTACTATATTAATATTTTATTATGCGATACAAAAGTATATTCATATTCTTGTCCCTAACGTAATGGAATAAGTCTTACTCTACCCGTTCTATAATCCCATTCTAAATTATAGGCCGTTTTCCTGATAATATAGACGTAGTGTGTATTTAGGTGTGTAGCAAAATTGATCTGTTCAGCTGGCTGGTGCTGATTTGTGCTAAGAGAAAAATATTGTTGACTGGCTGGCTCGTGTTGATTTGTGCTGAGAGAAAAATACTGCTGGCTGACTGCTGATAAGTCAAGCGAACAGGTCGATAATATGAGTAAAGTCCATTTTACACCTAAGCTTATCACGAGATCGGAGAAAAACCCCATGAACTCGAAAACCATATGTTATACACCCCAACTCTTCAAAATCGGAATTAAGAAAATACATGATAGGTTCTTAAATCACAAAATAAATATTTTGGCCTCCAAAGATTTCAAAAAACAAACTCGTAGTCATATATTAGGACACGAGAAATCTAAAGAAAATATTTGGAGCACATGAGAATATCTCCCCAAGCTTCCAAAATAGGATTTAACCCTTGCAAAATTGAAAATCATCTGGATAAGTCCCAAACCATTCTAATTCGTTTAAATGGATTTGGATAACTTTGCACAACAAATAACGACAAGATACTAGCATGAATGTAACATGCATTGGTATTGGTTGCATTCATGCTGTTTTGGTCCTATATTTTTGTCATTGTATATACAAGTCCTCAAAATGCATTTATTCATCACTTAATATATTTTGGGATTGTGAAAGGGCCTTTAGGTTACTGGTTAGAGAACCTTAGTAGCACCCAACAGACTCAAGTTCGACTCCCTATGGGAGCGAATAATTGGGTTCGAAATAAAAAATATAAAAAATAGGTTGGGGCTTCCCCTCTCGACTTCGGTCAAAAAATATTTTGGGATTCTTCTAGATATTTTACTATTTTGTTAGTGCTAAATCCAACTTTTAAAAGCCTCTAGGTATTTGGGTTTCTCATGTCCCAATATCTCCCTATATTTGTTTTGGAATTTTTGAGCCTAGATTTTTTTTGAGATTTAGAAACATATCTTGTGTTTATCGTATTTGTTTCTAAACTAAAAAAGGTCAAAACCACCTCCAAAACCATTTCTTTGGGAGGTATTTTGTCTAGTTTTGAAGAATTGGGGATATATAATATCTGGTTTTTGAGTTTAGCAGGGCTTTTCAGATTTTGTAACAATATCAGGGAGGTAATGGACTTTACTCTAATAACATATATTGAGTTATTGACCCATCATAAACACCAACTGCAAGAATTGCGTAGTTCTTATCCTAGAATAGGTCAATAGCTATTGGAACCAAGCAAACTAAATCTACAGTTACATTCAAATGTTAGAAAATTAGTTGTGCTGTGATTGTCAAGCTGAAGGAACATGACATTCAATAGACTATAAAAAGGTGCATATGAACCTTGTGCAACATATAATATGTTTACCACCTTGATAGCTACATGGTAATTTGTTTCTTGCATCGATACAATCCAAGTGATTGCGAAATGTAGTACGAACTATTATCTAGCTAGTTGCCAAGCTAAAGGAACATAATCATCAATGAACATATTCAAATATGCGTATGAACCTCATGCAAATTAATTAGAAGAAAAAGGTCCATTTCACTATCCTTATCTATTTACTTTATTCATCTAACCCCCTCAATAAAATTTAGGCTCAATTTACTACCTTGAACTATTTAATTTAGTCTAATCTACCCCTAATAAGATTTTTTTATTTTTGTTTCCCACATAAAAGATGAAGTTTTTACACAAATTTTTGTGAGAAAGAGAACATGATGCCTTCTGTTAGAAAAATATATTACAATTTTTCGTGGCTAGTTTCATAGATTAGAAACATTTAATACGAAATCTATGGTAAGGATACAAAACTTTATGAAAAAATCATGAAAAAATTCAGATGTATTTTTTTCTAATTTAGGGCATCATGTTATAAGTGTTTTTCTCATATAGATTAAGACTATAGATTAAAGGTCCAAATTGCCTTTTATTTATCATGTCCATATTAGAACCCTGCCAGATGTATTTGCATGCAACCAAATTCAATCTACAATTCTACATGGTAGCACACGGATTTGTATAGACATATTTCATGGATCAAAGGATCATGGAAAATCACAAATAGTTGTGCTCTTGGAAATTTTGGAACACTAAAACTAGTTATATTTTGGAACGGACCGGAGGAAGTATATATATTTATTTATGAATAATAAGACAAATCTATGTTCCCCACTACATGAAGCATTAGGCATGCATGGTCTATTGTTGATCCCTAGCTAGTCTTTAGCCAATAGGCATGGCGATGGATAAAAACATACTCCATACTCGTAAAGGAAGTCGTTTAGGACAATGACACGGTCTTCAAAACACAACTTTGACTTCTTATTTTTATAAAAATATTTGTCAAAAAGTGATACATGTATACTTTTATGAAGGCTTTTTTTTTAAAAATAAATCTATTCATATAACTTTTATAATTTCAAACTCAACAATTTAAAAGTTATTCATAATTTATATTTTCAAAGTTTGACTCAAATTTTGTCCTAAACGACTTCCTTTACGAGTACAGAGGGAGTATCTCTTCACTACTACCTCACAAATGCTCTATAGACAGACGTGGATTGATTGGCCAATTGGGGCGTCTACAGAAGGTTAGATGGGAGGATATGCTTTATTTTCATTTTCCTCCAGTTTACGTTGAACTTTGTTAATTATTATTATCTTGTTGCCTTTTATACAATCATTCATGCTGATTATTATAATAATCTGACAGGCTTAATAAGTTACATATTTTCGTACAGAGGTCGTAATAATTAACTTTTTGATCAGTCGGAGAATTTTCAATTATTTTATCTTTCCCATTTCAACTTTTTGAACAGTTGCTGTTAGTGATCTTAAGCCTTCATGATGATGTCATCTGTACAACTGACAGTAACAGATTGTTGCTGATGTACGCATATACCATATATGGGTCTTGGGTCAGTGCTGAACAAACATCACAGTCAGACTGAACAGATTAATCAGGCACATTATATTAATTACATTCGTCCTCATTGTCATCAAGTTTAAATTTAAGTAAGAAGCGCTGTCGCCTGCTGATTAGCCCCACAAATCTGGAAATATTTTGCATAGACATTCTTTCAGTGTTTTTCTTCAAACAGCACATATATAGGCTCGAATAGGTCCTTCATTTTTCTATGTGAGGCCGGCGGGGGGTTCGAATTCTCCCAAAGCTATGCAATCATTCACAAGCCTACGAGCTCATGGTTCTCGTGGTGACAGTGGGGCGGTCTCGATCAGATGGTTCTATCTTTTGTCGTAAACCTGGCATGCGATTTTCTGCCGCACTGCCAGTGGAAATTTTCTACCGAGAGAAGCATGCATGATCAGTTGATCACAATAAGTGTGCAAGCGTGGCATTCAAAATATACAGACACAATTTTCTACAGTTCTAGATACGTAGGTGTACGTCCATTTTTCTGGAAGGCGGGGGAGATGGACGGATTCCGGCATTCTGGAGTGGAAATTGCAGACCATCCCCGCGCAAGCTATGCCGATCGACTGCCAAGGCGTGCCGGGCTGCGTTGTTGCATGCCGCTGATCGAGCAGCACACTGCAGGTTGGGCAAATTAAAGAGGTTGGTTTACCTGCACCTGTACGTCCCGGATGGCACCGAACATATTATTTGTGCACCTCGTGCGCGCGCGGCCGCAGTAGGCAACCAGCGAGATGGCGACGCCGTACGTCCTTGTTTTTGAAGCAAATAAATGACGACGTACTCCGTACGGCGACCCTCGCGTCCTGGCTTGCAGCATGTAACGCCCGGGTTCGCGCTCGCGCTCGCGCCTTGCCGTGTTCCCTCTAGTCTCATCATACTCCGTATATCAATAATATGGCTGGCCACCTATGTCACGCCGATTCAGATACGTGTATTGGTATCAGATACGGATACGCTGATATAATACGTCATTTTTAAATTAATTCGATACGTCGATACGTTTAGAATTTAAATTTAATACATAAAATAAGTTCTAAATAGAAGAATTTAATTTATAAAACAAGTATTAACTAGTTGGATTGGTCTTGAAAGCATTTAGCACTTACACATATACTGTTGGTACCGGTTGCTACCATCTAATTAAAGGAAAAAATGATCTAAGAAAGTAGCGAGGAAGAGTAAAAGAGT
>OAMR01000484.1:893495-904975 GCA_900205405.1 Echinochloa crus-galli
CAGATGGCTCACATTAATCCCAATCATTGTAAAATTTCTCATATTTTGAATGCCACTTGCACACTTATTGTGATCAACTGATCATGCATGCTTCTCTCGGTAGAAAATTTCCACACTGGCAGTGCGGCAGAAAATTGCATGCCAGTTTACGACAAAAGATAGAACCATCTGATCGAGACCGCCCCACTGTCACCACGAGAACCATGAGCTCGTAGGCTTGTGAATGATTGCATAGCTTTGGGAGAATTCGAACCCGCCGGCCTCATATAGAAAATGAAGGACCTATTCGAGCCTATATATGTGCTGTTTGAAGAAAAACACTGAAAGAATGTCTATGCAAAATATTTCCAGATTTGTGGGGCTAATCAGCAGGCGACAGCGCTTCTTACTTAAATTTAAACTTGATGACAATGAGGACGAATGTAATTAATATAATGTGCCTGATTAATCTGTTCAGTCTGACTGTGATGTTTGTTCAGCACTGACCCAAGACCCATATATGGTATATGCGTACATCAGCAACAATCTGTTACTGTCAGTTGTACAGATGACATCATCATGAAGGCTTAAGATCACTAACAAAGAGTAATAGTACTGAATAAGTATCGATGCCGTATCGCCGCCGTGTCGCGTATCGGAAACGTCCGCGATACGCGATACGGCAACAAAGTGACGTATCGGAGTGGCATAGCTGGCCACCTGATAGATCTGCTGCAGGCCGGTGGGTGATCACTATCTAGCTCGCTGCTGACTGGACGCCGTGCCGCCAGCTAGCTGCGCCGATCTGACTGCATGCAGCGACCACGTGCGGCGTACCTTCGCCACGTGGCTGACTGTACATATAACAGCGTGGCATGGCTCGAGAAAAGAACAAATTAAAGCCAGCTAGCCTTGTTTAGATTCTAAATCGGGAGCTCCCAATTTGGAAGTTTGTTAATCATTGGCACACTGTATCATTTCGTTTGTTTGTATGAAAAAATATTTAAAATTGATTAATTAGGCTCAAAATGTTCGTCTCGTAGAGTACAACAAAATTGTGCAATTAGTTTTTGATTTTATCTATATTTAGTACCTCCATGCATGCTATGACATTTGATGTGATGAGAATCTTTTTTTATATTGATTTTGGGGGTGCAAATTTGGGAGGCCACGAAACTGCATGCGACGATCCGTTTCCACCCGTTTGAAGTTCAGCTGAATCTTTTCATGGGATCTTGAGTTTCCACCCGTTTCTGTTTTATTGTCATTTGGATATCTCATTTGAAGTTCAGCTGCAAAAAGTCAAAAACACATTTCAATCAATCTATGCCACTCCGATATGTCACTTTGTTGCCGTATCGCGTATCGCGGACGTTTCCGATACGCGACACGGCGGCGATACGGCATCGATACCTATTCAGTACTATTACTCTCTTACGTACTCTTCCTCGCTACTTTCTTAGATCATTTTTTCCTTTAATTAGATGGTAGCAACCGGTACCAACAGTATATGTGCAAGTGCTAAATGCTTCCAAGACCAATCCAATTAGTTAATACTTGTTTTATAAATTAAATTCTTCTATTTAAAACTTATTTTATGTATTAAATTTAAATTCTAAACGTATCGACGTATCGAATTAATTTAAAAATGACACATCGTATCAGCATATCCGTATCCGATACCAATACACGTATCTGAATCGGCGTGACGTAGCAATCAATTGGTCTGGAGAACGGGAAGACAAGTTGACGATCAGAAGTAGCATGGGGCCTCGACCATGAGTAGTCTAAATAGGACATCTCAAGGTTTACATATATATGTTTTGAGTCTCCCATTAGAATAAATATAAATACCATGGGTCCTACATGGTGCTATATGGGTGTTACCTAGCTAGTGGTATGAGTTTCGCGAGTGCACTGGGAGTTTCTAACCCGCCCTTTGTCTCAAGGAAGGTGATCTGAAAGCGTAACTAGGTGTAAATTACTATAATCTAGGACCTGATGACCGAATACTTTTGCTATGCGCACACTCTTCCACGATGGTGCCTTCCCTTTATACATACCTTGCTCATGTGCTTCCTTCAAAATTGTGCTTCCTTCAAAGTTGTGCCTTCCCTTTAAAATGGCGCACGTGGCCGAGCGGTTGCAAAAGAGTTTCCTTCAAAATTAAAATGGTGCAGGTGGTCCTCGACGACATATTTTTTTGGCGGTGCTCCACATATTTTTTTCCTTCAAAATTAAAATGGCGCAGATGGCCGAGCGGTTGCAAAAGAGAATATTTTTTTACTTCAAAATTATAACGAGGATAATTTTCTATGACGATACGATAATTTGATTTATAACGTTTTTGTCAATTTTGACTAAATTCGTAGTGGCCGAGGGCAGTCACCACCGATCCATGACAAAACATAATTTTTTATCATAGACATATATTTTTCAATGACAATTTTTAAAAATGTCACGAGAAAAACGTCATAGATATTAACATTCTACTAGTGTTCGTGTCTTGCACACTAGTTAATGTATCACTAGTAGAGGATAGGTCTTTCATCCGCTTTCATCCAGGATATTAGTCCCGGATTTTATTAGACCTGGGACTAATTACTTTTAGTCCCGGTTGGTATACCAACTAGGACTAAAAGTGACACCTTAGTCCCGTTAGAGGCTCAACCCGGGGCTAAAGGGTCTCAAGTATTAGTCTCAGTTGGAGGCTTCAACCAGGACTAAAATTGAAGCCATCAAACGGGACTGAAGGATCTTTAGTCCCGGTTAGAGCCACCACCGGGATTAAGGGCAGTCCCAACCCAATGACTATAATAGTGTCCATAGAATTAAATGAGCTGCCACCTAGAATAAAATATGATGTAGTAAGTGATTAAATGAAAAAAGAGAAATAAATCAGGTCTTCCATGAGACATGGTGTCTACACAACATCCAAGATAAGTTGTGAGATAACTAGCATTAAATTGAAATATGAAAGAGTGATGTTTGCATTAGGAGTGTAGTGTCTACTACTAGTTTCTCGAGGATATGGTGGCTGGTGGCTGGTGCTGGTTTTTTGAGAGAAAAACACTGCTAGCTGGTGCTGGTTTTTGCTGAGAGAAAAATACTGCTGGCCGGTGACTGATAAGCCAAGCGAATAGGGCGGGAGGCCCTTTACGGATTACAATAAAGGGAAAAATCCAACCTACTGTCACATGTAGAGTGGTTACGAGGCTATACGGGAAGCAATAAGAGGCCGTTGGTTTGATTCCCTCCAGGCGTAGCATTTTTTTAAGCTCATCGTATCTCAATTACCTTTCGTGTTTATACGAGCACCTAGAAATTAATTTCCTTATTATTTCAGTATTCCTTTCTTTTTGAACTTATGATGTTTAAGACACAAGCTAATTAGTTAAAAAGTAAACTATAATTGGTTTGTTTTAAACAATTAAACGTGATCTATTTGGAAATGAAAAAAAATTTGTGTCTCTCAAGAGTCAGGTCCTCACACCAGCTATATCTATTCTGCAAACGGGTGGCTTTACTTTAGTTGCAGCGGCGTACTTGCGCCACTTGACCTATCGGAAGATCCAAATACTCCCTCCGTTCCGAAAAACCTGGCGTTTAGGATAGCGACTCAGGATGGGAATTGGCCGGCCCGGCCCTGGCCTTGGACCCGGCCCCCATGGCCTCAAGGTCAATTTTAGAGGGCCATGGGCCGACCCAATTTAATCTTTAGCTACGGCCTCGATGGCCCAATGGGTAATGTGGATCGGCCTTGTTCACCCTTTAGGCTATGCTTAAGCAAACAATCGGATAATTTTGGTCATGTTGGTACATGACAATTGCTAATTTATTAAAAGAAAAATAATTGTGTTGCTATAATAACTACCGTTAGTTACGTACAAAAAAGGAAAACAAATATTATACATGTACTTTTAGGCATCAACATGAAAAAAAATTTATTTAACCAACATTTTGTATGCATCCATAGTTCGTCTACACAAAGTTAATTTTTACGTGCGATACTATATATGGATGTAAATTGCGTGAGGCTTTTGGATCGGCCCTATCATACCCATTGGGTCGGTAGGGTCCGGCTCTATGGATCCATTTTTTATTTGAGGTCGACCCGTACGACCCATTGGCCTTGTTTTTATGGGCCGGGCCAACTACCCAATGGGTCGACCCGGCCCATTCCCATCCTGAATAGCGACACGGTCTCCAGAACACAACTTTGATCTCTTGTTATTATAAAAATATTTATCAAAGAGTGATATATGTATATATTTATAAAAGTATTTTTCAAGACAAATCTATTTATATAGTTTTCACATTTGTAAATTCAACAATTTAAAAGTTATCACTACCAGAATCACCGGTTGGGAAAGGCCATTGGCACTGTGTCCAGTGCTAAAGGGTGCCACCTGGGGCACTAACAAAAAATATTTACATATTTGCGTGTTGCGGGATTCGAACTCAAGACCTCTTGGCTCACGCACGTGGACCCACCTAACCATCTCATCTACACAGCATATGTGATAGAATAAAAGATGCGCTCCTTTTGAAGTAGCATGTGACGCCCACATTAGCACCGGATCGTATTTACGAACCGGTGATAAAGGGCCTTTAGCACCGGGTCGTAACACCACCCGGTGCTAAAGGGTCCCCCTCCTTTAGCACCGGATCATAACAACAACCTGTGCTAAAGGGGACTTTTAGCACCGGTTGGTGCTAAAGGGTCCCCGGGGGTACTTCAATTTTACGTCCGGTGCTAATGTTGCATTAGCACCGGTTCTTGAGTGCACCGAGGCATATAGGCGGGACGGATGATGATTTTTCTGGTAGTGTATTATTAATGATTTATATTTTCAATGTTTGACCCAAACCTTATCCTAAATGTCAGGTTTTTCAGAACGGAAGGAGTATTTGAAAAACAGAGGTCACCCATCCGAATAGCCGGCTGTTTGCACATGTTGCTGCCCAAGACACTACCAACATTTTCGTTATCAGTGAATGCTACTGCTTCCAGTTGCATTTTGGTCAAAATCTTCGTGGCAAATTAAGAATTGAACAATATCTGCATTTCTGTGGTGGCTGGTTTTATATATATCATGTCGTTTGGTCGCGAGCTACACAGAAAGAAAACTCGCAACGAGAAGCACGTTGCGGTAGTGACGCGCGCCCTTTCTGTCGGACGGGCTCCGAGTAAACGATAGCTCCGTGCCGTCCACACCCGATAGCGATACGCGCAACTTGATTCGATGCATGATGCTGGCAGCTGGTTCAGTTTTTGTCGACAGGGACCAGGGAGAATATTGACAAAGGGGGTGGAGTCTCTATCTACTGTTTGCACCGTGCGTCGCTTTTGCGTTTTAGATCTACAGTTCATTTTAAGCAAGGAAAAAGATAAATGTACAGTGCCATCCTCTAGAGAAAATTGTTTCAGCGCTACGGAAGAAGCTCGATCATGAAAGATATATCGAACATACGTTTCAAATAGATATATCGAACATACGTTTCAAATATCTAACAATCCACGACACTGCTATCAGGCCGTCGCGGCAAAAATCGGGGCCTGTACAAACAGAGGCGAATTCAAGCTAGGCCCAAATTAGCCCCGGTGCATTGCTAAAGAAACTTGTATAATTTTTCTTGAGTATATGGTGTTTTGGAGTGTATTAAGTGGAGAAAAAAAAAATTCGTACCCTGGTGCCAGTGCACCAGGGAAGCCTAACGTGGCTTCGCCCTGGTGTGCAAAACTTTAAACTAGAGCCCACTACACTAATAAATTACTATATCTATTCTAAATTACTATTCGTTTTTGACTTTTTTCGTAATATTTGACCACTTATTTTATTAATTTTTTTGCAAGTCTCATTTGTTTTATTTGTGGCTTATTTTATCACTACATATACTTATAACTTATTTTTTCACATTTTTGGATAAATTTTTTGAATAAGACGAATGGTGAAACGAGAAAAGTCAATAATAAATAGTAATTTAGAACAGAGAATAATATAGTATATAATGATTACAAAGCAACAGAGAGGTAGTAGTAATAAATAGTATAGTAAATAATGATTACAAAGAAACAGAAACCCTAATATACCTAGCTAGCAGGAACAGGAGAATCACGCCTGCTACGCCACTTGGGCCTTGTTTAGATCTCAAAAACAACTCCCAAATTTACTGTGCAAAAAGAAGATTTCCCATCATATCAAAATGTCATAACATGTATAGAGTACTAAATGTAGATGAAATAAAAAAAATAATTACACAGTTTTGTTCTGCTCTGCGAGACGAACATTTTTAGCCTAATTAATTAATTTTTGAACAATTTTTCACAAATACAAACGAAATGCTACGGTGATGTAATGATTATAAAGTGATATCAAACTCCCAAATTCGACCTCCCAAATTCAACGTCTAAACAAGGCCTTGAGGTCGAAATATATATATATATATATATATATATCTCGACCCCGCCCACCAATTACCCATATACCGATCACAACCTCAACACACATGTACCCGAACTGTTTCAGAACCAGAACCACACAAGACGTACATCTATATATCTAGTTGGATAGATCGTATTGGATCGGAACATTATTACCTTCGCTCAAATATAGTGAAAATTTTAATAGGCCTGGCGAGGTAGTTGCATCAGTACATCTTTTCTTGGCCGGTTTTGTCGTGATCATCGAGTGTCGGCCTGTTCTTATATTTCACATATCATATACAAATTTTCTTTGCGTATGGTAGAGCTCCTAGATGAAGTGACAGCTGAATAGAATCATGTCGACAATGACTTTGTCCCGATCCGGTACATTTTGTGATTCTCAATGTTCCACGTATATATTGTTGCATGCTTCGATGGTATAATGTTCAATGTTCCACTACACTAACAAAGAAATGGGCTCTGAAACAAGGACGTGATACATGTACAAAGGAAGCAGTTCATGCAGGAGCACTTAAATTAGTGAACTAGAAGCAAAACATGGATGTCATTCTGACATGTGAAGAAATAATCAGTAGAGAAGAACACTAAGTAGAGAATGAACTTTCTATTTTCTACATTTATCACGGGTAACTTTTGGTCTGAGATTTATCTCTCTTCTAGTAGGCTCAATCCGGGACCGAAGGGTCTCATATATTATTCACGGGTGATTGGAGAGGGTAACCACCTAGAACCTCTTTTAACACAAATAAACACTAGAGAGAGTAGTATTCGTGGGTCTCGCCGAGATCTAAGAAAAGATAGTGCACATATGAGATGAGATTTTAGACAGGTTCGGGCCGCAATGTGCGTAATACCCTACATCTTCTATGTTGTATTGCCTTACATATGAATTGTGTTATTTTGAGGGGTTCCCTGCTCCGTCTTATATATCCGGGGAGCAGAGTTACAAATCAGTTGCATAATACTAGTCATATACAACAAGAAGTACTACAATATGGTAATTGGGGAGTCTCCTAACAGTACACGACTAGTCCTCCGAGTCAACTACACCGTCTTGCACCATAACCGACTGCTTCTTGGGAGTAGTCGGATCAAACTACTCTTAGATGAATAGTCTATTCCCATATATGAGTGGCCATAGGGATCCTAATTCCACAGTGTTAAAGGTTTAAGTGGTGTTAAAATTTAACAAAAAGTGAGATGTTAAAATTTAACACCAAGTATCCAAACAGAGCCATAAAATGTCTAAAAACTCTTGAACACTTTATTATTTAATAATATCGGCCCTGTTTCGATGGGCTAACCGATGGTTATTTAGATATATAGCTAATGGATAGAGCTCGTTCTATGGAAATAGCATGTTTGTCTCTAGTTTACTTTTATGGAAAGAGAAAGAAATGAGTGGGATGGGTATTTCATCTTTTATCCACATGGTCCCATCCATTAACATCGATTCCCCAGTTAATGCTTTTCATCCTATAATATGGCTAAAGCTTAGCCTACCAATTAGCTCCATGTTTTGATTAACTAATGCTAAAATTTAGAGCATTAACCTATTAGCAGCTAGATCCAAACATGACTATAACTGTCTCCCCTCTCGTTGCTTAAAAATGCCTGAAAGCTCTTGTATCATGAAAGCTCTTGTATCATGAATTTCACATGCACCACCACATTAAGATCAGCATATAAAACTCAAAGAAATCCAGAGATCCAAAGAACTTGCTCTAGCTTGTTTATGCATTTGTAGACCTACTAATTAATCTGCCAATTCAATCAATGGACATGGCCTCACACTTATTGCTTCATTAGATTATCTACTATAGTTTTGATCAATCCTACTACATCATCCGCTTGATCCGGTCACGTTGTGGCTTTACCCTATACGTCTATGCAACAACTCATTATTGCAAAGGATTTATAAAAATTTAGGGGAAACAAGACAAAAAAAAAATTCATGCATTGAGCATGAGAACATATTACTTTTCAATAGTTAGTACTCTCTCCATTCCAAATTATAGACCATTTTTAGTTTTCTATATATATACATATTTTTGTGATATATCTGATACATAGCAAAATCTATATGTACAGAAAAACCAAAATGACCTATAAATTGGATGGAGAAAATGGTTACCGATACTGTTAGAGCGCCCCCTTAAGTCCAAGTCCACCGGAGCTACAACCAACTAAGGTACAGGCCTAACTCAATCTCAATCCAAAAGACTAGTCCATTGGATGGGGTCTGCCCCCACCTTGGCTATACTGGTAGCAACATGTTATTGCCCAACTTGGCTATACTCGTCGGTTGGGAACCACCTTAGGATCGGGTTTCCCAACCGGGGTTATCCGTTTGGTGATAAAGGTGCCAACTCGTTAAAAAATATATGTTGCTGCGGGGATTCAAACTCAGAACCTCTTGGCTCACGCGTACCTACCTTTTCATCTCACCTACGCAGCATATGTGATAGGGTAGAAGATGCTTTCCTTTTGAAGTAGCATGAGACACCCCTTTTAACATCGGTTCGTATTTATCAACTGGTGTTAAAAGGTCTTTAGCACCGAGTCATAATACGATCGATGATAAAAGGTGTGGTCCCCAAGGGCACCCGAATTTTGGACCCCATATTAATGTTGCATTATGACCGGATCTTGTGGGATATATGTTAGCTTCAAGTTGCATTGTTACGTAATGCCTGATCTCAGTTAATTAGTTAATTCCATTTTTTTTTGAAATTGTACATCGCCTATTAGCATGTAGGGGCAGTATAGGTCCTAGTATTTATTTTTATCCGAGGCCGGCCTGTTGTCCCAGAGCAAATCGATCGTGTTGCCTTATTACATTAGTGGTTGGCGGGTTCGTGATCCTCGTGGTGGCAATGTGAGGGGTTTCAGTCCGCTCATATCTGTAAAACTTAATTTGTATCTATATATAGTTTCCTGCCGCATCTGCCCCTCAGTTGAAATTGCTGACCCAAAATTGGCAATAGTGCAAACCGGTCTGACCGGTGTGCACAAACCGGTCAGACCGGTTTTGGTAACAGTGTCAAAATGCTAATTAGACTTCACCATTGCGTAGCTCTCGACGAGGTGATCAAGATGCATATGTGGAATGTTCAATTTGGGCTCCGGATGAGAGAGTTACGACTTCGACAAGAATTGCTCTAAAGGGAAACCGGTCTGACCGGTTTGCCTAACCGGTCAGACCGGTTTGGATCTGTAATTCGAGTAGGTTTAGGACTCTATGTTTTATCCCGTATTGTAACCGAACTTGAAGTGCGCGTTCGTGCATTCTCGAGTGTGTTGGCACATCTTTGCGTCAACATACTTTTTGGCGACCACGATGGGACAAAGATTTGGGTTTAAAAACCGATCTAGTTTTCTCCAAAGAAGATCGGCTCTATATCCGATTTCGACAACGACAACATCATCGCAGCGACGATGGAGGAGCTCACTGAGGAGGAGCGCAAGGAGTACCTGATCGCTATGGAACACTTCAAGGCGCAATTCCTGAAGGGTTTCAAGAAGGATCATGGTGACTCCATTAGAAGGGTCGAAGAATTCGTCATGCCGTCCTTCAAGGTGACTAATAGTCAAGTTGAAGAATTTCCTAAGGTAAATAACAACCCATCTGATCTCATGAAGCAATTATCACTTATGATGGATGAAAAATTTTCAATATCAAATATTGTTGGTGATAAGTTTGCTTCTTTATCCGATGAATTAAAAAAGAGTAAAAGTATTGTAGATAATTCTTTCCCATCGGATAACTTAAAATTCAGTTCGTCAGGTATGCTAGAAAATATTGTAGATTCAAATTTGGGCATACCGGCGAATTTCTTTGCTGGACATACATCACATGCACCATCGGCCAGCAAACCGGTCAGACCGGTCTGCCCAGTTTCACAGCTGGTCAGGCCGTTTCCGTGGTTGATAGTCCGTGGCCTTCAATGCTGATTTCACCAATGCCTAGTTCGGCCGTTTCTGATCGAACTAATGAGGTGACAACTTTTACAGCAGTGGAAAGTGCACTTCAGGGATCTAGTGTTCTTTATGGACCGATTCCGAATGTAGTACCAACCATGATGTCTGTTAGTCCTAGAACATCTCATTTGGTACAGAATTCAACCAGTAGGAATTATCAAGCCGATGTCTCTAAATATAAAGAGAATCTGGCTAATATGATAAAGAACAAACTTAAGGTTGCTATGGGTAGTCCATGTTTATATCAAAAACCATATCCTAATGAGTTTGATCTTGTTCCCTATCCTGCTGGTTGGCATGTTCCTGAGTTAACTAAATTTAATGGTGTTGATACTCATACAACTTGGGATCATGTGAGTCAATACATTTTCCAGTTAGGAATAGAGGGTTTTTATGAAGCTTTGCGTGTGCGCTTATTCTCATTATCTCTTACTCGAAATGCTTTCGCTTGGTTCTCTTCGCTTGCTCCAAATTCTATACAAACATGGAACCAATTAGAGCGTAAATTTCATGATCGCTTCTTTAATAGAGAGAACGAAGCTAAAGCAATGGATTTGACATCGGTTATACAAGGCCGTGATGAATCGGTCCTTGATTATTTTGGAAGATTTAAAGATGTTAAGAACCGATGTTTTAATTTAACAATTTCCGAGAAGGAATTGGCAGATTTAGCCTTTGCGGGCTTGCGATCTTATTTGAAAGAGAAGTTAGAAGATTTTAATTTTCTCTCTATCAATCATTTACAAATGAAGGCTATGAGTTTAGAGCTTAAGTTGGAAAATTCAAAAGAGTCCATTAAAACTCATCAGTCCAAGGTGCGTATCATTGATCATAATTCTGATAGTTCAGACGATGAGGGTAAAGAAATTTGTGCTGCTGAATTTGTTTGGCCATCAAAGGCCGAACCATGTTCTTGCCCTTCACTCAAGCCAATACAGAAAAGTCGGCAAGGTGAAGTGAAGTTTACTTTTGATGTTGCTAAATGTGACCATGTTTTCGATGAACTGCTTAAGAGTGGCCGTATTAAATTGTCTCATGCTATACCATCGTCGGAGGATCTGAAAGGGCATGC
>OAMR01000484.1:904992-928428 GCA_900205405.1 Echinochloa crus-galli
ACTTTTTTGCATGCAACTAATGATTGTAATATTTTCCGTCGATGGATACAATCGGCCATTAATGAAGGACGATTGCTATTAGCTGAGACACAAAGTGATGAAGCTCTTTTATCTGTTCACACTTTGAATCTGAATAATCCCAAAATACTTATTCGGTCGGAACAAGCCGAACAAGCCAAAGGGAAAAATGTGATCATTGGAGAACAAAGGCCGAATAATGTCACTGACAAAACTTCAGCTAGAAAGGTGATGCTTGGAAAGACTCTGGATGGGAAAGAGTCTCTGAAGATTACCATTGACACATCTAGGCCTGGGGGGCAACAGAGTTCATTGAGAAAAGGTCGGCCTGCTGATCAAGCGAAACCGGTCAGACCGGTTTGTCCCAAGACCGACCAAGAACTTTCAAGCCTAGGCGCCCGGAAGTGAGTACTTGTAAGGTGGATCATCAGCTCCTGAACAAGTACACAAAGGCCGTTCAAGTTGATCGGCCAACAAAAAAGAAACCAAGAGCAACATCACGTTGGAATAATTCTACAGCTTCAAGAGAGAATAGCAAGCACCAAGGTGATGTTATTACTGTATTTCCTCCACAAAAATTTTATACTACCATAGCATGGGTATTCCCTACATCAAGCTCTCAAAATCCGATGTGGGATCAAGGGGTATGGATGCAATGCTTCCCTATGCCACAACCACATCAGGATTATATGGGGGAAAGCCCAAGAACTCCAGTGCATGGCCGATTGGGCTCATCCCAATCAGGTCCGGCGCCAGCCACTAAAGCGGTCAGACCGGTTTCATCAAACCGGTCAGACCGGTTTCAGTCTGATCAGAAGCCACGTGTTCCTCCTAAGCAAGAATACCGTGTCAAGAAGAAGAAGGAGGATGTGCAGCCTGTAGTTGGTCCAAATCAAGCTAAAGTTAATATATTTGCGACAGTTGGTGATATTCCAGTAGTTATGCAAGATTTGGATAAAGAGCCGATTGTTATTAAAAATTCGGTTACCGTTACAAATAAAGGACCTGTCCAGACAGATGATCATGAAGCTAGCAGTAGCAAGTTTGCTGAAAAATACTATCAACCCAGATGGTGTCCATCGGGTTTGAATCATACGCAGAAAAGAAAATTGCAACGCTTGCGTAATAAGGAGAAAAGAGAGCAGGAAACAGAGATGCCAAGGGATGAAAAACTCAACAATTACAAACACATGGTTCCTCAAGGCAAAGAGTGGCGAATCAAGTCAAGTGGCCAGCCACGGCCAAAGCGGTCAGACCGGTTTCGCCAACCGGTCAGACCGGTTTCAGTGAATCCAGTACAAGACAGTCACCGAATCAGCGGTACTTGGTTCGTTCTTGATGACTTTGTGGTACCAGAGAAGTGTTTGTTCCACTTTGGACCTCATGATGCTGTGTTCCCTAAGCCTAAGGAATCGGTTGATCATTTGGAAGCTTTATATATGAAAGGATATATCAATGGAAAGCCGATTTCGCGGATGCTAGTCGATGGAGGGGCTGTTGTGAACCTCATGCCCTACACTCTCTTCAAGGAACTTGGCGGGAAAGATGAAGAGCTGATCAAGATAAATGCAACGATTACTGGTGTGGGAGAAGATAATCATATAAATATAAAGGGAATCGCTTCCATAGAATTGGCCGTTGGAAGCAAGACGCTCGATACAGTCTTCTTCATTGCAAAGGTGCAAGGTAACTTCAGTTTAATTCTTGGGCACGATTGTATTCATGCTAATCAATGTGTGCCGTCTACCTTGCATCAATTACTTATTCAGTGGATCGGTGATGAGCTGAGGTGGTATATGGTGATAATTATTTTTCCAATGACCGATCTTATCTTATTGATGCACATGATAAACATTAAGTGCTTATCGAGCTTGTCTGTCCGATTAAGAATTATTCAGTTGCAACAAATATGTTTTGTTCTTACTATGTTAAAACTGATGAAAAATTGGCTTCATTTGCTATGGTCAATGGCTCACGCAAAGATGTGCCAACACACTCGAGAACGCACGAACGCGCAGCACGGCCGTCACAACGGCCAACACCCCGACCTCCCCGGGGCAAACCGGTCAGACCGGTTCCTGAAACCGGTCAGACAGCTTTCAGGCGGGAGATCGTGAAGTCCTAGAAACTCGAGCTCGGGAGGGACCCCGTCGGAGCTCAAGCAAGCTAGGGTTGCTCTAGGGTCGGCAGGCCACCTAGAACGCCCTTGAACGCCGTAGAAACGAGCAAAGAACAGAGGATAGGGTTTGGAAGAGATTAGGGTTTGAGGGATAAAAAGTAAAGGACAAATATGTTGGGATAGTCGCATATTCCGGATATCACTACGTAGCTTGTATCTGTTTATGATCATGTCAGTCATGGATGGTATCATTGTGGTGAGGCTGCAATTGACAATCAGTATGTCAATTTCATTAGGCTTGACGCTTGACTTGGCAAATATATCATCAATGACTGTGAAGATTCTTTAGAGCAATTCTTGTCGAAGTCGTAACTCTCTTATCCGGAGCCCAAATTGAACATTCCACATATGCATCTTGATCACCTCGTCGAGAGCTACGCAATGATGAAGTCTAATTAGCATTTTGACACTGTTACCAAAACCGGTCTGACCGGTTTGTGCACACCAGTCAGACCGGTTTGCACTATTGCCAATTTTGGGTGTCAAGACTAATGTTATTGCTGGCATGAGGCCAGCACGGCCCGAGGATGTCAACGCCCAACTGCACATGCGTTCAGTTTACACAAATACTCAGCAAGCAGTAATATTCAAATATTTACGTAATAATCCTCGCGCGAACTAACACATGTTAGAAAGTCCAGAGGCTGATCACGCGAAACCAGCAGTTAGATCTTGTTTAGATCCATCCTAACTAAAGTTTAGCTACCTAATTGCTAGAGCTAAATTTTAGTCAGCTAAAATTTTTAGCTGGGGTTGTTTGATTCTCTAGCTAAAATTAACTTTCTGAATACAAATGACCCTGCTATCCTTTTTTAATTCATCATTAATTATGGAGGGAATAACTTCGTAGGGGTAATTTAGTCTTTAACCATGTTTTGCTGGATTAGAGCAGCTAAAGGAGCTCTTTAGCTGCTAGTTTAGCTGGGCTGTTTGGATCCAGAACACCTAACTTTAGCCAGCTAAAGTATACTTTCCAAAGCTATATATATAGAGAGAGAGAGAGTCGTCAACTCATCATGTACGGGTCCTATACGTAGCAGAAAAAAAATGGCAACGTCTCTCGTAAGCATATCTTTACCTAATTATAAAGTAAGGATTGATTCAACGGTACGTCATAATTTTACACAAACCCCCTAATATTTATGAAAATCAACCCACCGTACCCTTTAATTAGTATATTCACCGTCCAGACTTTTCGCGACGTCTGTCTTCTCCGAGTCTGATTGCTCCTGCTCTTGAGTTCCAAGTGTATCTCTCAATGACTACGAGTCCCAGGAGACTACAGCCAGCCCAAGCACGAACAAAAGGGAATCAAACAAATCTAATTGACTCAGTCATGGATAAAAGAAACGGAATAAATCTGATTGTTCACGATTAAAAAGAATGAGTCAAACTTGATTGCCTTGCGATACAAGTGGAGTCGAAGTCGATTTGCCACTACAAATTAATTAGTACAAATACTTCAGAAATAAACGAAACAAACACTTATCTTCCCAGCTCAATTATTTAGTGTGAGTTCTCGACTTCACGGTGGCGGATTTAAAGACCACGCTCGAGTGTACCAACAGCTTTATCGCCGTCAGATGGAAGGAGGAGAGGGACGGGTCACCGTGGATTTGCGGGCTGGTCTGGCGCTCTGCACAACGGGATTATGAAGGGACTAAATAGTTGTTTCACCTCCACCATACGTGGCAAGAAAGGCAAGGAGGAAGCCACATGGACCAGCCCTGCTCCGCCTTGATCAGAGCCAGAGCAGCTCAAGCCAACACCGGCTCGGCGCATCTGCTTCCTCAGCCTTGTGCGATGGATAGATAAGGCAAACCAGGCCGCTAGCTTGTGCTTCAGTTCCTTCCACCGTGTTCCAGGCACGAGGGTGTTGTTTGAGGGCTTTTATGGGCGCTACAAGGAAGGGCCTTGTACGATCTAAGACAATGCAGGCTCCTTAAGGCCCAATTTAAATATTAATTTTACTAATTCTAAATATTAATTTGCTAATTCTATAAATATATTTTATTGTTCACAAAATTATACGTGTAACACCACAATAGTACATCAAAATGAATAAGTATGTCCATTTCAAAAAGAACACCATACGGTTTTTATAATGGAATCGACAAGCATGGGGTTCATATGTTGCTTCTCCTTTAAACTCCTGGTTCAATAAATCCTAATTTACAGGTGAAGCCATTATACTAGATGCCCCTGTAAATATCCGACCTACATTCATGTATTTGAGTGCACATACCCATCACTGGCAAGGCTTGCTCCTGCTCCTCATCGTAGTGAGTATATGGCATTCGTCCGTAGCAACGCACGGGTATTTTACCTAGTAATAAGTAATAAAAGTACGATGTAATAATCGGGGGAATATACTTTCCAAAACCGTATCTAGAGTCGTCAACATGTTATGTATGTGTCCTATACGTCGCAGAAAAAAATGGTAAGGGGCTGAAAGTATTATTTACATGAACTCGGTTAGTTTGATCAACACAACGTCTTTCATAAGCATATAAAAATAAAAGTACGATGTAATAATATAATCGGGGGTTTGCAATTTCCTATATCTCTAATGATGTCTGAGGCGAGCTAATAAGTTCAGTTGGTAAGATTTTATAGATAAAATTTATTCATCCGGATTTGAGTTCTGGACTCAACACCGTAATGTATGGGGGTACCATTTTGTTGGAAGGTAATATGGATAAGGATAACCAGTGATGTTGCTATGGAGAGGACTGCGTCGTCGTGTGCACAATTGCTTGAAGCATCTCTTAGCTTAGCTGACTGCTATTTTGCTGTGTGAGGTTTGGACTTGGTCTTTACATTAATAAACAAATGCTCTACTTAATTATTGAATGCAAGGATTAGTTTGCATCTTCAAAACATTTCATTGGCCAAGGGGGGCTTGAATCCAGTTTCGCTGGTTCCGCCCCTGTCAGCACGGATGTTTGTATTTTTTAGAATTTAATCAGTGTTATTTAACTTAATCAATTCAGCTTAATCTCCTTGTGCTCGTAGAAGTTGAATTTATATATATATGACCGTACATATCTGTACTTGTATTTCAAAAAAAATGTTATCTTAGAAACTATAACCTGCCCTAGTCTTCAATTAGTTTGCAATGTTCTTTGTGCCATCTTGCAAAACGGCAAAAAATATTAAATGATTAATCACTTATGTAAATGCTTACCTTAACGTTTGCGTAACTTCTTTTCTTTGTTTTTTTAGCCGGGGCATGCGGGGTGCCGGCTACTGCCTGCATTGCTCTGCCCACATGACGCCACTATAGGTCTGTAGCCGTGTGCCAGTTCTCCCACCACGCAACTCACCGTTGGAGGCCGCCTGCTGCAGGACTCGTAGGAGCCTGCAAGCTGCTCACCGACCGCTGCCCGCCGCGTCACTAGCTACCCAACTCATGCGCGGTGCGTCGCCCACACAGCCGCACGCCCTAGCAGGCAGAGGCAGGCAAGAAATTTGGGGGAAACCAGGATCGGCGATGGGCTGGATTGGATAGATCGGCCCAGCTATTCTCTTCTTCCTTTTTTTTTTGAAGCCTCTCCTACTGGGTACAAGTGTAGCATGTGTTCATCTCTTCTTCCTTTCTTTGGAACCTCATGGACAGAATTTTCCTTTGCCCTATTAAGCCAGCTGGCCCAGTAAAAAGAACTTTTTCGTTGCGAAAGACCACAGGAAAGAGATCTGCTACCTCTGAAATCCTCCTGCAAGACTCTGGAGGTCTCTCTGGCCAATCAAAAGTTGAATTGGGGCTCCCTGAGATGATTGATTCGTAACAGCAAGTATTATGGGCTCGATTTAGCCGCCGAAAGCCCGAAATGAGTCTCCAAGTCAGACAAAATCAAAGTGGAATAGCGAGAAAGCAAGAGAGAGCTGAGAACTGAACACGTTCACTCCCTTTTTAATCTCTATCTCCAATTATAAAACAAGGATTGTTTCCGCGATACGTCATAATTTTAAAAAACCTCCCTAACATTAATAAAAATCAATCTACTGTCCTTTTCTTAAATTCTGTCTTTGGTGCGTCGCCTACGTCAATTTTCGTCCGTTGTTTTCTCCGCATCCGTATTCTATACGCTGTACAGTAGTCCATGTACTATACGCTATAATTATAAATATAAAGTAAGGATTGATTCGTAATTTTACAGTAAAGACTCTAAAAGTTCTACTACTATCCGGATCCATCGGTCAGCCGGATTAATTGTTTTTTATCGATCTTTGTCGAACTAAGCCACGGTATGAAAGGAAACATGTTCAGGACTCCTCAACAGAAACGAAAACAGTCAAACCTCCTCTAATAATTAGCGAACGTCGTACAATGTGTTGACGAAGTGGCACCCGGGTCCGCCGTACAATGTGTGGCCCAGCACTCCCGAGCCGGCCACCGTGATGAAGTTAGCGAACGTCTTGGGATGCGACGAGAGGTGCCCACCCGCCGTCGTGCTGGGGGAGTAGCGCTGTCGCCGCTGCGTCGGGCCGCGAGCTAGGATGAGGAGCGCGCCTCCTTGTCGAATCCCATGGCCACTCGCTGGATCAGACGGCAGATCGAGCGGCAGGCGGCTGGAGCGACGGGCTTCTACGCCGATAGCTTCCCGAAGTGCAGGCTCCGCTTCCTGAAAGTCCAGCAAGGATTCCTGCTTGATGAAAGAAGCAAATGAGACGATGAAAATTAGTGCCGGGCAGCAAAAGGTATTGTGCACTGGGTGATTAGTTTAACAAGGTTTATTTCTAGAAAGTTTTTTTATGACATAAACTATGATGGTGGAGCCAGCAAGATTTATGTTCTTTTCTCTTTTGCGTACATGTGTATATAAAATTTGCCCCAAAATATTTATTTGCTATATTAATAATAATGTAGAAATAGCTCTCTAAATCCATGGTAGTTATTGTGTATATGTGTGTTACTTGTAGATGACATCTGCTTTGCATCTGTTCCAAACGTTTAAAGTTATTACATCTGAATGAATCGCTCATTAATTTCATCTTTTGTAAAGTACTCCCTTCGTCCCGCAATAACAGGCCATTTAGCATTCAAATTTTATCCCACAAAGAATGTCCATTTACCTTTTATAGATGCACACATTAATACAAAATGTATAGAGAAACGTAAAAGTGCATAGAGAAACACATAGAGCCAATCAAATAGCTAGTTAATGCTACTTTTGTAACTCGAATGAGGGGCAACATGGTCATTTGTCATGACTACTAATATCCCACCACCATTAGAAACAATTCACGCAATTGCACTCACGAAATAAACATACCAAATGCATTCGTAGAATGTAATCAACAGTACAAACCAACCAAAAAGGCCCCATAAAAGCCCATCATAAAAAGGTGAAGCTATCCTTGCTGAGTACCCAAATTGCCAAATCCATCACATCAGGATGAAACCATCCACCAGGAAACATAGTTAACGCAATGGGGGCTCCTGCCATCCAAATTTGCTATTTTGCAGCCCAAAGTACCTCTTATTACATCAAATGAAATAAGCAAACAAACACAACTCAAATAAGTCTAGATGTGTATAAGAGACAGGTTCCAAGGACCTAAGAACAAGGTTTATTTCTAGAAAGTTTTTTTATGACATAAACTATGATGGTGGAGCCAGCAAGATTTATGTTCTTTTCTCTTTTGCGTACATGTGTATATAAAATTTGCCCCAAAATATTTATTTGCTATATTAATAATAATGTAGAAATAGCTCTCTAAATCCATGGTAGTTATTGTGTATATGTGTGTTACTTGTAGATGACATCTGCTTTGCATCTGTTCCAAACGTTTAAAGTTATTACATCTGAATGAATCGCTCATTAATTTCATCTTTTGTAAAGTACTCCCTTCGTCCCGCAATAACAGGCCATTTAGCATTCAAATTTTATCCCACAAAGAATGTCCATTTACCTTTTATAGATGCACACATTAATACAAAATGTATAGAGAAACGTAAAAGTGCATAGAGAAACACATAGAGACAAAATATCTAAGCAGCCATATACTATATATGATAACTACCAATTTAGCTTTTAGAGATGCACACATTAATACAAAAGTGCATAGAGAAACGTAAAAGTACATAGAGAAACGCATAGAGCCAATCAAATAGCTAGTTAATGCTACTTTTGTAACTCCAATGAGGGGTAACATGGTCATTTGTCATGACTACTAATTTGTCTGATATTTTTTAAAACGGCCTGTTATTGTGGAACGGAGGGAGTACATCTTATCTCTTTATAGACTCCTGGTGTATAAGGGTGCTTTGTCCAAATTGTTTATTTGAGTCTAGGCTTATTTGATGATTTAGAAACTGCGTTTTTTTTTCAAGCAGTTTGCAATGATATGATTATTAGAGGGAACAAAATAAGAGAACTAAAGCATTTATTATCCCTCGTTAATCCGTAGCAACACACGTGCATATTTGCGTAGAAACAAAGCACATCGTGCTGGGTTCGTTCAAAAAAAAAAAAGAACTGGACACGTTCTCTCGGTTCCCATTTGCTGCGTGTACCTGCTGCAACACCGTTAAGCATTAAACATCGACCCTGTCAGCACGGTTCTCGCCTCTTGACTGATATAGTAGCGTTTTATTCGGTCAGCAGCGGCGTATCTATTAGTCATGCTTAATTAAATAACACGCTACAGTCTTTCCAATGCTAAGGCTAGTGAGGATTTTATTTTTATGTTTCCAAGAATGCCACATAAGTAAGGAGATAATAAATTTACAGATGAAATGATTTATACAGTGCAAAGTTTCATTTTGATGTTTCCTAGGCGATGCATGCAAGACACAGACTTGTTGGAAACCGTGTATACAGAGTTTCATCTAGATGAAACCCATTTCATCTCTCTCCTCATTGAAACCCATTACCCATTTCATCTTTCTCCTCATTAAGTCCTTGCCACATCATCTAAAATGCTGAGTTGGCATCCTATTTAATGTGCATGAAACCTCATGAAACCTTGCACTCTGACTGGCCTAAGGCCTTCTCCTATGGTTATACATCTAGAAGTTCGTGTCAAAAGACATGCCCTCCATCAAAAAAGGGTAAATACTAGCTCTTATATTTATTAGACCCCACATGTCAGCCTTATATAATTTAAAGTTGTGTGTATGAGACTATCTCTTGAATAAGAGATATCTCATATGTCTCTCCTCCACAGACCAAAAAATAATAAAGTATGACTATGAGCTAGCTGAGTTGGCATTGTTGCACGAGGCCTAAGTACTCTATTTTTCCATCATAGATTTGCTGTCGAATTTTGCTGCTGCATCTTCTGCGCGGCCACATCCGGTTTGACAATCAGTGATTAGGAAAGGAAAAAGTCCAAATTACTCCCCTTAAATATAGCCAAAGTTTGAATAACCCCCTAAAGTAATTCTTGGTTCAGATTACACTCTAAACTATGTCCTTTGATTCAATTTACCCCTTAACACAATTTATCTTTCTTGTTTCTCCATGCACAAGTGGAATTTGAAGTTCAACTTTTGTAAAATTATAGCAGACGATATAAGACATGTTAAAAAAATATATCATAAATTTTTTGTCACTGTTTTGATAAGGTAATATATTTAATAATAAAGTTATCCTTAAAATACAATATTATATAGAAAGTAGTGATGAACAATTTGTAAAATATTTTCTAATATATATAGATTATGATGTTCACTACCTTCCTGCAAAGTCTCAAAATAAAATTCATCTTGTGCATGTAGAAACAAAAAAGATAAATTGTGTTAAGGGGTAAACTGGATCAAATAACATGGTTTAGGGGGTAAATTAAACCAAAACATAGTTTAAGGGGTTATCCGGACTTTCGCTATAGTTAATTAGACCTTTTTCAACTAAGAACATCTCTAAAAGCTCTAATATTTTGTTAGCAAAATTTACAGAGTATAGTCCAAAATACTAGGTAAAACTAGGTCCACATTTCTAATTTTTTTCTGGATGCTTTTTTTCGGCCTTTTTTTTCCACCGCAGCCGCCGCCTCCCTCCCGTTTCTCCTCCGACGTCGCTAGGACGGGGAAGACCGTATGAACCTCTCGATGAGCCTGACCGTCATGACCACAACATCCTGGGAGCTCCCCACCGGCATCGTCGGGTCCACGAGCTCCACCAGCCTCTACAGCACGCAGCCACTGTCACCGTCGAGCTCCCCGAAGAGCTCCCGCAACGCCACAAATGGGTCGCCCACCAGCTCCTGGCGTCCTTCCCCGTGATGAGCTCTAGGAGCACCTGTCCAGTGAGTACACATCGGCCTTGGGCGACACCACACGTCGTGCTCTAGTTACTTCGGCACTACGTACCTGCGCATCCCCGTGATGCGGCTTGTCATTGTGAGCAGCGCGCCTCCTCCTCTCCGTCAGTGTCACCGCCGCCGGTGATGGCCCGGGCGGCGCCGAAGCTCCAGAGCTTGGTGTGGGGGCCCGTCGCCGGTGAGGAGCACGCTGTCGCTGCTCACGCCCATATGCACGCACTTGGGCCACGTGTACTCGTGCATGTACCGGAGGCCCGGAGCCCCTCGGCGATGTCGAGCGCCACCCGCACACGCAGCGATTTGGCAGGGGAACAGTGGGGGTGCGCGCCAAATAGGCAGCCCAAGCGCGGGAGAGGCAAAATTGGCGCAGAAGGAGAGGGATGGATATCTTATACAAAGAGCTCTTAGAAATGCTCTTAGATTATATCTTTCGTAGAGTATGGCTATGGTAGTTCTGCCCCCTCTATAGTGTTAACGCATCTGCACCAATTACGAGTCTATGACCAAATAATATAATGCAACTGACCGTGAATTAGTAAAGCTAAGGATCGTTCGTTCAAAAAAAAAGTAAACTAAGGATCTATTTATATACAAGTAGTTGCCAATACTAAGGTGTTTTGGTCCGTCACTAACGCGATCTCACTCAGATTTTAATTTGCAACACCCAGTTTTAGTCACCATTGGGTGCATTGCAATGACTTAAACGTGCTTCCGATCCGATCCCCTGCCCCGGGAAATCATGACGGGCTTCTCAAATTGAACTTACCGCCGCAGCCCCAATTGAATTCCTTTCTTTTTTTTCTTTTTTAAATTACATGGTACAACGGAGACGCTCACACACAAATCCTACCTTATGAGCACCTCCGAAGGACTAAGCACCCGGTAGATATAGAGATTCTCGAAGTCACCACTTAACGCATAACGCCGGTAATTGAATACGTTTCAATTTAAATCAAACGCGACTGCCTGAGAGCAGCGGATTCAACAACGTGATCCGATCCCCTGCCCTTCATGACGTGCTTCCTTACACCCGGGACGTGCACGTTGGTGAAGTAATCCTTCCAGTCCACGCCACGCACGTCGAAGGGGAACTCCGTCGTTTCCTGCTCCGACATCTCCGCCAGGAGCCCCTCTGTGTTGGCGGTGTCGAACCTACCGCCGTAGAAGGTGTAGGGCTCGTAGATGCGGCCGAGGTGGATGATCATCCTCGCGACGGCCATGGCGGCGTGGACGTCGTCGCTCGCCGCCCGTGCCCGTTGCTGCCGGAGCGGCCGCCCGGAGGACGACGACGGGCACCTGGTCTTGCTCCATCGCAGCGGTGCGCTCGCCTTCGCGTTGCCAGCGGCGTACTGCTCCATGCTGTCGCAGAACCGCATCGGCTGCACCGGGATGGGCTGCCCGGCGCCGTCGATCAGCGGCGACCGCCTGAAGTGCTGGTAGATGAACTCGAACAGGTCGTGAAACACTAGCGGCTTCGCCGTCGATGATGCCACATGGTACACATGCATTCCTGGCGCCGCGCCTTGTGCACCGCCGTGCTTCGCTATGGATGCCAGCGTCGCGTTCACCACCATGTCCGCGGGAACCTTAGCACCGAATTAATAAAAGTAGCCATTGTTACTCGCTATGTGATAGTGTGATACTTTGTTGAATATGTTCGTGGAGGAGATCTAAGTAGATGGTGGGTTACCACATCAATAATGCAGTCAGGATCGGCAAGGAAACTACTCATCTGCCCCCTGCCGTAGTACGTTATAATGGGATCCAGCATCCTGAGTTCATATTCCAGTGAAAGAAAGCGTGAAGCTAGAATGAAATTGGTGGATATGCACATTCAATTAAAATATATAAAAACATGTCGATAAATTCTTTTAGGTGATAAAAATATACTATTTATTTTGGAATTGCTATACTACACCTACACCTAAATTTATATTTTTTTTCTTTCACTCCTCCCTCTTCTTTTTCGATGTGGCGAGATCCTACGAGCTTTCAAAAATTGAGATTTGTACAGTACAAGTGGATAAGGTAGCTTCGAGCCAACAAGATAGGTGGTAGTGGGAGATACAATGGCGGCAGAGGCGGATCAAAAAGGACCAGCAAAAGCATATGTCCCCACTCCAACTTCTGACTTAAAACAAACTATGATCCCCATTTTATTGAGGTTTTGAAGGCCATTAGGAGAAGACCCTCCACCCTCGTTTAATTTCGGAGCTACATTGCGGCAGTGGAGGTGATGGAGATCAGCACCGGCCCGGGACCTGATAGCGTTGGAGTGTCGTCGAGATATCGGCAGTGACTAGCAGCTGAAGGCAGGTAGGGAAGCGGAGGTAAGCTCGAACAACACACAAGGTGGGCCACGCCGGCCCTGGTCACGACGCTGGCAAGGCAGAGGCAGCACAGTTGCTTAGACCTCAGAGCCTGCTTGGTTGGTGTCGGTGCCGAGATTGGCCGCCCAACCTCAGCGCCTAACAGAATGCGTTGTGTCCCGTCCCTTGACGGTCGATGCAGGAGCTAGCACAATGACACAAGGGGTTTATCCTGGTTCCGGCCACCGGGCCGTACGTCCAGCAAGGTGTGCTCTTTGCACTGTACTATCTTGCACCGGGATGCTCGTAGTGGGGGGCTACAAGCAAGGCGGGAGAGGAGAAGGAAGCTCCAAGTCCCTGAACGAGTGAGTGATTGAGGCGAAGTGCCAATATCGCGCGTGTGTGTGTGGGCTTCGTCGTTGTTCGGTCAGTCGTCGTCCCCTTGGGCCAGCGCTTTCTTCCTCCTTTTATAGTCCAAGGAGGAAGGATAGTGGCCCTGAGGGGGTACAAGTACAAGCACAGTACGTGCTACAGGGGGGTGTACTAGGAGAGCGTGGTGCCGGGCGTGCCGTCGTCCTTGGTTCTGAATGGAGATTTATGGCAGACCCGGCTTCTTCGGGTGTGGTGACCGTCCTTGCACTTGTCCTGGAATGGCTTCGAGGGGTAGCAGGTCCTCCAGCTGGGTCCTGGTCATCGCCCGTACGCCTGATCGAGGGTCTCCCACGCTCGCCCAGCTAGGGGAGGACGGGAGTTGGCAGCACAGTGCGGTGGAATGATGGCTTCTGCTGGTCATAGTGCGCGGCGTGCTCGCCTCGTCGGGTGATGGCAGGGAGTTGGTGGGTCTGACCCGGCGTACGTCGTTGCAGGGCCGTGCCGGGCCGGAGTCAGCGCTTTCCAATCGGCTCGTACTCTCGCTCGAGGGTCTCCCATGCCCGCCCGAGGGCCGTGCCGTACGGGGGAGGACGAGAGTAGGCAGAACAGTGGTGGTGAATGACAGCGGTACGTTCATACAGGGTTCGCCATGCCCGCTCAGTGGCTGGGACGGGCGGGTTCCTGTGGCTGGAGTCAGCGGGAGTGACAGGGCGTGGTGGACTTGACCGGGGTTCACCCCTGGTCACCGTCCGTACGCCGTTCGACGATGCCCATCCGCCCGCTCGGTGGGGGAAGGACGGGAGTAGGTGGCACAGTGCGGTGGAATGACCGGTGCCTGCTCGCACAGCGATGCATCGTCAGCACGGCTCCGGGGGTAGGTGGCACAGCGGACCTGAGCGTGTCAGCGGCGTGGAGCAGGCATGGGTTCCATCCCCCATTCTTTGACTTGAGCGTCGGGTAGGTCGCGACATTAAATGCAGTTGCTGGGCGGGGTGGTTGGGTGCCCCCCGCAGCAAATAGAGGGGCGGCCTCGAGCGGGACGGAGTGATTTTACTCACTCGAGGAGGCGTGCAGGCCTCGAGCGAGGCGAGCGCGGGGTCGCGTCCGCCCGAGGGGGTCGAAGATCCTCGAACGAGGCGGTCATGGCGTTCACCTTTTGGGCCTTGAGGTGAATCAAGCCCGAGGCGGTCACAGCGTTCGCCTTTTGGGCCTTGAGGTGAATCAAGCCAGGATGGTCATTTGGGCCGCGGTGTTCGGGCAGTTTTCTGGGCCATCAGTGGTTAATTGTTTTTTGAGGGTAATTATTCCCGGTGGTTAGGGGACCCCCTTGGGATGTCCCCGACAGTTGGCTACCAAAGTTTGCTAAATCAAAATAAAGGTGTGGGTGCCGAGATTGGTCGCCCGACCTCACACCGCACAGAATGCGCTGTGTTCCTGTCCTCCGATGGTCGATGCAAGAGCTAGCACGATGACATAATGGTTTATCCTGGTTCCGGCCGCGAGGCCGTACGTCCAGCAGAGCGTGCTCGTGGCACTATACTATCTTGCACCGGGGTGCTTGCAGTGGGGGGCTACAAGCGAAGCGGAAGAGGAGGAGGAGTCTCCAAGTCCCTGAGAGGGGTTTGATTGAGGCAGAAGTGCCAATATCGGGTGCGCGTGTTGGTGTCCAAAACAGAGAGAAAGAGAGTCCCAGAGCCTGAGAGCCTGAGCCCCCGGTCGGGTGCCGGCCTCCCCCCTTTGTATGCCAAGGGGAAGGGGCTTACAAGTAAAAACGGGGTGGACGCTGTAGGGACGTGCACTGGAGGGTATGGTGCTGAGCCCCCTGCCGTCCTTGGCTCTGGTGGGGCTTTATGGCGAGTCCCGGCTCCTGCGGGTGTTGTGGCGGCTCCTGTTCTTTTCTTGGCGCGGCTTCAAGGGGTGGCGGGGCCCCTGGCCAGCGCTTGGTCGTCGTCCCTTGCTGACTCGAGGGTGCCGCCTTGTCGTTCAGAGGTCTGGCCGTGGTGGAAGGACGGGAGTTGGCAGCACATGTGTCGGCATGGCGTTCCCTATTTTGCACAAGCGTTGGCGAGCCTGCTCCGCCGAGGAATGGCCGGAGTTGGCAGACTTGACCTGACCCGTGATACTCGTACGGGTGAATCCGACCAAGGTCCGCGCCCGGTTGCGGCCCGTACGCCCCTTCGAGGGCCTCCCATGTCCGTTCGAGGGCCGCGCTATGGGAGGAGGACGAGGGCAGGTAGAACAGTGGAGATGAATGACGCCTGCAAATCCGCACAGGGCTCGCCATGCCTGCACAGCGGCGGGGGCAGGTGGCACTGTGGCCAGAGCTAGCGGAGATGACTAGGCCTGAGTGGCCCGCGTGGTGCGCCTGCCCAGGATTTGCCCCTGGTCGCTGCCCGTACACCGTTCGAGGGTGCCCCACGCCCATTCGAGGGCCTCACGGTGGGGAGAGGACGGGAGCAGTTGACATAGTGCGGTGGAATGACCTGTGCCTGTCTGCACTGTGGTGGAGTGTCAGCACAGTGCCCGGAGCAGGCGGCACTGTGGGCATGACGGTGTCAGCGGCGTGGAGTGGGGAAGGGTTTGCCTTTTGACTTTGGCGCCCGGTGGATGGGGCAAGTATTAAATGCCCCTGTTGGTTGGAGAGTTTGGGCGCGTGGGGATGCGTCGAGGGAAAGCCTCGAGTGAGGCGAGCACGGTTGCTCGCTCGAGGGGGCGACTGTACAGCACCCGCTCGAGGGGGAGCGGAGACCCTCGAGCGAGGTGGAGATTGTACAGTGTTTGCTTGAGGGGGAGCGGGAACCCTCGAGCGAGGCAGAGACAGGGTGTGGTTCCATTGCGCCCTCGATGGTCAAGCCTGGACAGCCGCTGGGCCGTGCCCGGTTGTAACGGGCCGCGACGCCTGGATGGTTTTCGGCCCATGGGTTCTGTGGGTAACGTTTGCGTTTTTTCGAGGATGATTATCCCGATGGTAAGGGAACCCCTTCGGTATGTCCCCGATAAAAGATATGCTTAGAAATTTTGGCTTTCATTTGATTTATTACCAAGAAATTGGTACTATAGTCAAAACCATGTCAACTAACTAGAAACTTCCTGAAAGGGTACTAGGATAAAATCTATTGGTTGTCATATTTTGGCATTAACCCAATTGAATACCTAGACTTTTTGCCTTAACTTTAGCGCGTCCTTATTTTGGCAAGCTCTAACATTAGCAAGCTCTAATTTTGGCAAACCATGGATTTAGCTAGGCAAAAAATGAAATCCAACCAACCAATGATGCTCTCAGTCACTGGCGGTGGCCACTCAGTTACGACTCATGAGGCCACAGTGTGCATATGTGGTCGGTACTCATAATTGTTGGGTTTGGAACAGCTTAACTTCATCTTATGATCAAAATAAGCTGAAACTATAAGCCAGACGGTATGCCTTTTTGCAGTTTGACCCGCTTCTCAAATAAGGGTTATTTCCATATCTACATAGCTTATCTGATAAGCGCTTCTCACAGCCGTTGTTTCAAACAGGGCCAATAAAAGGCCATCAAAAGCCGGTCTATTTTGTCCGCTTGTAAGAAAAGTGGCACATCTACATGGAGCAGAAAGTTAGGGACTGAAAACAAATTAACAGACAGGTTTACCACTGATAAGTGATAACATGCTACATATTCAAACTATATTGGAATGATATGGTAACTGACCTGTTCCCTTGTATCCAACCTGGGAAGGGGTCCCTCAAGGTGCTCTCGATGACGCTCGGTCTGATGGCGACGACCGGTATCTCTCCCCGCATGCTGTTGATGACCATCTCTCCCATGGCCTTGGTGAACACATAAGTATCTTGCCAGCCATGAAGCTTTGCCCTACCAATGACAAAACAAACAGATATATGTAGTAATACTACTGTTGACACCAAAAATTGGCACCAGGAAGAGGCTGACATGTGGGCCGGATTTGGTAGAAGGATGCCATTCGGAATGCTTCAGAAAAAACCCTTTTAGCGGCAAAGATGCTCTGCGGTCGGGAACGCGTCGCCATTCGGCTGAAATATTCGGCAGAGATACTCTGCGGTCGGGAATGCGTCATCATTCGGCAGAGGCAAGGAACTTTAAAGACAAAAATGTGAGGAAATTTTACCAATCATTGGAGCATCGGCAGGACCTGTACTGATTGCTGGCTGTTGTTCTTTGGACTGAAATCAAAAAGAAACAAAGCTGAGCAAAACACCAAAAGCATTATAGTCAAAGAAAAAGGACTCTGACCTTGGTTTTGCTACTTGTTCTTTTCTTCTTTACAACCGAGGGAGCAGCTATAAGGAGGGTTTTCCTCTTGACAGATGATGGTCTAGTGAGTATTGGATCTGAAGAAGCTTGTCTAGCCATCAGCTGAGCCAAGGTAGGGGATTGGTGCCCCAAAGCAGAGATTGGGCCTGCAGTTTTGTATAAAATTACCCTGGCAAGAGGAGCAGGTGTTATGTCCTGCAAAATAATAGAGTCAGAATTGATTGGGGCTAATATTGTTAAGAGAGACAAAGGAATAAGCATGTTACCTCTGCAGTTGGCTGATAATCAGACATTAATTCAAGGCAGAAAGGATGGATTGGCATGTTGAAGATATGATCATGGAATTCTTGCCACCAGAGAGTGAAGGAAGGATGAGCAGATATTATTGGCACAAAAGGATCAGGTGCATAAATAGTTCCACAGCATTTATAGTTGAAAATCCTTCTTGTTTCTGTGAAATCCTTGACTATCTCCCTGGGCCGGAGGAATTCATGGAGAAATAGCCTAGGGGGCACTTGGCCACATCCCAACTGTCTAGCCATCATGTTTGGCTGATAATATTCATAAGTGCTTTGGACTAGCCTCCCTCCACAGAATTCGGCTGGCAGGATGCAGGGCTGGATGAAGGCATTAAAAATTGCTACAGATTGTACATCAGTGCATCCAGTCTCAAAGCTGAATTCGCAAGGGAGAGTAAGGTTGTCATTGTCCAAATAAGGGAACCAAAGAGGATTGGCAAAACCCCTGAAGAAGAGCTCAAATAGTTCACCGATGGTCTTGTTGATGGATACAGTGGAGGCAGCTTCTCCATAAGTTTGACAACCTTTGGTTCTTCGGGTTTCTCCTTCTTTATAATTGATTGAAGGGAAGTCTCGGCTGTTGAGATCAATAGCAACGATTTGGTGCATATATAATTGCAGCCACATCTGGACGAACCACCAGGGACCATTGACACAGGGGATCTTCTTGCTAGTGTGCATCAGGTGGGTGGTTTGGTTGAGCATATGGTAAACGCTTCCCAGGAGGTATTTCCCAAGTGGGATGACTTTTCCAGCAGCCAGCTCTTCAGCCATCACAATGTGATTCAAGGTTGGCTCATTGGCTTTGCCACAAAAAACTGATCTGCATAGCCACATGTTCAGGAAAGCTCTGTATTCGACATCAGTCAGAGGACCATCAGACATATGATTCTGGATATATCTCTTGTATCCAACCCCTGTTCTTACTCCTGTCTGCTTGGAGGAACCTTTATGGTCATATGGATGCACAGTTCCTGTAACATTCAGGCCGGTCATCATGTAGACATCGGCTAAGGTAGGGGACATTGGGCCATGGCCGAAGAGAAAAGCATTTGCACCATTGGACCAGAAGTGGCAAGCTGCGATCAGAAGGTTCTCATTCTTTGGTGTTTCAGCTAGAGATAGCTCCAAGCAATGAGAAATACGAAGGCTGTCCCAATTCTGTGTCTGGGGACTTTTATCGTCAGAGATCCTTTTGTACCAGTTTCTCCATCCGGCGATTGGGGGCAAAGGCCAGTTCTTGAAGGCATCTTGCCACTCCTGAGGTTTTGTCAGTGAAATCTTAAAAGGAATCCGCTGAGATTCGGCCGCAATGATTTCAGAAGGATCTGAATCTCCTACGGGACCGAGGAAATAGGATGGAGATTTTTCCTCAACAGGGATGAGGATTTCGGCAGCTAGGGCCTATCAAAGGGGATGAGAAGAAATTTAAAATGCAAATCGAAAGAAGAGTGCCGAACATGCTTGAGGGGATTGAAGTTTACCTGGAGAGCAAGATCTTGGTCCGCCATTTGAAGGTTGGATCTTGGAAGACGATGACTTAGGGTTCGGATCCGGATGAGAGCTCTGAAGATTCGGAAGGAAAAGCGGGTGCCGAGCAGAACCAACTTGGAAATGTTAAGTGCTTTTGGTCAATTCCGAGATAAAAGTTACCTCTTATCCCGAAATTGAAGGGGCATGTGTTGACACCAAAAATTGGCACCAGGAAGAGGCTGACATGTGGGCCGGATTTGGTAGAAGGATGCCATTCGGCTAAAAGGGTTTTTTCTGAAGCATTCGGCAAAGATGCTCTGCGGTCGGGAACGCGTCGCCATTCGGCTGAAATATTCGGCAGAGATACTCTGCGGTCGGGAATGCGTCATCATTCGGCAGAGGCATTGTTCCGCAGGCGAAGAGTGGTAGCATTCGGGAAGACATGATGACGTGGATCAACATAAGGAAAAGGCCGGTTCGAACAAGGAAAGCTATATGGGCACGAAGATTCGTCATTTATTTTTAGAAACAAGTGTTGTAGTCGTGTCCGACTAGGAGTTGTATCAAGACCTGGGTATAAATATAAACCCATGGCAGCTGTAAAAGACAATCGAATCAATCATACAACAAACCGGCCCCGTGCCAACATCGAGTCCTTTAGTCGAGTCGTCGAGTTCTTCGAGAGGAGTCATCGATCCGTCGACCTCCGTAAGTACCGGCAACCTTGTATCATGCTTAGTATCATGCGGTGGATTTAAGCTTTGATGCAAGTAGTCTTGTTACCATGCTTAGTATCATCCGGTGGATTTAAGTTGTGGTTTCAAGAAGGTTCCTCTGTTAGGTCATGAGCCATGCGGTGGGCTAAGATCTAGTATGGACCAAGTTATCGGCTCTGTTAGATTTCGGCAAGATCTAACAGATTCATTAAGTTACCCCGTGTTGCTCCTTTTTTACTATGTGCTTAATTCATGCAACACACCTTTGCCCAATCTAGACTGGTCGGGTTCGGTTCTAGACCGCAAAACGATGAAAGAACCGCGGCGTCCATATAGCCGAATCCGAAACAGTCTAGGTTGCCACGTGTCGCGGGTTCAAGCTTGTCGGCATCGTGTAGATCTTGACAGAACCGGGTATCATGCGGTAGATGCAGGTTTTTGGGTCGTCTTAGAGCTAATCATCCGGTGGATTAGAATTCGATTCGATCTGATAGATTTATCTTTACCGATTAGGCTTGTTCCTTCGCCATGGACCCCGATTCGGCTAAATAGCCGCATTCGGTAGTGCTCTCACGAGTGAACGTGTGTTCGTGGGTTTGCATTGGACAATGAATGCTTTTAGCCTTTCACGATTAGATTGTATCATGCGGTGGATTGATCTAATCTGATTAGTGGCGTGGTCACAAACAAGTCGTATCATGCGGTGGATTAACTTGTTTGCTATCATGCTTGACGGGTGCTGCTTTCGGCCTATGCATTCTTGTTTTCAATGTAAATTCGTGACTGTGTTGTGGGTTCGTAACTAAACATTGAGTGCTTTTAGCTTTTCATGATTAGATTGTATCATGCGGTGGATTGATCTAATCTGATTAGTGGCGTGGTCACAAACAAGTCGTATCATGCGGTGGATTAACTTGTTTGCTATCATGCTTGACGGGTGCTGCTTTCGGCCTATGCATTCTTGTTTTCAATGTAAATTCGTGACTGTGTTGTGGGTTCGTAACTAAACATTGAGTGCTTTTAGCTTTTCATGATTAGATTGTATCATGCGGTGGATTGATCTAATCTGATTAGTGGCGTGGTCACAAACAAGTCGTATCATGCGGTGGATTAACTTGTTTGCTATCATGCTTGACGGGTGCTGCTTTCGGCCTATGCATTCTTGTTTTCAATGTAAATTCGTGACTGTGTTGTGGGTTCGTAACTAAACATTGAGTGCTTTTAGCTTTTCATGATTAGATTGTATCATGCGGTGGATTGATCTAATCTGATTAGTGGCGTGGTCACAAACAAGTCGTATCATGCGGTGGATTAACTTGTTTGCTATCATGCTTGACGGGTGCTGCTTTCGGCCTATGCATTCTTGTTTTCAATGTAAATTCGTGACTGTGTTGTGGGTTCGTAACTAAACATTGAGTGCTTTTAGCTTTTCATGATTAGATTGTATCATGCGGTGGATTGATCTAATCTGATTAGTGGTGCGGTTTCAAACAAGTCGTATCATGCGGTGGATTAACTTGTTTGCTATCATGCTTGACGGGTGCTGCTTTCGGCCTATGCATTCTTGTTTTCAATGTAAATTCGTGACTGTGTTGTGGGTTCGTAACTAAACATTGAGTGCTTTTAGCTTTTCATGATTAGATTGTATCATGCGGTGGATTGATCTAATCTGATTAGTGGCGTGGTCACAAACAAGTCGTATCATGCGGTGGATTAACTTGTTTGCTATCATGCTTGACGGGTGCTGCTTTCGGCCTATGCATTCTTGTTTTCAATGTAAATTCGTGACTGTGTTGTGGGTTCGTAACTAAACATTGAGTGCTTTTAGCTTTTCATGATTAGATTGTATCATGCGGTGGATTGATCTAATCTGATTAGTGGCGTGGTCACAAACAAGTCGTATCATGCGGTGGATTAACTTGTTTGCTATCATGCTTGACGGGTGCTGCTTTCGGCCTATGCATTCTTGTTTTCAATGTAAATTCGTGACTGTGTTGTGGGTTCGTAACTAAACATTGAGTGCTTTTAGCTTTTCATGATTAGATTGTATCATGCGGTGGATTGATCTAATCTGATTAGTGGCGTGGTCACAAACAAGTCGTATCATGCGGTGGATTAACTTGTTTGCTATCATGCTTGACGGGTGCTGCTTTCGGCCTATGCATTCTTGTTTTCAATGTAAATTCGTGACTGTGTTGTGGGTTCGTAACTAAACATTGAGTGCTTTTAGCTTTTCATGATTAGATTGTATCATGCGGTGGATTGATCTAATCTGATTAGTGGCGTGGTCACAAACAAGTCGTATCATGCGGTGGATTAACTTGTTTGCTATCATGCTTGACGGGTGCTGCTTTCGGCCTATGCATTCTTGTTTTCAATGTAAATTCGTGACTGTGTTGTGGGTTCGTAACTAAACATTGAGTGCTTTTAGCTTTTCATGATTAGATTGTATCATGCGGTGGATTGATCTAATCTGATTAGTGGCGTGGTCACAAACAAGTCGTATCATGCGATGGATTAATTTGTTTGTTATCATGCTTGACGGGTGCTGCTTTCGGCCTATGCATTCTTGTTTTCAATGTAAATTCGTGACTGTGTTGTGGGTTCGTAACTAAACATTGAGTGCTTTTAGCTTTTCATGATTAGATTGTATCATGCGGTGGATTGATCTAATCTGATTAGTGGCGTGGTCACAAACAAGTCGTATCATGCGATGGATTAATTTGTTTGTTATCATGCTTGACGGGTGCTGCTTTCGGCCTATGCATTCTTGTTTTAATGTAAATTCGTGACTGTGTTGTGGGTTCGTAACTAAACATTGAGTGCTTTTAGCTTTTCATGATTAGATTGTATCATGCGGTGGATTAATCTAATCTGATTAGTGGCGTGGTCACAAACAAGTCGTATCATGCGGTGGATTAACTTGTTTGCTATCATGCTTGACAACGTTCTGTCTTGGCTATGACAACAATGGGGACCTGACGACTGATCATACTCGTCTGATGCAAAGCTACAAGGTGCCTGAAGGAATCACTCAGGCATTCGACGGTCCTGTTGCATTCTGGCTGTGATAAAATGTGATACGCCCGCTGAAGGGATTTGTGGGCTATACAGTCTACCCTCTATTCCTCTGTCTTTTCCGTGGTGCCGCTCACAATGCATAATGAGGCCAGAGGGTAGGGACCTATTTATAGACTCCACTTCTAGGCGCTAAAATTATTCCACCTGTGTTCCGGAAAATCCGTGTGACTCCTGAACTATGTCACCAACCACGATCAGACATGTCAGTTTTATGAGTCTAAAATATATTAGTCCCTAACACACATGTGTGAGTCATGTGCCATGACCAATTGTTTATATGAGATTAATTCCAATATGATCATGTGGGTTAACAGCCTGTAGAGCCGATCCTACAAAACAAACCCAGTTCTTCCGTTGTGCTGTACCCCGGGTCAAACATGTATGTACATAGTAAATATTCCAGTAGAGTTGATCTCAATAAATTCCTCCACTGTATTCCAGCACAAAC
>OAMR01000484.1:938381-953402 GCA_900205405.1 Echinochloa crus-galli
CCCTCATGAGGGTGCCCTAGGCCGCTTTATATAGGGTAGCGGACTAGGGTTTACAAGTCGGTTTCCATCTAAACCTACTTGGTTCCTGTTGACGTAAAATCCGCACCTCACGCCAAGCACACAGCAAGCCGAACAAAGCTGGCTTCAAACGTGGCCCGGGGGCTTTCGAATCGAGGCGTGCCAGTCAGTTTGCCTGAAAACTAACAAAGGGATAAAAAACGTTTAGATTAAAACCTGGAACGTGCCGGGTGAGACCAGACAGTCCATGTTTGCGGCGTTGAAGCCAATCTCGAAAGACATATAGCTACAGGGAAGCTATCTGTCGGCAGTTAAAACCTCATTCGGCAATCGGCAAGGCACGCAAGGAGCGCACTGCGAATGCGTGACGTAAGCATGACGAAAGGGCCACGTTTGAAGCCAGCTTTGTTCGGCTTGCTGTGTGCTTGGCGTGAGGTGCGGATTTTACGTCAACAACTACATCAGGCATGTGTTGTTTTCCCCCAGCAACTTCAGAAAGACAAGTCAAGAAGCGTTGTGTGCACTCTGCACTGTACCTCTTTAGGCCTAAATCTTTCATTTCTTGGGTAAAAGAAGCCAAGTCATCGGAATGTCTTACGGAGTCAAATGCCAGTTTGATCTCTGCCTCAATATCCAACACGACACATTTCTTAGGTTCTGACGAATATATGGAGCGTAATGTCTCATTTGCTATGGAGTCTCCTAAGCGAAATGGTTTCTCCAGCACCACGCCTTGCCTCTTCCCATTGACATACGCTGTTCAGCAAATAGAACATTCAGAAACATATATAAATATAGAGGATTATTGTAAGCTTTTACAAGCATACAAATTTCACCACAAGACCCCACTTCCATTTCACACTCTGACCTGTTGACACATGCAAGAATAGCTTTAACCTTCGGAACTTCTGCGCAAAACTCATGATCCGGAACGGCCCAAGGGTGTTAATGTCCATTGCAACATCATACCTGCAATCAATAGCGCAGCAATTCAGGTGGCTGTGAGCAGTGGCGAAGCTGGCCTTAACAATTAGGGGGCTCATCCACCCTTCTTCCTTTCTCCTCTTCTTTTCTTCTTTCCCTCTCTATTTTCTTCTACCTCCTCTTCTTCAACTCTATGGGCTGGGCACCAGTAGGGGGGCTAGAGCCCCCCTAGCCCCCCTGCTGGCTCCGCCCCTGGCTGTGATCGATCAAAACATGCATGACGAACCTTCAATTGAAGATATATTGGTATTCCATCACAAACCTCTCATGGAAAGTGGTATTCCCTGCCGAGTTCACGATAATATCCACTTCCTGCCGAATCTTGTCCGCGAGCTCGTGGGCAATGCCTAGATTGGTGTCCCTGATGTCGCCAATGACAGGAACTAGCTTTCTTGCAACAAAGCTGTGGTAGTCTTTCCCTTGGATTTCCTTCAAGCATTTGAACAATTCTGTCTCTACTACCTGCACAACACATATGTTTTTCCGTGTTTAGATGACACCTCAAAAAAAAATTTTGAAAAGAAATCTTCCATGCATGGAGTATTAAATGAAGTCTATTTGCTTAACTTTATTACAGATGAGTGCAACTTTGCGCGACGAATCTAACGAGCATACTTAATCCATGATTTGCAAAGACCTCGTTAGTTTCATCTCGGGAATTTACCTAGAGTTGTGGAGGCAGTTTCGTAAACTGTCTTTATTTAATATCCTTAATTAATAGTCAAAGGTGCATTTATTACTAAAAAAATTTTCTCCACAACCTAAACACGACCCTGGTACATGCATGCCACCAGAACTACAGAGAACGTCATCACACAAACAGTTGATAATATAAACTCCCATCTCAAATAGTAGTACTTTTTGTCAATGCGCATCAGTGATAGTGGGAGGTCATCGCAGATGGTTTTTGGACCGACCACGACATGGTCATGATGACACCAAAAACTTTCTGTGATATATATATATATATATAAATATATATATATATATATAGCCATCGATCTGTAACTGTGAAGATATATAGACAACCATTAAAAGGTAAAAAGATATCTCCATACATGCATGCTGCAGCTCCATCATCTACAAGCCTAAAATGCTAAAACGTGATCCTTTGTTTCGTTTCACTACACAACAAGCCATGCACGTGTTATTGGACAAAATGATTACTTGCGCGCGCAAAATGCACACTGGGAATATTAAACCCGTGATGTCAAGGCATGGGAAGCAAATGTACGAGCCCACACACCTACCACTAGAACATATAGTATATACTGGTGTTTAGTGATTAGTGAATTCCATCTACCGAATAGTCTAATCTAATCACTGATAGAAGTGTCTACCTAGGTCATCAATCTCACTCTGTCGCCACACCTCGGGGTTCTGTGTCTGTCAAAAACCGGTGAGGCATAAGACTGACCTGAACTTTATTTATATCGGACATGTCACGGGATGTCCCTACTGTAGAACCATTTAGTGATATTGGCTTGTCAGTGACTGTTTTGAGAGAAAAGAAAACGCATGTCTCGTACCTCAGTTTGCAGCCTCTTCAATGCCGCTGCAGTGTCCTTGGCCTTGATCACAATGTATATCTTACCGACTTCAGGATTCGTCCTCAAAATCTTCTCGATAAGAACTGATGCAGAATTGAAGAACAGAGAAGAGAAGGCAACAAGTGTTGGAACGAAAAACTAGGATTATTGTGATACTACCAAGAGAAGAGAGAAGGCAGACGAAGCGCAGTGCGCACACACCCACCTTTCGCCAGGAATCCAGTTCCGCCGGTGATCAGGAAGTTCTTGCCCCCAAGGAATCCGGCGATGCCAATCCCAGCGACGTGATCCGTCGTTGCCGACGCCCTACGGGCTCTTGGTTCCCCGTTGCTGAACATGGAAGACGGCCTTGACCCACCACCTGAACTACCATTGCTGTGGCTGTTCCTCAACGACAGTGCTGGGAGCATCATGCCTCTCCTCCTCCCATGAGCACGTCCTCCGCCGCCGCTGCTGACAGCGATGTCCGGTATGGGCTTATTGGAAGCGAGGACGACAGCGCTGCCGGGGAAGTTCGTGCTGCCTGCGAATCCCATGGCTGCAGAAGAACGAAGTGAAGTAATAAGTTGTTAGGGGCTAGGTGTGAGAGGAGACCGGGCGATGCAGATATATATATAAGCCGGGCATTAGGAGATGACGGCCGGTGTATGTGCGCATGGTATAGAGAATCGAGGAGAGGGAGATCAAATATCGGTTCAAAAAAGGGAGATCAAATGATTAGGGCGGCCAATCGAGAACCCTATTGGCCGACAGGACTAAGTTATGTGCACACGAGGCAACGTGTTCTGTGAACCTATATACGGTGCTACGTACTATAGTGGTTGTCAAGCTCATTAACTATACGCACCTGTGGACGTTTGCGAGGTCCTTTTCGGCAATGACGGCGCCGGCCGGATATGTAATGCAATCATGTCTCTCGACTATAATATTACAAATCGGTGATCTCGTGATCGTCCCTCTTGTCGCTTCAGTCCACTCATATCTTCCACATGTGCCATTATCGATTAAATTGATGATGAACAGTGTTATCATGAGCGTGGACATTTCTTTCAACCTACTCCCCCGATTAGTGTACGGAAGTCCAATTCAAATATGTCAAAAATATCAAAATTATACAAAAAATAGCAAAATTGAACATGAAGTCATCTATATTGACTCTAACCTATACAAAACCTATGGAAGTCAAATTCAAATCAAAACACTAATGTGCCTACAAACCTAATCATCACCGTTCTTTTCTATATGGATCTTCTTTGGAGAAGTCTCAGATTGTAAGCATCGTACATGACGAAATGCCTGAAACATATTTAAGTTGTTACCGTACACTCCACATCTGATAGCATGAGATATTAACGAAAATATCATGATTTTTCGACTTTGTTTGATTTGTTTAGAATTTAAATACACGTGCACGTGCATCTCTTGGTAGTATCATGATTTTTCGACTTCGTTTGAATAGTAACACAAACCTCATATCGAATACCGCGCGGGCAGGCACACGATAAAGGTCTGTGCTTTGGTGTGTGCCCCCTTAGAGGTACACAGCAAAATTAAACGGCCGCACTCGATCTGACAGGGGGCACACGCCGGGAGGGGGGGCATGTGATGGCCTTTTGTCATGTGCCTATAGGGGGATACACGGCAAACTAGGGTGTTTGCCATGTGTCCCGTTTTTACTACAAGCGGGCGCACGACAAATAGTAAAATTTACCATGTGTTCTCTGTTTGCCATGTGTCGCGTCTTGTCCCCACGACAAAGCCTATGTTTACTATATACCCGGCATAAAGCCCACGGTAAAATCCTGAACACACGGTAAACTATGATAGCGGAGCCTGCAAGCTGCTCACGGACCTGATGCCCAGTCCCGGCTTCCCGCTACCCGCTGCCTAACTAGCTACACCATTCATGCGTCGCCCACGCTGCCGCACGCCCTAGCAGGCAGGCAAGAAATTTGGGGAAAACCAGGACCGGCGATGGGTCGTATTGGATAGATCGTCCAGTTATTCTCTTCCTTTCTTTAGAGGAAAAAGTCCTTTTGCAGTCCCTCAACTATTATCTAAGTCCGACTTTCATCCCTCATCTTTAAAATCGGATATTTGTGGTCCCTTAACTCTAAAAACCGGTTGTTTTTTCATCCTCAGCGGTTTTGAGAGTGGTTTTGGAGGGGTTAAATTGGACTTTTATTGAGAGTTCTAGATAAAATAATATTTTCAAAAAATTTATGCAAATATTATTTTCTTCAAAAAAATAAAAAAATTATAAAATATGATTTAATCTTAAAAAGTATAAGATTTTGTTTTAGACTAGAAAAATATAAAAATTACTTTTAAATTTTACCTAAAATCATGTTTTTCTTTTGATGCCTAGTTTGGAGCCATAGTACTTTTTTTGGTATATCGTGGTCTGAAAACATGATTTCGGGTAATATATAAAACTAGTCTCATATTCTTCTGATCTAAAACAATTTTTTCTTCAAAAATTATAAGATTAAATTGGACTTTAGCATTTTTTCTATAATAATTCTTAGAAAAAATATTTGCATAACCTTTTTTCGAAGAAAAATATTTTACGCCCTCAAACTTTCAACCGGAGATAAATTTACTCCCTCCAAAACCACTCTCAAAATCACTGAGGATGAAAACAACCGGTTTTCAGAGTTGAGGGACAAAAACATCCGATTTTAGAGATGAGGGATGAAAGTTGGACTTAGACAATAGTTAAGAGACGATAGAAGGAATTTTTCCTTCTTTGGAACCTCATCGACAGAATTTTGCTTGCCCTATTCAGCCTGCTGGCCTTGGAAAGACATCTTTTTCGTTGCGAAAGACCGCAGCAAAGAGATCTGCTACATCCAAGGTACTAAATAGCGTTTGCAGTGCCAGTAATAGCGGCCGCTATAGCGGTAGCGGATCTCTACCGCTACCGCAATAAGGTAGCAGACCCTAGATAGCATATTTGGACTTAGCGTCCACTATTACACTTAGCGTCTGCTATTATAGGCTGCTATTGCACTTAGCATTCGCTATTGCGCCTGCTATTACTCGTGTTAGACCGTATTGACTATGTTGGTGATTGAAATACCACAAAACGATGGATGGGATACAATAAAAATATTGAAAATAGTAATTTATGCTATGTGAAGAATAAAGGATCACAGATTATTTTATTCTTGATGATTATTGAAATAAATTTAATTTTAATATTCATGTATGCTTTAAATTTTGACTATTTTTGTTGAATTACGCTATTTGGACTTAGCGCCCGCTATAGCATCCGCTATCCGCAATCCGTTATACAAACCAAATTCGCTATGACACCGCTATTCGCTATTTAGTACTTGCCGGTGCCGCCGCGCTCGGAACCGGAGGAGGAGTGCGCCGGCGCGGCGCGGCGAGTGGCGCCCCGCGCTGGACGGCATCCCGGAGGAGGCGTAGAGCTCCGGCGCCGCACCAGAGGGTTAACTGAGCTCGGGGGGCTGTGTTGCGTGCTGTTTACCAGGAAGTGCTGCTGCTCGATCTGCACTCCTGATGCTTGTTTGATTCAACTGTGTTTTTACCATGGTTTTTTTCAGATAATTAATGGAAGTAATCTCTGGTAATATTTTTACCACCGTAACTGATCGCGTGTGGAGCCGAGCAAAAAGAAGCCAAGTCGCGTGAGCCGAGCGGAAAGAAGTCGGGTCGCCGTTTCCTCGCGTGCTTCTTCGCGCGGCGTCGTTGGATGGGAAGTGACCGGCGGATCCGCTTATTCTTGGCCATCCTGCGTTGTGGTGCCTGTATCTCACAACTCATCGGGTAGCTGTGGTACGGAGGTATGCCTGATTTCCACACGACGACTTCGAATTTCCCAGGAGCTCTTTTTTGAAACAAGTTTTCCCAGGAGTACGGAGGTATGCCTGATTTCCACACGACGACTTCGAATTTCCCAGGAGCTCTTTTTTGAAACAAGTTTTCCCAGGAGTACGGAGGTATGCCTGATTTCCACACGACGACTTCGAATTTCCCAGGAGCTCTTTTTTGAAACAAGTTTTCCCAGGAGTACGGAGGTATGCCTGATTTCCACACGACGACTTCGAATTTCCCAGGAGCTCTTTTTTGAAACAAGTTTTCCCAGGAGCTTTTACACTTCCAGTCTGGACTTCATGCAACGTTATCTTGGACAACTAATTGCACAGTTTTGTTGTACCCTGCGATACGAACATTTTGAGCCTCATTAATCAATTTTTGGATAATTTTTTTTGCATATACAAATGAAATGCTACAGTAGCGTAATAATTACGAACTAACATCTTACTCCTAAATTCAACCTCCCAATTCTAACAGTATAAGATTTTGTTTTAGACTAGAAAAATATAAAAATTACTTTTAAATTTTACCTAAAATCATGTTTTTCTTTTGATGCCTAGTTTGGAGCCATAGTACTTTTTTTGGTATATCGTGGTCTGAAAACATGATTTCGGGTAATATATAAAACTAGTCTCATATTCTTCTGATCTAAAACAATTTTTTCTTCAAAAATTATAAGATTAAATTGGACTTTAGCATTTTTTCTATAATAATTCTTAGAAAAAATATTTGCATAACCTTTTTTCGAAGAAAAATATTTTACGCCCTCAAACTTTCAACCGGAGATAAATTTACTCCCTCCAAAACCACTCTCAAAATCACTGAGGATGAAAACAACCGGTTTTCAGAGTTGAGGGACAAAAACATCCGATTTTAGAGATGAGGGATGAAAGTTGGACTTAGACAATAGTTAAGAGACGATAGAAGGAATTTTTCCTTCTTTGGAACCTCATCGACAGAATTTTGCTTGCCCTATTCAGCCTGCTGGCCTTGGAAAGACATCTTTTTCGTTGCGAAAGACCGCAGCAAAGAGATCTGCTACATCCAAGGTACTAAATAGCGTTTGCAGTGCCAGTAATAGCGGCCGCTATAGCGGTAGCGGATCTCTACCGCTACCGCAATAAGGTAGCAGACCCTAGATAGCATATTTGGACTTAGCGTCCACTATTACACTTAGCGTCTGCTATTATAGGCTGCTATTGCACTTAGCATTCGCTATTGCGCCTGCTATTACTCGTGTTAGACCGTATTGACTATGTTGGTGATTGAAATACCACAAAACGATGGATGGGATACAATAAAAATATTGAAAATAGTAATTTATGCTATGTGAAGAATAAAGGATCACAGATTATTTTATTCTTGATGATTATTGAAATAAATTTAATTTTAATATTCATGTATGCTTTAAATTTTGACTATTTTTGTTGAATTACGCTATTTGGACTTAGCGCCCGCTATAGCATCCGCTATCCGCGATCCGCTATTAGGGGTGGTAACAGATCATGGCCCGTTTGTTCCTTCACAATCTAACTTGTCCCTAAAAAAATTTAGCTCAAAAACTATTATTATTTTGGTCCGGCCCTGATCCGGTCCGATCCTTAAAATTTCTAGTATAAAAATGAGGGCCCTTTACCACCCCTGTCCGCTATACAAACCCTATTCGCTATTTAGTACCTTGACTACCTCTGAACTCCTCGTGCAAGACTATGGAGATCTCTCTGGCAAGCCATGGCATCAAAAGTTGAATGGGGCTCCCTGGGCTGATTGATTCGTAACAGCAAGTATTATGGGCTCGATTTAGCCCAAAATGATTTCTTTTCCATTTAAATCAAACGCAACTGCGAATTGGCTTGTAGTATAATGGTAGGACGGTATAGTGGGACGTTACCTACCAGAGTTTAAATCATGGTGCTCATACCTTTTTCTGAGATTTTCCCAAGGATTTACCGGTGTTATACGTTAAGTGGTAAGCGACGTTCCCGTCGACAATGAGGTGCCAATGGTGACTTCGAGAATCTCCAGATCTGTCGGGTGCTCAGTCCATCAGAGGTGTTCATAAGGATAGAGTTTGCGTACGTGTATTTTTAGGAGTGAGTGTGGGCGTACGTATGTGAGCATCTGCATTATACCGTGTAATTCTAAAAACAATCAAGCGCAACTGCCGGAGGAGCGGGCCGCGGATTCAACAAGGCGATCTGATCCCCTGCCCTTCATGGAAAAAAAATTCAGTGGGGACTGTCCCAGAGTCGCCGCCGTGAGGACCCTCCCCAGACTGTGTAATTCTAAACAAAATCAAGTGCAACTGCCGGAGCGGCGGGCGGCGGATTCAACAAGGCGATCCGATCCCCTGGCCTTCATGGAAAAAAAAATTCAGTGAGGACTGTTCCAGAGTCGCCGCCGTGAGGATCCTCCCCACATTGCTGCCACGTGCCGACTCCAGCAATCCGACGATGCCTATTCGAGCGGATGCTGCTCAGCTCGGCTCGCTCCAACAGCCCAACGTGCGGCTCGGCTCCCAGTACGCAAATGATCTCTTAGAGCAGGTTTAATAAGCTTGTCTTATAGACAAGCCAAATCATTTAGAGGCTAACTTAATAGACCAAGCATACAACGGCGGTGTTTACTTCCAAAAATTCTCCTAAATTTTCTCTTCCCAAACTTCACTATTCACTATCACATCAAATATCTCTTCTCATGTATGGAGCACTAAACATAGGTAAATAAAAAAACTAATTGCATAGTTTTGATGTACACGACGAGACGAATCTTTGGAGCCTAGTTAGGTCATGTTAGGATAATGTTTATTACAAACAAACGAAAAATACTAAAATACACTTCGATGTGACATTTTCACCAAACTTTCACCTCTGTTTTCAAAGAAGTGAACACCCCCAACAGCAAAATCTTTTCACCCCTTTCAACGTATTAATATATTTGCTTGGGACCATATCTTCTTTCTTCCTGAGCATCGAGAGGAGAGCTGGTAGAGTCATGCATGCGAAGTGGGACCCAGCCAAGCTGGAGTGCGCGTGCAGCTCGGCGCTGCATGCAGCAACCAGCCCGTTCTCTCTTCTTTTTCTTTTTCTTCCACGTTAGATTTTGCTGAGTTATCTATATACTCTGTCCCACGATATAAGCATTTATCGATTTCTACGCATCACTTTTGACCGTTCGTCTTATTAAAAAATTTATAAAAATATAAAAATCATTATAACATATTTAAAATATATATGATGATAAAACATATCATGACAAAATAAATAATATTTTCATAATTTTTTTAATAAGATGAACGGTCAAACGTGAGCGGGAAAAGTCAACAAATATTTACATTATACGGAGTAGGACGGAGGGAGTATTACTGTACTATCCCCTCGTTCTCGCCTCCGTACATCGCCGCATTCTCGGTCATCCGCCGCCAACCTAACCCGATCTTCCTGAACCACCGTGCAGTACAAAGCTAGTCCTGCACTACTGCTAACCTTGTGGAAGAATTGAATTGCATTCAGTAAAGTAAAAAGGTGCGATTCGAGCCAGAATCAGTTCCGAGTGCTTGGCTCGTTCGTAAGACAAAATTGCAGGAAGGTAAGAAGAGGAAGCAAGAATTTGTGAAAGGCAGCCACACTGACATTCCAGATAAATCATCTAGCCAATGCAAACTGAATGAACCAAGTGTGCAACGATTGAGAGGTTGTGTTTGAACCATGACCAGCTTGTCCGCGGTGGCGGACGACGAGCTGCGGCAGCGGAGAGGGGGACAGGCAGCGCGCTGGCGATGCCTGCTTCCCAGGCGAAGAGACATGCTCGACGCCACACCAGGAGACTAACTACGTACTCATTGGCACGGGGAGCTGGAAGCCGTGATCGCCTAGAGCCGAGCCGACGACGCGAGGGTCCGCACGGAAGCAACTCTGGGGACCGTCCTCACCGAATTTTTCCCCCTTCATGACGTGCTTCCTGACACCCGGGACGTGCACGTTGGTGAAGTAATCCTCCCAGTCCACGCCACGGACGTCGAAGGGGAACCCCTCTCTCTCCTCCTCCGACATCTCCGCGAGGAGCACCTCCGTGTTGGCGGTGTCGAACCTGCTGCCGTAGAAGGTGTAGGGCTTGTAGATGCGGCCGAGGTGGATGACCATCCTCGCGGCGGCCATGGCGGCGTGGACGTCGTCGTCGCTCGCCGCCTGTGCTCGTCGCTGCCGTAGCAGCCGCCCGGGGGACGCCGGGCACCTGGTGCTGCTCCGTCGTCGCAGCGATGCGCTCGCCTCCGCGTACTGCTCCATGCTGTCGCAGAACCGCATCGGCCGCACCGGGATGGGCTGCCCAGCGCCGTCGATCAGCGGCAACCGCCTGAAGTGCTGGTAGATGAACTCGAACAGGTCGTGAAACACCAGCGGCTTCGCCGTCGATGACGCCACATGGTACACGTGCATTCCTGGTGCCGCGCCTTGTGCCATGCCGCCGTGCTTCGCCATGGACGCCAGTGTTGCGTTCACCACCATGTCCGCGGGAACCTTAGCACCGAATTAATAAAAATAGCAATTGTTACTAGCTACATGTCATACTGGTCGAACATGTTCGATCGTGGAGGAGATCTTATAAGTAGATGGTTGGTTACCACATCAAAAACGCAGTCAGGATCGCCAAGGAAGCTACTCATCTGCCCCCTGCCATAGTACGTTATAACGGGATCCAGCATCCTGAGTTCATATTCCAGTGAAAAGGAAGCGTGAAGCTAGAATGAAATTGCTGGATATGCACATTAAACTAAAAAATATATAAAAACAGGTAAAAAGGCTACTATTTATTTTGGAATTGCTATACTACACCTACACCTACACCTAAATTCATATTTTTTTTCTTTCACTCCTCCCTCTTCTATTTCACATGTGGTCAGATCCTACGAGAGCTTTCGAATATCGAGATTATTTGTACGATACAAGTGGATCTAAAGGATAAAAGGAAGCTTCGAGCCAACAAGATAGGTGGCGGCAGGGGCGGATCCTAAAAGGACCCAGCAAAAGCATAAGTTCTCACTCCAACTTCTGACTTTCAGTGAACTACAATCTCCATTTTATTGAGGTTTTGAAGGCCATCAGGAGAAGACCCTCATTTAATTTCCGACTACATTGTGGCAGTGGAGGTGATGGAGACGAGTGCCGGCCGGGGACCTGTTAGCGTGGGACTGTGGTCGAGATAGCGGCAGCGGATAGGAGCTGAAGGTAGGTGGGGCGGCTGAGGTAAGCTCGAACAACACACAAGATGGGCCACGCCGGCCCTGGTCACGACGCTATCAAGGCAGAGGCAGTAGTTGCTCAGAGCATGCTTGGTTGGGTACCAAAGTTTGTCCCAACGTAAAGGCATGCCTAGAAATTTTGGCTTCTATTTGGTTTATTACCAAGAAATCTATTGACTATCATATTTTGGTACTAAACCAATTGAAGACCTAGATTTTTTGCCTTAACTTTGGCAAGCTCTTGTTTTGGCAAGCCATGGATTTGGCTTGCCAAAAAATGGAATCCAACCAACCAATGAGGCAATCTGGCGGTGGCCACTCAGTAACGACTCATGAGGCGACACGAGTGAATCAGAAGCACAGAGTGTGCATCTGTGGAAGGACATACGGAGTACTCCGTACTCGGTACTGTTGAACAGTGGGGCACCACATAATAAAAGGCCATCAAAATCCGGTCTATGTTGTTGGCTTTGTAAGAAAAGTGTCACAGCTACATGGAGCAGAAAGTTAGGGACTGAAAACAAATTATCACACAGGTTTACCACTGATAAGTGATAACATGCTGCATATTCAAAATACATTGGAATGATATGGTAACTGACCTGTTCCCTTGTATCCAACCTGGGAAGGGGTCCCTCAAGGTGCTCTCAATGACGCTCGGTCTGATGGTGACGACCGGTATCTGACCATCTCTCCCATGGCCTTGGTGAACACATAAGTATCTTGCCAGCCATGGAGCTTTGCCCTACCAATGACAAATTATGTAGAACAAACAGATAGATGTAATTATCCTACATCATGCATGTGTTCTTTCCCCCAGCAAGCAACTTCAGAAAGACGAAGCTTTGTGTGCACTCTGCACTGTACCTCTTTAGGCCTAAATCTTTCATTTCTTGGGTAAAAGAAGCCAAGTTATCGGAATGTCTTACGGAGTCAAATGCCAGTTTGATCTCTGAATCAATATCCAACACGGCACCTTTCTTAGGTTCTGACGAGTACGTGGAGCGTAATGTCTCATTTGCTATTGAGTCTCCTAGGCGAAATGGTTTCTCCAGCACCACGCCTTGCCTCTCCCCATTGACATACGCTGTTCAGCAAACAGAGCATACGGAGACATATATCAATCTAGAGGATTATTGTAAGCTTTTTACAAGCATACAAATTTCACCAGAAGACCCCACTTCCATTTCACACTCTGACCTGTTGACACATGCAAGAATAGCTTCAACCTTCGGAACTTCTGTGCGAAACTCATGATCCGGAACGGCCCAAGGGTGTTGATGTCCATTGCAACATCATACTTGCAATCAATAGCCAGCAATTCAGGTGGCTGTGATTTGATCGATCAAAACATGCATGAACCTTCAATTGAAGCTATATATTGGTATTCCATCACGAACCTCTCATGGAAAGTGGTATTCCCTGCCGAGTTCACGATGATATCCACTTCCTCCCGGATCTTGTCCGCGAGCTCGTGGGTAATGCCGAGATTGGTGTCCCTGATGTCACCAACGACAGGAACTAGCTTTCTTGCAACAAAGCTGTGGTAATCTTTCCCATGAATTTCCTTCAAGCATTTGAACAATTCTGTCTCTACTACCTGCACAACACATGCACAGAACTATGGTCATCTCTGCATCTGCATGAGTGACATGTTTTTCTTGGTACATGCTACCAGAACTACAGAGAACATCATCACACAAACAGTTGATAATATAAGGACGAAGTCTATTTTTTACCATGGAATTATTGCTGAAGTCTGGTTTGGGCCATCGAACTTCAAAACCGGGTATTTTTTTACCACAAACTATGAAAACCGGACAACTTTGGCCCTCCAGCTGGTTTCAAAAGTTGTTTTGTTGATATATGTATTTTTTTGAAAAAATAAAATTTTGTTTAATATAAAAATGCATAACTAATTCTTTTTAAATCAGAAAAATATAAAACCAACACCAAACAAATTTTAAAAATATAATCTATCTATTAGTAAGGTATTTAAATCTATTTGGATCTTATTTTTTCTTTTGGTATTGTTTCACTGCTTCTGGACATGCACATTATTTATTAAAATTATCTTTTTATTTTATATTTGACAAGGTATTGGCCAAAATGATTCAGCAAACTTCGGTTACATAGAAGCCAACACCATGCTCCATCATATATAGATTTTATTTAGATATTGCATGACTAATTTTTTAGTTTATTTTGATTCTGTAGCTAGGTAATATATATGTTTTAGACAAAAGAAGCTGCTCAAGAATTATGCAATTAATTAATCATAAATAAACATAAAGTAAAGTATAAAATGATAATTTAAATAACTACAGGTCAGATCCAAATAATTCTAAAGAATTTACCAATAGATTGGCTATATTTTTAGAAAAAGTTGGTGCTAGTTTCAAAATTTTTTATTTAAAACAAATTAGTTATGCATTTTTAGAGATTAAATCATATTTAATTATTTTTATAAAATGCATATATTATAAAAACCACCTTTGATTCCATCTAGATGGCCAAAGTTGTCCGGTGTTTATAGTTCGATGGTCGAAAGTACCCAGCTTTGAAGTTCGATGGCCAAAATCAGAATTTAATAATAATTTAATGGTCAAAAATGTAATTGTTCTATAATATAAACTCCCATCTCAAATAGTAGTACTTTTTTTCAATGCGCATAAGTGACAGTGGGATGTCATTGCAGATGGTCTCTGGACCGACCACGAAGTGGTCATGACTAGAGCCGGATAAAATAATCGAAGCTCGTTAGTTCGCTCGGATTGTAGCCGGCTCGGCTCGGTGCATATTCCTAACGAGCCGAGCAAGAGTTTTTGCTCGTTAGTATAACGAGCGAGTTCGAGCCTCGCGAGCCAAACGAGCTAGAAAGTTTAATAGTCTAACGAGTAAATTATTAATTAATAATAAATATATACTATTTATGTAGTTGTAGATGATGTGGTTTTATTATATTATTATAGTATGATAGAGTAGATTTTAAAGGTATTAAGATCATATAATACTATAATTTTTTATTATTATATATATGTTGTGGCAGTTGAAAACTTAACTCTAACTCTTGAGCTTAACGACCAGTTCGCGAGCTTAATGAACCGACCCGAGCCAGAATTTTGCTCGTTTCCTTAATGAGCCCGAGCCAAACTGGCTCGTTTGGCTAACGAGCTCGAACAAACCGAGCCAAAACGAGCCGGGCTGGCGGACATCCATATATATAGCCATCAATCTGTAAAAGGTAAAAAAAATATTCATATATATGCATGCTGCATCTCCAACCAGTACAAGCCTACAATGTTAAGGATATCCGCACTTGTTGTACTCTAAATTCATCCTCTAAAAGTAATATTCCTGTCTCTTATACACATCTAGATGTGT
>OAMR01000484.1:960780-976921 GCA_900205405.1 Echinochloa crus-galli
CACTATCTTTAGCCTGTCTCTTATACACATCTAGATGTGTATAAGAGACAGATAGTCTAACGAGTAAATTATTAATTAATAATAATATATATACTATTTATGTAGTTGTAGATGATGTGGTTTTATTATATTATTATAGTATGATAGAGTAGATTTTAAAGGTATTAAGATCATATAAATACTATAATTTTTTATATTATATATATTGTTGTGGCAGTTGAAAACTTAACTCTAACTCTTGAGCTTAACGAGCCAGTTCGCGAGCTTAATGAACCGACCCGAGCCAGAATTTTGCTCGTTTCCTTAATGAGCCGAGCCAAACTGGCTCGTTTGGCTAACGAGCTCGAACAAACCGAGCCAAAACGAGCCGGGCTGGCTGGACATCCATATATATAGCCATCAATCTGTAAAAGGTAAAAAAAATATTTTCATATATGCATGCTGCATCTCCAACCAGTACAAGCCTACAATGTTAAGGATATCCGCACTTGTTGTACTCTAAATTCATCCTCTAAAAGTAATATTCTATCCTCAAGATTTTTTCTCTTATATTCAGTTTTCCCGCATCCGTCATCCTCCATATCCTATACTCTATATCAACTACCAACCATAAGCGCCATATTTTTTTTCTTTTCCCTTCACCTGCCCCGTACCATCCGCGCCGCCCCCTCCCCTCCCGCGCCGCCCTTCCCTCCCATCCGCGCCGCCCTCGGCTCCCCTCCCCCGCCGCCCCACCACCCCTTGCTGCCCGGGCGGCTCCTCCTCTGGGCGCGGCGGTTGCTCCCTCATGGTCGGGGACGCGGTGGACGGCAACAGGCGCGACGGCTTCCCCCCGCGCCTCCTAAAGCTCCTCCGCAGTGCAGCGGCGGCGGGCTGTGGGGGCGCGGAGCGGTGACAGAGGAGCCGTGGTGGATGGCAGCGTGGGCATGCTCCTCCTGCCGGCGACGGCTTCGTCCCTTTCGGATGCGAGCAACAGGGCAGAGCTGAGCGGCGGCACGGGATGCGAGCGGAGGCGCAGCGGTTGACCATGGCTCGATTTGGCGGAGGCGAGGCCGTCCGATAGCGGAAGGCCCAAAGGAATCCGGTGCAGGCCATCGGTACGCTATCGCGTACTGGAGGACGTTTTATGGTTCCCTAGCCTAAAACCTGATCCTTTGTTTCGTTTCACTACAATACAAGCCATGCATATTTTATTGGACAAAATGATTACTTGCGCGCACACAGTGCGAATATTAAACCCGTGATATCTAGGCATGGGAAGCAAATGTACGATCCCACACACCTACCACTTTAACATATAGTATACTCGTGTTTAGTGATTAGTGAATACCGAGTAGTCTAATCTAATCACTGATAGAAGTGTCTACCTAGGTCATCAATCTCTGATGCACCTCGGGGTTCTGTGTCTGTCAAAATTAAAACCGGTGAGGCATCCATATGACTGACCTGACTTTTGTTTATATTAAACCGGTGATATAGGCTTGTCAGTGACTATTTCGATTGAAAAGAAAACGCATGTCTCTTAAGTTGCATGAACGCTTTGAGAAGCAGCAAGCACCATACCTCAGTTTGCAACCTCTTCAATGCCGCTGCAGTGTCCTTGACCTTGATGACAACGTATATCTTACCGACGTCAGGATTCGTCCTCAAAATCTTCTCGATAAGAACTGATGCAGAAGAACATGGGGAAGTGTTGGAACTTAATTATCTTGGAACGAAAAACAAGGATTGTGATGCTACCCAAAAAAAGGCAGAAGAGGCGCACTCTGCACACACCTTTCGCCAGGAATCCAGTTCCGCCGGTGATGAGGAAGTTCTTGCCCCCAAGGAATCCGGCGATCCCAATCCCGGCGACGTGATCCGTCGTTGCCGACGCCGTACGAACTCTAGGTCGTTCCCCGTTGCTGAACATGGAAGACGGCCTTGACCCACCAACAGAGCTACCATTGCTGTGGCTGTTCCTCAACGACGACAATGCTGGGAGCATCATGCCTCTCCTCCTCCCATGATCAGCACGTCCTCCGCCGCCGCTACTGACAGCGATGCTCGGTGTGGGCTTGGAAGCGAGGACGACAGCACTGCTGGGGAAGTTCGTGCTGCCTGCAAACCCCATGGCCGCTGAAGAACGAAATGCAGTAAGTGGTTTAGGGGCCAGGTGTGAGACGAGACCGCCGGTCGATGGAGCAATATATAAGCCGCGCATGGTATAGAGAATCTAGGAGATCGAGATCAGATGAATTAGGGCGGCCAATCGAGAACCCTATGGGCCGACAGAACTAAACTCATGTGCACACGGAATGCAACGTGTGTTCTGTGAACCTATATGGCTATGTATGGTGCTACGTACTATAGTCGTCGTTCTCAAGCTCATTTACTAAACGCACCTATGGACGTTTGCGCGCCGGCTCCAACGGAGCTATGCAATCATGTCTCTCGAGTATAGTATCCAAATCGGCGATCTCGTGATCGTCCCTCTTGTCGCTTTCAGTCCACTCATATCTTCCACATGTGCCATTGTCGATTAAATTGATGATGAGCTTATCAGGAGCGTGGACATATAACGTGCATGTACATGCTTTATGAAATTCTCATTTCAATAAAATAGTAATATATTTGCTTGAAAAAAGAGAAATAGTAATATAAAAAACGCTATCGGAAAATTCCTCTTTGCCGTGAGCATTCCCTCGGGCACACGGTAAAGAAGGAGTTTGCCCAAAAAACACTCGGCAAATTCATACTTTACCGTGTGCTTTTTCTTGGCAGGCGGCAAAGTCATGAGTTTGCCGTGTGTCTTTATTTTGACACACAGAAAAAACATACTTTGCCGTGTGCTTTTTCTTGGCTCACGCCAAAATATTGTTTCAAAGCTCTAAACGAATTCAAATGAAAATATTTTGAACTATAAAGTTGTATAACTCATCAATATGAAAAATTTTTGTTGCAGATAATTTTTTATTTGGCAATATTAAAGTAGGTTTGTTCATAAATCTTACATATCTCTCTAGTAGTTTCTCTCTAGCACTAGTAGAACTACTAGAGAGATGAGATTTTAAATTTGAAATTTTTAAATGACCTTGGGTGGAGAAACATTCTAAATGAAAGTTGTAAATCTTTAAAAGTTATGAAACTTTGTAGTTGACAATTTTTGTATTTGAGATTGTTTAAAAACTCAAAATATTATTATGAGTTATCTAATTTGAAAATTTAAAACTTTCAAATGATCTCGAATGTTAATAAGTTATATATCAAAGTTGTACATATCCATGAAATATAAAACTTTATAGTTGACAACATTTTAATTTAAGATTTTTTAATATTTTAAAATATTCTTATAATGTATCTAATTTAAAATCTTGAAATTTTAAAATTTTCAAATGACCTCGGATGTAAATTATTCTATATCAAAGTTGTTGTTCTCGAAAAGATGTAAAAGTTTATAGTTTACAACTTTTTCATTTAAAGTTGTTTAACCATCCAAAATTTCATTACAAGCACATAGAGAAAACACCCCTCGCCACGTCAACGATCCATCCCTACAAATGGAGCCTTCCTAGTAGTCCAAACAATTTGCACCGGATCCACCTCTCCCAATGAAATAAATAACCTCTCACCCTCGTCTCTCTCCTCTCCTCTCTCCCTCTCACCTCCTCTCATTCTCTCTCTCTCGCTCTCCCTGGCGGCGCGAGCGGCGTGGCCACGGCGGTGGGCCGCACGGCCATGGCGGCGTGGACAGCCCGGGAAGACGCGGCGGCCAACGTGCGGTGGCCGGCCACATGGCGTGCGGGCCACATGGCCACGGCGGCACGGGCGGTGCGGCCAGCCCGGCCCGACGCGGCGGCTAGCGCGCGCAGCGGCCAACGGCGCGAGCGGTGTGGCCACGACGCGGGCGGCGCGGCCACGGCGATGCGGGCAGCATGGCCACTGCAGCGCTGGCGGCGCGAAGGGCCAGGCCCGACGCGGCGGCCAGCGCGGGCGGCGGGAGAAGACGGTGGTCATCGCGGTCACAGCGGGCGGTGCGCGCTTGAGGCGGCGCGGTCGGGCGGGCGGCGGGCCCGCCACGGCTGGGCAGCGGCGTAGGCGTGCTGAGTTTTTTTTATTTTTTTAAAAAACGGTTTGACGAGTGCTTTGTCGCATGTAATAGGGATAGTTTCCTTTTATATGTCGAATGGTGAGGGAGAGAGGGGATAATGGAATATAATGTAACAAACAAAATACTGTTCTCCTTCCTCCAGCCGATAGAGCTGCCCTCTGTTCTACTCCAATCCCTTGCTGTTCTTCTCGATTCCCAAATTCCGGTTCTCTAATCCTTCCCCCACCACCTGCTTCTAACAATTTCGCACTCCGCAAAGGCTTCGCCATGTGCTCGACATATGGCCTACGGCAAAGCCGGCTTTGCCGGCCGGCATTTTACCTTGTGCGCTTTGCCGTGTGCGGCACGTGGCTTTGCCGTTTGCATACGGCACACGGCATATACGTGGATTCCAGTAGTGCCAATGCTTTATTGAAATTCTCATTTCAATAAAATAGTAATGTATTTGCATGTACATGATTTATGAATCAAGTGCCATCAATTTTGCTGTTGTCGATAAGTTTTATGGAATTTTAAACCATTGATGGTCATATTTAAACTTTGAATTAAGAAAAATCTCTACGGACCTATATTTGAGACACATAGATTTTAAGTACCGTAACAATTCTCATGCAAAATAACCCATTGATAAGTTAATTAGTGCACAGTGTAGCATATAACCAATGAGGCAAGACCATGCATATCTACTAGCATGTTTCTTATACCAATCACAGAACCTTGTAAGCCGACATGATTGGTTCGCTGGTTTTGGCCCAGCCAGGTTCAATAGATGTAGCTTCGGTGTGATTGGTTGTCTGCAGACACAAACTAGTCAGATTAGCGCGCACAATGCACCTCTATGAAAAATGTTGACCTAGAACATCAAAAAAATAGTTTCTACTACTGTGTTGAAAATATCATCTTATCAATGTATCAAATGAAATGAGAAAACTAATCAAAACAAAATAAAAATTTAATTGATCGTTATAGAAACCTAAATTTACTCCAATTGTTAAAAAGAAATCAGACTCTGAAAAAGAATATCAGACTATTTCCATTTATGAAAAAGAATATCTAGCAATGTTGATGGCCATTGATCATTGGAGACAGTACCTCATTCATGGTGAATTTCTTATTCTAACTGACCAAAAGAGCTTGATACACCTTGATGATCAGAGACTATCTATTCCTTGGCAACATAAAGCTATGACTAAGATGTTGAGTTTGCAATACAAAATCTGTTACAGGAAGGATTTTGACAACAAAGTAGCTGATGCACTGTCACCTGAATTTCAAGAAGTTTTGGCCATCTCTCAACTTCAATCAGTTTGGATGCAAACTGTTGTCGACAGGTATTCTCAATCCTGATCTCAGTAAATCACTTGCAGCTTTGTGCCTTTGTCTGTATCTAGCCCCCAGGGACATTTTTCTATCAGAAATGGCCTTATCAAGTACAAGAATATAATCTGGCTAGCTGGTAACGAAGAAGTACAGCATAATGTTATCATAGCTCTGCATGCCAGCCCTGTGAGAGGTCACTCTGGCATTCATGCAACTTACAGTGGAAAGAAAAACCTATTTGCTTGGCCTGGAATCAAGAAGACGGTGAAAGAGTTTGTTGCCAATTGCTCCATATGTCAGCAAGCAAAGCCTGAACATGTTAAATACCCAGGTCTGCTTCAATCACTTCCTGTTCCTGAATATGCTTGGCAAGTTGTATCATTGAATTTTTTTTGAAGGCCTACCCACTTACAAACATTACAACTGCATCTTGGTGGTGGTGGATAAATTTTCTAAGTATGGTCATTTCATACCTCTAACTCATCCATTAACTGCTCTGAAAGTACCATATGGACAATTTGTATAAATTGCATGGTTTACCTCAAGCCATCATTTCACATAAGGGATAGGATTTTCACTAGTACATTATGGCAAGAGTTATTCAAGCTTTCTGGTACAGAGTTGAAGCTCAGTTCTGTGTACCACCATCAAACAGATAGGCAAACAGAGAGGGTAAACCAGTGTCTTGAAACATATTTGAGGTGTTTTGTTCATACTTGCCCAGCTAATGGAAGGATTGGCTCTCTCTCTCTCTCTCTCTCTCTCTCTCTCTCTCTCTCTCTCTCGCTCTCTCTCTCTCTCTCTCTCTCTCTCTCTCTCTCTCTCTCTCTCTCTCTCTCTCTCTCTCTCTCTCTCTCTCTCTCTCTCTCTCTCTCTCTCTCTCTCTCTCTCTCTCTCTCTCTCTCTCTCTCTCTCTCTCTCTCTCTCTCTCTCTCTCTCTCTCTCTCTCTCTCTCTCTCTCTCTCTCTCTCTCTCTCTCTCTCTCTCTCTCTCTCTCTCTCTCTCTCTCTCTCTCTCTCTCTCTCTCTCTCTCTCTCTCTCTCTCTCTCTCTCTCTCTCTCTCTCTCTCTCTCTCTCTCTCTCTCTCTCTCTCTCTCTCTCTCTCTCTCTCTCTCTCTCTCTCTCTCTCTCTCTCTCTCTCTCTCTCTCTCTCTCTCTCTCTCTCTCTCTCTCTCTCTCTCTCTCTCTCTCTCTCTCTCTCTCTCTCTCTCTCTCTCTCTCTCTCTCTCTCTCTCTCTCTCTCTCTCTCTCTCTCTCTCTCGCGGAGTTCGGAGTTCTGGTACAATACATCTTATTATTCTTCACTCAACAAAACTCCATTCGAGGTACTTTATGGTCATGAGCCACGATAGTTGGGTATTGATAGAGTGGTAACATGTGCTGTGAAAGATCTCAAAGATTGGCTCGCTAACAGAAAACTTATGAGTCAACTCGTCCAACAACATTTGTTGATAGGTTCAGGCAGATACGAACAGAACAGAGAGATCTTTTAAGGTTGGGGATTTAGTTTATTTGAAGTTACAGCCTTATATTCGGAAGTCTGTGGCACCAAGAGCAATTATAAGCTCTCCTTCAGGTTCTCTGGGGCATTTCAAGTACTTGAGAAAATTGGAGCTGTTGCTACTTGCTTATCGCTTGCAGTTCCTATCATCTTCAACCATACATCCAATGTTTCATGTGTCACAACTCAAACCTGCCGTGGGCACTAACCAATAATCAGTCCCACTTTGCCACCCACTGGTACTCAATTTCAGATTCCTCTTCATGAGCTTCAACGCCATTCTATTCAAAGAGGCGGTCGTGTTGTTTCTCAAATACTGATGCATTGGTCTTCTTGGCACGCTTCTCTATCAACCTGGGAGAATGAGGTGGCTCTACGGCAACAATTTCCTGAAGACTGTTCGAGCTCATCAGGAGGTTGAGAAGATGGGCCACGCCGAGAAAAATGCACGAGTTACAAAGCCCAACAAGAAGTAATTCGGCCCAAAATGGCATTCCAAGTAATGCAGGCCCACAACGGTGGCGTGGCGGCAGGGGCGAACGGGCATGTAGCCCAGTGGCAAGCAGCTCAGGTGGGAGCGTTGCCCACCCGGATTTGATCCCTAGATCGAGCTCCAGGTATCTCACCGGAGATTTATTCCCTTAAATTATTCCACGTAGGTTCTGGACACTTGCATGACGTTACAATAGGATTACAACGTGCTTGTCGTCTACGGAGCTCGTGGAGCTTTGGTGATCTCCGGAAGGACATTTAGGGTGTATTGGTTGTAGCTTGTAGAGGTGTGCGTGTGTGTAGTGGTTGAGTGTGTTGAGTACAAATACTACAACTTATATACTAGGCCGGTGACCAGGCTCAAAAAACGGTGGCGGTGGGGAATACACGATGCAGATCCCGTGTGTACCCTACGCTGTCTTGTTTCGTCTAGTAGAAGAGTTTGTATGCAATCGGAGTGAAATCAAGTGAATCGTGAGTTAAACATTACACAAATAGATTGTTCATCGCAGCTGCCACCTTTGTTTAATCTATGCATGCATAGTGCAAGAATTATATTCTTGGCCTTGATTAGTTAGCTTGTGGTTTTGGTAGTGCTTGTTCTCTACACCAGAGAAGTATCGGCTTTTCTGCATTGCTAGGTCTCACTGTTCTCTGTGTCTCACTGTGTTGCGCTTGCAGGAACAAACAGCTCGAGTCATACGAAGCTCGGCTCCATTTAATTCTCGGTGAAAGGTTGCTTTCATACGATAGTAGACCTTTGATGCATATCGGTTAGTTTCATGCATGATCATCGAATTCTTGTGACATAATTAGTTCATAATTTGCTTCCGTGATATTTTAAAAAATTTCTAATCATTTCTAGGGTGAGGAAATCTAGGGTGAATAGGTCACTGGTTGGTACGTGTCACCATAGTGATAGGAAGAGAGGTGTGCGGGGTCGTATTTTTGGGACATAGGAATTGCTCTCGGAGAAAATTTGTTGAGGCTCTCATTAGTCTCCTGGTCAACATTTCGATCATTAATATGTTATAGTTTCTAGATATATGGATTATAACTAGCAGATATGTCCGTGTGTTGCTACGAGTCATTTTGTGTTGCTATGAATAATTCTAAAATATGAGATTAAATCTATCATAAAATGCTCAATATATTATTAGGATTGTTTAATAATTTTTCCTTTATCAAACTAGCAAGAACGCACGTGCGGCACGCACGTTTATTGATGACATGTCGGTATTAAAACAATATCACTTCACTTTTGCCGGGGACCAAACTAGGGGGTCCCTTAACCATCAGGGTAATCACCCTCAAAAAACGTAAACTAAAGCCGTCACCCATAATCGCATGGGCCCGAACCAACGCAGCCCATTGCCATCCGGCAGACCCAACAACGGCCCACAAAGACACGTTGCCCTCACGCCCAGGGTCCGCCTCGCTCGAGGGTTCCACGCCTCCCCCTCGAGCTACGGACCGTCACTCCGCCTCGTCAGGACTCGCCCCGACCCCTCGAGTAAAGGCCACGTCAGCGGCACGCCCACTGACAATCCCGACTCCCGCAACGGGCGCCGAAGCCAGAGGGAAAATCCTCCTTGCACGTCGCCCCTGACAAGATCTGGGAAGCACTGTGCCCCCTGCGACACGGACAGGCGGAAGCCACGCAAGGCCTACGCGGCACTGTGCCCCCGACACCGCTGACACCAGCCGAACGCCTATGCGGCTCCACCGGGGGCCCCTTAGAGCTAGACACGTTTTATTTCGTCTCTATAGCACTGTAGACATGTTTACGTAAAGCGTGTCAGGAGCGTCTTCGTATGCACCGTGTCAGGCATTGTGCACACGAATTGTTTAAGCGTGTTTATAGTGGGAAGAGACGTTTCATAGACACGCTACAGGTATCTCTACCCATATTGATACATTCTTATAGACACATATATAAAATGTGTCTAATAGTGTAGTTAGGCATTTAGTAATATATTATTATGTATTAAGAAACGTATAGACAATTTCGTAGATACATATGTAAAATATGTCTAGTTATGTGGAGACGTTTTATTATAACACCTTACTGTGTATTAAGCAGCATAGAGACGACTTTGCTGGATAGCATGGCACGTGACATGTCAGCTTACGTGGCGGGTGACATGGCAGATGACATGTTTTCTAGTAATATCTAAATGTGTGTTAATAAATATAGAAACAATGTCATAGACACATTCCCATTACGTGTCTACCCATATAAACACATTGTTTAGTAACACCATGTAGCGTATTAAGAAATGTAGAGACGATTTCGTACATATATTATATATTATATTCAGATTTATTAGTACATTATGAATCTTTTATTTACAATTTTAGTTTCATTTTAATTTGTAGGGTCAATAATGAAAATGTAAATCATTCATGACATTGCATTTGCAATTAATTCTCTGACTTTACAAAGCAAGGGAGTAATCAAAGATCCAGCAGGTACATCAATTAAAGTACACCTAAGAAGTCAATTATGTTCATAAAAAATATACATAATGGCAACGACATACTAATAATTATAAAATTTTCTCTAACAATTAAAATCTATCTTTTATTCCCCCTTCTTTCTTCTCCTCCAGTCATGGATGAACTTCTCAATCTATGTATTCTCTAAATACCTGAAAAGTTAAATCTCAATCAATAACTGTAATTAAACAATAATTTAAACTAATGTATTACACTACTGTATAGTTAAGTGATCAATATGGAAAGACAAATAATTCTTTTTGTTATACTAGTTGGTATGCACGTGCCACAGGCACGTGTTTTAAAAAGGGCATGAAAAAAATTCTTGAATTCAATAGAAAGTTGATTGTAATTTAAAAAATGTTTAATTTCCAAGACACACGGTATAAGTTCTATAAACTTTATGCTTAACGCTCTCATAATTTTTAAAGTAAAGCACCTTCATGTACAGGGAGTATCTGATGATCTCTGATTTTTAACTAAAGTTTCTTGGGATGCCGCTAAACATCCTATTAAGGTGATTATTTTTGAGAAAAATGTATGTTCATACAACAAAGCAAGTAATATCCCTACCGATGAAATATTTCCCTAATTTTTCGCAAATTCCAAAAGTTTACCAGAATCACAATCCTCTCAAAGAAATTCTTGATTTTACCTTTCACACTATAAAACAAGTGGTGTTCTTTTGGAACCACATTGGTGTCTATGACAACAAGTTTGGATCCCTTCAGAGATACTTGAAGCATTGATTTGTTCTTCGTACTATTCTTAAACAGAACCATCAAGTTACAAATTTATCCAGCAATTTAACTGGTCAACTTAAAATTTTCAAGAAAATATATCAAATTATGCATTCAATGAGACAAACATTTGCATCAAAGAGGGATAGTGGGCAAACATTTCTGATGTAACAACTGAGTAACATTTGCTGATCGAAACATCTTCGTCTTCCAGTAATTTAAAAAAAAAGATCAACATGCTACATCAATTTAGCTGCAGAAATTCAAGGCCTCTTTACACTCTCTGGTGCTCCCCATCAGGTTCAGTACAGAAATCGCATGCTAATACTTATCCATACTCTATTTATTAACATTGCTACCACTTTGCTTCCGCTGTTGTTAACATTGCTACCACTTATCCATAGTCGACAGTGGTTCACGAGCAACGGGTCAAAATTCTTTTGCTATTGTTAACATCGCTACCACTTTGCTCCCATCAACTTCAAAAAACTGCAATCAACACTTACATTTATTCTTGCAGCACTAATAAGAAATGTGTAAAATACAAAGTTAGATGGTAATGTGCAGCAAACCACTTATGCTATATTCATCCAGATCATGCTTCCAGTCCATTTGTTTATTAACCTGATTTTAGCAACAAACATAAAAATTACGAATTCATCGACCACCTATTCCAATTTCAAAGTTTCATGCAGAAGGATTTCCAGATTGACACATCGAGGGGCGCCCTAGGAATACGTTGAAAAATGGTAGATCTAAAATTTGTTAACTAATTTTCTAATAATATATACACAACTCTAGATCTTAATTTTCTAAAACTCTCTATATATAGATATAACTAATTCCACAACTTAATTTCTAAAATATATACCTAACTAATTCTGCAACTTAATTTTTTAAAAAAACATACACCTTAACTAATATAATGGAATAAACTTAAGAACAATATATTAGCATATTTTCTTCATTATGTTTTATGTTAGATGAAGAAAAGATATACTATTCACCTCGTCATTAACCAACCACAAGATCTTAAGCATTCAAGTTTCTCTTAAGTGATCTCGATGTTAGACGGGCCTTGCATCACTATAATTTTGGCACTGCAAAAAGTAAAAGGAAAAACAATCAAAAGTAGTGTACAAAAAGAAACTGTAGCAATTTATAGACTCCGAATCAGAAAGAGAGCTAGAAAATAAACAGAGGAAAAAAAGGAAATCAATATCAGTTAATGGAAGCACTGCTCCATCATCAATATATTTTACTTAATTTTTCAATAAATTGGCATCATAAGCAAACATTTTTCTTATGAGAGGTTATGATATATATAGGACAAAAGCATGTCTAGGCCCTTGAATCAGCATTAGAGTAGTCAATAACTGCAACATGAAAACCCCAAGTCATGGATTAGAGGGTAAACCAGTGTCTTGAAACATATTTGAGGTGTTTTGTTCATACTTGCCCAGCTAATGGAAGGATTGGCTCTCTCTCTCTCTCTCTCTCTCTCTCTCTCTCTCTCTCTCTCTCTCTCTCTCTCTCTCTCTCTCTCTCTCTCTCTCTCTCTCTCTCTCTCTCTCTCTCTCTCTCTCTCTCTCTCTCTCTCTCTCTCTCTCTCTCTCTCTCTTCCTATACAGTTATATTCTATTCACCGAGAATGGTTATAATTTATATAGAGAGTAATCAGTAACTTTTAACAGACTCTCCAGAAATATCTAAAAAGAGTCAAGGATTCAAAAAAAAATGTTCTGTCAAAAGAAGCTGCAGGACAGCAAGCAAAATGTAAGCCATCTATAGTTTTATAAACCAACACAAAAGAGCAATAACTCAAAGAAATATTGCAGGAAATTTTAGGTTCAAAGGCCAAAGGATGTTTTAGCGATCGATGGATAGCAGTACAGGGTCAGATTGGCATTTCTAATAAATATCCAAAACAGGGTATTGTTTGAATTGTCAGATTCTCACATGTCACACTGTGAAAATTTCACATACAAGAACAAAAGCCTTTTATGGATTCCTGGACAGACCAAAATAAAAGAACGTCATACATGCAACTTTGCAGGGACGCATGAATGTCTCCAAATCTGTAAAAAGAAAGAAAGCAACGCATGAATGTCTCCAAATCTATAAAAAGAAAGAAATCAAGAATCAGTTTTTAGGCCTGCCGAGCAGCACACATAACACGCACAAGATCAAGTATGTGCAAAAGAACACACATAATACACACAAGATCAGGAATGTGCAAAAGAATAATTTTCTTGATTCGCATAGCACATGCTCAACTAGATTATTGACATTAAAAAAGGCTTCAGAGGATTTTCATCAAACACGTTACCTACATCTGTGGTAAAGTGGAAGTCTGCATAGGATCTCGAACAGCAAAAGCCAGCAACATGATGGGGTCTGCAACTCGGCCACCTGCTTCGCTCATGGAGTGGGGTCTGCAACTCGGCCACCTGCTTCGCTCATGGAGGAGGAGACAGCAGAGGAGATAGATGGGCCTATAGCTCGGCCATGCAGAATCGCCGCGTCCAGGAATTTTGCCGCATCCAAGTCGCTGGAGCCACGGACCAATGTCAAACTGCCGCATAGCGACCAGCGACCTTGCCAATCGGACACCAACTCCCTCAGCGCTGGCCAGCCTAAAAAAGTAATTTTTGAATCACAAAACTGATGAGAAGAGCCCCACTTTATACAGCCATTCTTCGAAAAATGGAATCACTATTTTGTTGTTAAAGGGCCAAACAAGCATATTAAATTACTATACATAATTAATCTTAGTATTCATACCTACAATATCTCTATCCCTAAAAATTAAAGCATGTTGCTATCTAAAATGAACCGATGAAACTATCTGTCGGTATTTGACTGATCCATAGATGTTGTAGTACTAATCCAGAGAGAGTCAGAGAAACAGATTTCATTGTTGTAGTGACCATGTTAAGATAGAATTCAGAGAAACAGTGATGGACTCTGAGAGAACAGATGAGGTCAAATCTTACCTGCTCTTTGGGTATATGAACAGATAAATTTCAAAGCATAAATGTAGCAGCCAGAGAGAGTCCACTGACCACGTAAAGGCAATGTTGTGTGTATCCCATGTGTACACTGCTTGCAGTTTCAGGGAGATTGAAAGAACAACATGTTTAATACTGTTCGGAATTTAATCATGGGTTACTCACCAGGAATTGAATCAACATGCAATCAGGATAAAAGTCATAAAATTGAAAACCAAAACAAATAACTTGCAGCATATGTGCATCCCTCTCGCATTCATGCAAGAAATAAGAGCAGCAGGGACAGCCATTAAGCACTTAAGCCATACCTGACGGATGATGCTTCTTTCTTGCAATATAGGGGCAGTGGTAGCAGGCATTTCAAAGAGATTAACCAGGTTTCTTGATGGGCAGTGGTAGTCACAGAACTAACTATTTATAATCAGAGGTAACGGCCATACACTTTATAGAGTCAACAGCTCTCGATCATGGAGAGAATTTTAATCCAGAAGATTGGATCATCCAGCAGATCTAAACGAATTTGAGTGGATGAAAATTTACGCAAATACTTTATGCAACATAACTAAGAAAGGAGAATATATTTAGAAGTATACAAATTTTCATATCATGGATAATTTTCATAACAAATACAAATTGTTTTAAATACTGTGCAAATAAAAGTATTGGAGTTCAGTAACAAAAAGTAACCTATCTCAAGTTATAAAGGTAATATCAATAACTGGTCGTAAACACAAGGAAAATGGATGCTTACCTCTAAGTAAATCTACTGAAACTGGCATTTTCACTCTCCTGACATTTTCCATTATCAGAATCCTCTGGATCAATGGCATGCGCCCTCCGTAGGTGCTGGTTCCCAGAAAAAGGTGTTGAACATGGTTGGCTTAAGTATATCTTATCCACTGGTATAGTCCTTTGTCCAACACGCAGTCGGCTTTTGTGTTCACTGAAAGGCAACTGGATTCACAATTCCCTCATAAATCATAATAGAGATCAAGAGATGGCTGCCGATCAGCAATGCAAAAATAAAAGTATTGTACCTCACCATGATTCCTCTTTCTGCTATAAACAACAGATGACTTCGAATAGTATTTGCGACTTGCATCTTCCACCCTCTCATCATTGTCATCTACAAACAAAATGACAGACCAGTGACAGATTGTATCACTGAATAAATATAACTGATTTAACGAGCATTTCATCCTGATTGATACCCCACACGAATGCCCATCATTTCCCGTGATTAATTCGCTAACCCATCACATCATCCCAGAGTTTCCCAATCCACCCCTTGCCACTGGTACATGCACAAGCTTAAAAACGAAAATGAAAGCAAAGCGCGGAAATCTTACCGTAGTCGAATATACTCTTACAAGTAGATAGAAGGAGCATCCAGTCCCCGACCACCAGTAGCCTGCAAACCAAGCGAGGAATGGTTCTCTGAATAACCAATACAATGCAGCTCAAAAGAGGGGACGGAACACACACGCACACCAGAGGAACTGAATCCGTACTAAAATCCGACAAAACCACCCCAAAGTTAATCGATTCGTAACCAAACACTCCAGTTCGATTCGGCCATACACGGCCGCAGGAGCGGGGCGTACGCACGTACCTTCGCGGCCGCGCGGGTCACCGGGCGGCGCGCCCCGCCGCCCACCAGCGCGCCGGGGGAGCGCTCATCCGCGCGCCGCTCGAGCTGGGTGCGCAGCGTCCCGAACATCCCGGTGGAGCGGGGTGCCCGCGGCCGCTTCTCGCCGGCACAAGTACAGGCGACATCTCTAGCCTCTGCCGCACCTTTTTTTCTCTACTGAAGAACAATCAGTCATTGCTCATCTCATCCACTGAAAACAAACATTAGAACAGGCAAACAAATGCATCGATCAGACTCTCACCCGATGCTGGCGGTGCATGTGCCGCTCGTTCATGTGGCTGCCAAGCCGAGCCTGCTGGTCAGGGTCACTGTTTCCTGTCCACCACTCACTGCAATGCCAACATACAGTAACAAAAATAAACATGCTATACTAACTACCAAGCATCAGAGCATGCACAGAGAAGATTAAATGTAAATTATTGCTCCGAATTTAATGTTGTTTCCACCAGAATTTCTTCTCTTTATTAGTTTATTGTAGATTCCCAAATGCATGGTTAATACAAGAGAGGGGGAACGTGGCGGTGGAAAGATTTAGGGTTTACCTGGAGGTGCGCACGAACCTGGCGAGGCAGCGCGTGCCCTGGACGTGGCGAAGACGAACGCGGACTTGGTGGAGAGGAACGGGGGAACGCGGAGGCGTTGGAGAGGAGAGTGGGAACGCGGTGGCGGGGATCCAAGCAGCGGTGGCGGCGATCCACACAGCGGCGATACGGGGCGGTGGCGATCCACGGGGCAGGGGAGAGGGCGGCGGCGGCGGCGATCCACGCGGTGGCTGTGATCCAAGCTCGTGGACAGGGGGCGGCGGCGGCGGTCCACGGGGTGGGGAGAGGGGCGGGG